>JAANDH010000339.1:137154-203222 GCA_011799765.1 Nymphaea thermarum
AAACTCGACTTGTTTATAAACGAGTCGAGCCCGAGTTGGCTCGACTCGTTGTGCAGCCCTAGAGATTTGTTATGCTCCAACTGGGCAGCATGGTTAAAGACAAAAGCTATGCTTTCTGGACTTGTCTATAAAAGCAGTGGTGGATACAGGAGGTTATTGTTGACCGCACTTATTTCAGAAACTTTCCTTCCTTAAAGTGCGGACACTTATATCATATTGTTATTATCCAGTAATTCTGCCCCAAAAAATTTTAGACAAATTCATAAAACACTATATCAGATAGTTCCATTTTTTTTCAAATTTTGAGGTAGTTGTACATTAACAATTTGTTATTGGTGCCAAACATCTTTTAAAGAATATTATTACACATAAATAAACAAATAGTTAAAGGCACCTAGATGCAAACAAAGAAAAATTTTGGGCTGATGTGGGCAACCGACCGCATCAGCCAATATGTGGCTCCGTGTAAAAGCTGACAATAACTTAGATAGCCTCTATAAAAATTATAAGCCAAAATAGTACAAGTTACGGACAATTAAAAAAGGTAAACGAAGGACTCTTATTGTCTGGCAAGTTATGTGTCTTGGGAAAGTGTTTTGCAACTTGCCGAAGACTCGATCTTCAGCATCGACCAAAATTTCTAGGGGCAATTTCTTTGTGTTTAGTTTGTCTTTTAGAGGAAAAAGATGTGCCGTCTCTCTGTTAGTGGTTTTCACGTTTGGTATTAATCATTTTTCTGGTTGCTCCTAACAGAGCTTTGCCTGGGGCTTGACGATAGTGAAATTTTGCTTCTTCTTTTGCCCATGGATGTAGAAATTGATATCATAGGACCACATTGACTTTTTATTTCATGTCCCAATCTCTTCTTTCACACCTTTTTTTAGCACGTAGCTTCCACGATCCTTCTATGGTTCGGTTTAACTGCCACACCTTTGACAGTCATGCTCGAAAAGCAAGTGAAATAATGGGCATGCATTAGTGGCAGAGCTAGGATGCTTTGGGTGAGCTACGACCTCTCTCAAAAGGGCTTCTTCACTCAGCCCGTTTCTCAATATTCCTATCTTTATATTTTCTTCAACAGTTTTCATGCACAGTAGGATTGCCTTTCCTGTTTAAGACTGGAGTCCTGCTTTTATGGATCCATATCTCTCGTGATAAGGCAAATGCATGGATAGACTTTCTTTTTTATTTTGATGACAAACAACTATTGTTTTTAAACAATCTTTATCGTTACTACCAAAAGATTTTATACAGCTCAGATGTGAGCTGTTGGTTGACGCTTCATGCGTGGCCGTCTGCTATCCTTCCCACTCCTGCAAGCGAAACGATCGTGTCCTGGATGTTGAGCTTGGAACAATGATCAGAAAATTGAGTATAGGCCAAAGGTTTAGTTAAGAGGTCTGCCAGCTGATGTGAAGTAGGAAGATGACGAACGATTAACTCTTTCTTAGCTATCTTGTCTTGAACAAAAAAATATATATAAATTTCCATGTGCTTGGAGCGCTTTTGCATAACTGCATTTGAAGTCAAAAGAGTAGCATTAAGATTGTTGCACCATAAAATAGGTAGAGAGGATCAAGAGACCAGAAGATCAGGAAGTAAAAAACTGATCCATGTAAGTTCGATTGAGGCATAATTGAGTGCCTCATACTGTCTCGATTCTAGACCATGCAACGGTAAGTTCTTTCTTGAAACTCCATGCAAGGAGATTGCGTCCAAGAAAAATAGCACATACGCCAATAGATTTCCGTTCATCTAAAGAACCGGACCAGTGATTGCCGATCAACACAGTAAAGGCATGCAACTGAAGAGAAGAATATTTATAAATATGAAGCCCATAATGAACAGTGATTTGCTATAGCGAAGAATACGTTTGACGGCGTTCCAGTGATCAAATTTTGGAGCATGTAGACATTGACAAACTTTGATCATGCCGAAAGCAATATCTGAGTGGGTGAGAGTAAAATGCCGACAATACTTCAATAAAGGATCAGATTGTCCACAGTGGAGCGAGAATTGAAATGGAAGGAGGTGGACTTGCTCATTGGGGTGGGTTACGGCTTACATGCGCTCATAGATTTGTGAAGAAGATCAACAACATATGGCCATTGAGAAAGGAAAAAGTCCATCATTAGTACATGTGACTTCAATTTCAAGGAACTAATGAACTGAGCCAAGACCCTTAAGTGCAATTTCTGAATTGAGCTTCTGCGTGTGAGACGCTGAAGGCAGAATGTGAAACTGCTTGTCAAGAGGATATTGTTACCATAAATGTATAAAAGCTTGAACAAATCCTAAATGAAGCACCAAAAGAGAGGTATCCACTTGTGATACATCAAACTAAAGACAAATAAGAAAACTGCTAAGATGAGAACACCAAACTCGTAGAGCTTGTTTCAATCCATATAAAGCCTTTTGTAGTCCACATACATGGTTGGGATACTTAGAGCCCACAAAATCTGGGGCTGAGTCGTATAAAAAACTTTAGAAAGATGGCTATGCAAAAAAGGCATTATTGACATCTAGTCGGTTAACCGGTCATTTCCACAAGAGTAAGACTAGTGAGAATAAAATCCGGTTGGGCCAGTTCGTACTGCGTTTTGGTAAGGTAAGTGAACCCGTCGTTCGCAGGCTCCCTCCCGGGATGGAATAGTTGTAGGCTTTGCAACTGGGCTAAAAGTGTCCAAATAGTCGACACCATCTTGCTGTGTATACCCCCCAACAAGCTGCTTTTAAATGCTAGAGCAAACCATAAGCTTTGTGCTTAATTTTGTAAACCCATTAGCTAGTGACAGCGTTGTATTTTAGATCCACTGGAATAAGACTCCAACTCTGGTGGCCAATTAGGGCATCATACTTAACTTGCATAGCAGCCAACTAGTGGGAATTGGAAGCCGCTTGTTGGAAGGAAGCCAGCTCAATGTTAGTGAAGGCTAGGATGCAGCTAGGCAACCGTCAGAAATATGATAGCGATGGGCTTGGAAAACCTTAGGTTGAAACCATAGAGAAGATTTTGAACTTCTCATGAAAAGTATTATAAACCATTGTTGCTTTTGATTCTAAGAATTTGGGCTTTATGCTGCTTTTTCACCATGAAAACAAAGTTTTCCGTAGTAATATTGATATCTCATATTCATATTTCACTAGAAAAACCCATGGTCTCATATATTAAAATGAAAAAGTTTAAAAGCACGACAAGCTTTTGTATTACCCGAGTCACATGGTAATCTTGACTCGTTAGACACATAATGGATCTAAGAAAGACAATCTAACAAAACTAGATTAAAGTCCTAGACATGCCGAAATTTTATCCTTTCAAATAAATGGGTGGCCTAAATGCCAATGCCATAGGTTGACTAAAGAGCTGCAGTTTTTGAAGCTTCCAAGGATCTAATGGAAGGTCTTAAGTAGAATAATCTCTACTTAGATCAAGTGAACTCAGTTAAGAATTAGATCAAGTGAATATTAAAGACTTCATATTGTTTTGCATGGATGATATTGTCATCAAGTAAGCTGATTGGAAAAAGTTTTAATTATTGAACATATGCTTTAAGGAACAAGGCTGTCTATAATCTAGTGGTTTGTGAATATGAGACATGATAAGGATAATGGAGAGAGTCAAGGAACCTATGAGGATACAAATAAGTTAAGATAATATCCTCAGATATTATTGTGAAGATCTGTTATAACATTCTCATATCTCATTGTACAAATTCTGTGGATTTGCTGTAATGTTTTAAAAATCTCATTGTTGTAACTGCAATATTCCAATTATTATATTTCTAACAAGTAGCCTCACTTTTTTCTGTTCTCTTTCCTTCTCACTTACCTTTTTATGGTATCAAAGCTCTATGCTCCAAACACCATGGCCTCTTCTGCCTCCACCCAATGCAATGGCATTGCATTGTTAGTCTCCATTAAGTTAAAGAGGGACAACTACCTATTATGGTGCAGTCAACTCGAGTCTGTCATGATTCCCAAGACTTACTTCAATGTGTGGATGGCTCATCATTAGCTCCTGCTAAACAGATTTCTAAGGAGCGGAAAGATGAGGACGATCCTAATTTTGTAACCTGGAAGAAGGCATATCAACTTGTGTTGAGATGGATTGAGGCTACCATTTTGGAAGTCGTTCTTGGCCAAATAATAAGAGCTCATTCAGTCCCTAGATGCTTGAACCTGTTTGGAAAACTCTTATGGTTCATGGTTTTCACCGCTAGCAATGCTCATGAAAAAACACCTCGCTTTATAAAGAAGAAAATCTATATATGGATAAATCCTTAGAGGCTGCTGGTTGACATTGTTGCTGACCTTTTCTACTTGTTCTTCTAAATGAACTATGGGTTGAGTGCAAAAGCTTTGTAACTACTACCGTTCCAACCTCAGCTAAGTCACCATCATTTGTCGAGTTCTGTGATCTTATTTTGAATCAAGAAAAAAGATTGCAAATGCTTAAATGATTACCATTTCTTTGCAAGAAGACAATCATACCAGAAACTTTGCATTCAATGCCTTCAGTGGCTGTGGCCAAGGATGAGGAAGGTACCACGATGGAGGTGGCCATGGCTGGAATTAGTATAACAACCATTCTCAAGGAAATGAAATTCATGCAAGCAGTTCAAATTCCAAGGGACATGACACTTGCCAGTATTGCTGCCACAAAGGACAAACACTAAGTCTTGTTTTGATATTCCTAAGGCTTTTTCTTCCATGACATAGAAGGACTATGTAGATGAATATTGGTAACTCCACACCGAGCAAGCAACAATGTTGTCACCACTCAAGAGCGATGAAAGTATGGAAAGTAAAAAGACTTATTCTGGTTCAGATTTGGTAATGTTGGGCAGTGGTAAGTTCATTCACATACTCTATAGGAGATACGCTGGTCAAGATTGAAGGGATAACTTTTATTTTGAAGAATAGTTTACATGTGATGTCAATTGCAAATAATTTAATTTCTATGGGAAAAGTCACTTTCGGACAACAATTGTATGTTTGAGTTTACTTCTTTTGAATTTGTTATGATGGATCTCATAACCGGCAAGGTTCTACTCTAAGGTCCATAGTCACCTAATAGATTTTACCCAGTTTGAGTGGCGTTGGGATCTAATGGAGATATCAAAAGGGATTTCTCAATGCAGTAGTGGAAAACAGTTTCCAGGACCATATGTAGAATGACATCGGTAGTTAGGTCATGCCAATAGAAAAATATTTTCTTTACTTAATTCTCTAAATATAATTTCAATAAGCTCGGAGATTTCAAAATCAGTATGTAAGTGAAGTTTGATTGGCAAGGTGCATAAAATTTCATTTCTGTTATGAACTTGTTGTGCTTCAAGAGTTTTAGAACTTACTCACATGGATGTTCAGGGACCAACCCCTAAATTATATAGAGAAGGATATAAGTTTTTCCTACCAGTCATGGATATTTTTCCTCAGCTCTTGTAGCTTGTCCACTAAGAAAATTGGATGTGCATCAAGGTTTTGTTAATTTTGAAAGTATGGCTGAAAAACGGCTGGCTATTTCAAACAATTGGACAATTTAGGTGAGTATTGTGGAAAGGAATTGGTATAATACCTTAAACAAGGCATAGTACATCAATTCTCATGTCTGTATATGATACAAAAAAATGGTACAGTTGAATGAGAAAATTATCATGTGGCAGAAACAGGTCTAAGCATGTTAAATGATCTTTAAGAATCTGTCTTTTTGGGTTGCAGTTTTGTAAAATGCAGTTTCTATCATAAATCAGCTTCCCACTATAAAACTGAACAAGAAATCACTTTTTAAATTAGTTTTTGGAAGAGATCTAGATTATTCTAGCTTTTTAGTATTTGGATCAAGATGCTATTCACTACTAACTCTAAGCAACGAAACTAGATTCCAGCCTAAAAGAAGTCCTTGCGTCGTTCTCATATGTGGAAGTCGACATAAAGACTTTTTATGTTATGAACCCAAATCAAACCACATGCTCATATCCAGGCACATTATCTTTGGTGAGCTTTTCAAAGGAGTAGATGGATGTGATTAATTACTTCAAAGGCAGGTCTAGACACTTGGGTAAAAGCATACGGACCCTACCACAGGAATTAAATAAACAACCTTCTCTTAGAGATGATCTGATGAGCTTGCTGCACTGACTTACACTTCTAATTTTCATTCACCTCTTGGAGTCATGCTAGAAGCACCGCCTCAAACTTCTTATGCTGCAGCCACTTCAAAATTCTGATTTTCATGACATTGATGAAGGGACTCATATTTCGACTGAATAGACCATTATATTGAATTGGTGCCTGCAGCACCTTCAATTCCAACATCTGGTCAAAGTCAACAGGTGACAGACTCTTCTCCTACTGAAAATAACACTAATGTGGGTGCTCATTTTCAAGCTTCAGAAATTGTTTGGCCTCCATCTCACACCCACTCTATGGTGTCCAGATCTTCGAAACATCAAATATTTTCTGCCATCATTTTAGATCTAATTATGAGCCTCAGTTCCACAAAGAAATCAAAGACACTCCTCGTTTTAGTCAGCATCATTAAGCTGACCAATTATTTGGGTTGTTTTAACTTTTGCAGTGCAACATAATTGGCCACTTGACTTTGACAATGCCTTCCTCAATGGCATTCTCCATGAAGATGTCCACATTTCTCAACCAGATGACTTTGTTGATGCCCAATATCAGTCTCATACTCTCATGTATGCAAGTTGCGGAAGACACTATGTGAGTTAAAACAGTCCACCTGCAGCTGGTATCATCGGCTCATGTGCTTCCTTATATCTCATGGATTCAAAGTTTCTCAATCTGATGCTGCGCTCTTCATTTTTCATGAACGATGGGACAGTATTTTTCTCTTGGTCTATGTTGACGACGTTAGCAAAGCTTGAGTGTGCATTTGGGACTGGGGAAACCGTATGTCATTGAGAAGCTGCTTGAGCATCATAGATTCATCCATATTCAGAGCAGGAGCAGGTTCTTTGTTCGAGTCAATCAATCTTTCAGCTGCCACGCAAGCATTGTTAGCACCGGCGTGAGTTTCTCATTGTCAGCAGCCTTGGTGAATGCCGATCCTGAATCTTGGGAGCAGCAGTGGAGCCAGAAAATCTTAGCTAAAGGGACACTAATTGTATAATTTGAAAATTTTAAAGGGCACCTGCATGTAAATGAGAAAAACTGCCGTGTACACTTGCACACACCTGCCTCCACCCCCGCTTGGGACAAATCCATGTACGTTGTTTCAAGGCACGTTGTTTAATGGAATGACCCTCCATTTGACATTATCCAATAATACTGTTATTACCTCTGATTTCTTGTTTTTCTTGATTTAAATTTTAGATTTGCACTGGCAAGATCAACATGCTCCATTGGAACATGAAGACATGCTTGCCTATGCTTTTGCACCTGAAGAAACAGTGAGCAAGCTTTGCCAATTAAAGATCAAGGATTGAGAAGGATTTGTCCTATGAGGGAATTGAATGAGTCATTTAATCCCATTAGGAGCTGTATGACACGATCTTTTTGTTGATTAGCTGCTATTTACATGAGGCCGCAGCCGAGTCCATGGGTAAATATGCCATAAGAAGATAACTATATATCAAATAAACTATTACAGATAATGTACCTTTGGTGAATCTACTTATCACAGTTTTGGTCTGAAACTTGTGTTGAGCGATACAAGCGCAGGTAGGTGCAGGGGAGGAGGCAAGTGTGGGCACAGCGTGGACAATTGCCCACACAGATTTCGCAAAAAAAACTCCTATTTTCAATATTGATATTTCGGGGATGTTTTAGGGTGGCCCTTAACAATATAAAATTTTCTAATTGGTACCACTTAGGCAGAATTTTGCTGCTCTACCCCTGGATATGTGCTGCCTGATTAATCTGGAATTGGTGAATTGAGAAACAAAATCGTGCTTTCCAGTGAGGAGGTGTGATACAAGCAGAACTCCGGGATGATCTGAATGATGCATATAATAGGGATTATCGATCCCAAAAGCACTTGAATTGAGCAAGGGATATGGTTCACGATTTGACAATCCATTTAGAGGAGGTGGACATAGCAGAGTAGTCTCTGCTTTAGGCAATATAAGTGCGGCTCAGCCAAAACCAAAGTTTTTCAAGCATAGTAGGTTGAAGATAGTAAAGGTACACACAATGAAATATCTTCTATTGCATAATGCGAAGTTTTGTATACAATTGCTTTATAAAGATGGGATTGATTTAAGTTCAGATCTAATTTTAAGTAAATATATTATATCTAACATTTACTCTGAAAGCGGAAGATTCTCTCAAAACAATTACAATACGAATTACAGCAGAATAATTCAAATACAAAAATAATTAAAAAAACTATAAGACCACATGCTGATATTTTCTGCAGATCCACATTGATCTTTACTTTAGTATCTGATCAATTGAGTTTGCGCATGGGCCAGTCTGATATTAATTCTACTATATAAATCAACATTAACGGCACCGTAAAGTAGCAACATGTTACCCAGAACGATAGAAAGCAGAAAGAGACTAGAGCACATTGGCTTGCAGCTAATTTCGTATGAAGTAGGCACGGAGCCAGAAGATGTGAATACTGCCAAGCCACCATCCCAAGTTGTTAGTCTTGAGCGCAACAACTTGGTCTCGAGTAAGAAAGCATCTGCGCATGCAGCAAAGAGACGACATGCTTTTTTCCTATCTCTTCTTTGTCGTGGGGTTAAAGCCAGGAAGTCCTTGTTTCAACAGTCACATTGAAAGGCAACTGCATGCAGATCATAGTACAAATTTCATTAACGGGTCTTAATCGGTGAAATTTTTCTTGGATTTATTTTTTGGCAAATCTGAAAATATGAGGAAAATCTAGCAAAAAAGTTAAAAAAGTATACAAATTAGAAAAAACTAAAACAAATGAAAAACTAACAAAAAACATAACAATTTGCTCGATAAAATGATAAGAATCATGTTTTAGTAATGATAGAAATGAAGATAAATAAATTTAGCTTATATTTTAAAAATTTAATGCAAAAATCACGTAAAAATAATAAAAAAAACACGAAAAATTTATTTTTAGCGTTTTTTTAAGAAAGGGAAAAAGACCATTTTTCTATTTCATTGTTTTTAACGTTTTTATCGGACTTTTTTTGAAAAAAGACGGGTGTTTTGTGACTATTTGTTGATCGATTAAACTGAATTTGGGCACAGGCTTAGTGGTTAGTAGCCACATGAACAAAGTCAACTGTCCAAACTCCAAAGTTTGCTGCAAAGAAATTTCAAAAGCCAAAAAGGAAGCCATGGCAAGAACAACTGATTAATTATAATATGCTAGAGCCTGTCGGACAATGCAAAGGAAGGAGCGAGGTCTCCGCAACCGACATATATAAGGCAAATCTTATGAGCATAATTGGAATAGACAAACTCTTTTCCATGATGGTACACTAATGTGATTTTCTATCGTGTCACTAGGAAACTGAAACCTGAGTGAGGATACCATATGCAGAATAGACGTGGCCATGGACGATTTGAATTCAGCCTCAGAAAAAAAAAAAAAATGGTGTTCGAACAGAAGTGGGGAATTTAATGCCAAAGAAGGCAGAGTATGGTTGGGGGGTGGGGGGGGGGGGGAGAGAGAGAGACTATTTTCTATGGCTGGATCGTACTAGTGCAGATAGTTTAGGTAAAGTATAACTAAAGGTCAAGTTAATCATCAACTTGTGTTGTTTGGGGTGGAAAGGTAAACATCCCAAACATTCAATGTTGAAAAGGACTACAAAAAGAAGAAAAAAGAAGGAATAACACTTAAAAAAAAAAGATGCTAAGGAGACTGGTGTGGAAATAACTTTTTCCTTATTGAGACAAGGAGAACCTATTAGAGACCTAAACAAGATCTTAAAAAGGTAGGAATGCGTATCTTTTGCAAGACTTTCTTGTGCAAAGCTTATAATGGGCATTGTGAATTTCCCGGTGGCTTCACTTTACGGGAGGAAGAAAATCAAAGGTTATGTGACGTAAAATCAAGTGGGGGTAGCACACTGAACGACAATGCAGATTCTGAACGACAGTGGAGATCCACTCTCACAAGAGATCTAGGTTATTAATTGTGCTCCATTCTTACACCATAAAAGGTCTCGAAACATTCTCTGTAATCGGAAAGGCAATGGTCTTTGTTGGGAGAGGTGAAAAAAATGATACCTTCACTGTGAAAAAAAAGGAGATGCTTTTGTTAGGTAAAATTGCTTATCAAAGTGGGGTCCACTTGGTAGCTAGAGGCTCCAAATTATGCGTCTACTGCTTTTTTTTTTTTTCTTTTGAGGGCAATTATTCTCCTCCGAGCTTAGAATTAAAGAAGTACCTTTTTTAGCTTCATTGTCAAGTAAAAGGCATGGTGTTGTTCGTTGGTCTCCCTTTTTTTATCTTTTAAGTTCGTAGAATAAAAGATTGTCTGGACCTAAGAACCCTTCAACCTTAGCATAGGCATATGTGCTCATGAGATATGGATCTGGAGAGATTTGGTGATGTATGTCTAAATATTATAAAACTGCCTATGGGACTAGTTACATGACCATTTACTAGTCATGAATCGAGTAGGATTTTAGAAGTCGATCTATTAAAGATTCGGTGTCTATTTAAAAAAATGTCTCCGCGCTAAAAGAAAGTAATTACTTAGGTAAGAATTGGAAAGTAGATGAATATTCACGGTTAAGTGGCACAGTGACCTAAAAAGATACATAGATAAGTTCCATAGCTAGACATTTTATGTTTTTTCTAATGAAAACCGCTCGAGCAAGATTCGCACCAAAAGTGAAGGGTAAAGATCATGTGGGGCATTACGTTTTGTGTGCACATTTACGTGAAGGGTCATGTGGGCATCGACATAATTTGTCAACCATCTAAATGAGAATCAATCTTAAAGTTGTCCGTTAGCCGATAAGGTCAAACTTATTCACTTTTATTCTATTTGATCCGTGTAGCTATATACATACACCAAATCCTAGCTAGCAAGTAGAAATCCTCGCGACTTTTTTTACATCTTTCTCTCTCTCTCTCTCTCTCTCTCTCTCTCTTTTTAGCTGTAGGAAGCACAAGCTGCTATTGCTTTTCAAAGTACATGTAAGGTATTGAAGGCGCGGCTACACTAATTAGCTACGTACATCATGTAGATCTTCTCCATGTCCTTAACTATATCGCCTTATTATGTGCATTGTACCTTGTATGTACACCATTCCCACACCCATCAAACACGATTTATCCTGTGGGTGAGGAGGCCAGGCCTTTTACACGAAGCGCCATTGCCATAATAGATGGCCATTTTGTACGTAGTGAGATCAGGCAGTGCAGATGAAGAACCACTGTCATAAAAATTTCCAGTTTACACTTTACACCATCCATTTCAGTATCGGCATTCAGATGAGGCATTGCCCATACACTGCTTATATGACCACGAGAAATCCGTGACAAATACTCAGCTCTTTCTCTCTCTCTCTCTCTCTCTCTCTCTCTCTCACGCGCACACACAATTTCCACCACTCGCTTTCGCCTTCTTTTGTTATTCACTCTGTGGTGTCATCGGTTTGTATTTGTTACTGAAAAGGAGTTGCATGAAACGGCTAAAGATTGCGATAGAGGATCTCCTCCTAATTAACATCAAGCAACCATTGAAGATAGAAACAAAAAGAATTCAGAAATTAAGATTTATGTTTATCAAAATCATGATTCTAGATTACTGGATTCTTTCTGTAACCCCAAAAATATTTCAATAAAATAACTCTTTCCTTTGTGTGTGGGGGGTTGTCTGTGGATATGCAAGGTCAAAAAGCATGCTGATAGTCCTATGGCTTGATTCATGGCATGACTTGTGGCCAATGTTTACAGTCAAAGAGGGGAATTTTGACAGTTTCAGTCTGGTCATCAAGCCCACTATCATCCGATTGGTTTTTTCCATTGCTATTTGCTAATGGTTAGAGATGAAATATTCACCAGCTATATGTTAATACTGTTTTTTTAAATGGTAGTCCAAAAGAAAGAAAATATAGGAGTCAACTGCCAGGATTTGAAGATAATGTTTATCCTCATCATGTGTGCAAATTAAATAAATCCTTATACAAGCTTAAGCAAGCCCGTGCATAGGTTGAAAGTCTAAGCACATAACTCATATCCAAATTATTTGAAGCATCCAGATCCGATCCCTCTCTATTTATATATATATATATATATATATATATATATATATATATATATATATCACCATCATGTGCTTTGTATTTTCTCATATTTGTTGACAACATTATTTTGATAGGCAACTATACACAGGAAATGCAGAACGTCATCCACAAAATGAGTAACAAATTTTCCATCAAGGATTTGAGGAAGATTCATTACTTCCTTAGGATAGAAGTTGAGCTAAATGCATTTGGATCAAGACTTTTTCGTTAACAAAAGAAGTATATTGGTGATATTCTCACTAAAGCTCACATGGGATAAACCCAATCTTGTCATGCCGGCAGCATCCAAAGTGTCCTCGTCTAAATTTTAAGGAGACAAACTCAAAGATGAAACTCTCTATAGAACCATCATGGGTGTATTACAATATGTGACTTCTATACAACCAGACATTGCCTTTGCATTTAACTAGGCATGTTAGTTCCTCCACAAGCCAATTGATCTACACTGGGCCCATGTGAAATAAATCCTTCTCGGTTTGACCCCTCCTTGGTCACGGTTCAGCCCTCCAAGCGTTACACCAAGATACGAAGAAGATAGCAATCAAGAACAAATCGCATGAAACATACGAAATAAGAGGATAATGCACTTCACCGGATTAGATATGGACCCCTAGGAAGTGACGAGGGTTAGGAACTCGGTCTTATCGACTTCATATAAAAGGATGATCACACTAGAAACTTGAAGCTTATTAGATGCCGATTGGGCTGATTGATTTGATGATAGAAGGTCCACAAATGGATTCGTCACTTGATAAGGAGGAAACATTATTTCATGGGGACCAAACAAACAGTACATGATAGCTCGCTCTAGTATGAGGCAAAATATAAAACCATGACCAGAGCTGTTACTAAACTTATATGGCTAACCCCTTTTCAATGACCTACAAGTTCCACTTCAAGTAGAGCTCCTATCTTAAAAAGTGATAATCTTGGACATATCTTGCAACAAATTGTGTTCTCCATGGTTGAGCCAAGCACATCGAGATAGACTTTCACTTGGTTGGGAAAAAGTTGCCAAAGAAGAAATTCAAGTGAAATTTGTCAAATCAGAAAGTCAATGGCAAATATTTTAACTAATATTACCACGATTGAGGTTTCATTTTATCAAAGACAAGCTGAACCTTATTGACACAAGTATTGGATCGTGGGGCCATGTCAAGATAGTGAAGTTACATGAAATGGCTAAAGTTTGTAATAGAGTATTTCCTCCTAAAATCAAGCGACTGATTGAAGATAAAAAGAAAACAAAAAAAACCCAAAAACTAAGAGTTGCATGTTTATCAAAATCGACGAGATCCCAAATTATTGGATCCTTGTTGTAACCATAAAATATTTCAATAAGGACACTCTCCTTGGTGCATAGTGTGAGATGAGAGTTTTCTATGTCCTGGATGTAGGCTGAGTTTAGATGAACCAGGTACCTATAGCTCACCTTGTGATTGAATGTTCCTTTTTTGGCCTCTTGTGTTTCAATGTTTCAACATTGTGGTCGCTAGGTACTATTGCTGCCATTGGCTTCTAACCTGTGATCTATTCTTGTCGTCAAGTTTTTCTTTTGGCCTATGAATGGCTCGGTTTCATGTTCTTTTATACTATATGTGTTTCAATATTTGCTTATGTTTATGGTTTTCATGGCTTTTCTCTTTTGTTTTGAAGGTGTTTCCTTTGTCCATGGTTTTGTTCATGGTTTTGCTGATTTGTACTAAGGGTGTTTCAGTCTTATGCATGGATGTAATCCGTAACTATTTGTTTGGGTTTTGGTAGTAATGTTGAGTTATAATTTCTTCTCTCTCTCTCTCTCTCTCTCCACTACAATAAAGTCATGCTATGGCGACGGTCCATGCTTATTGAAATTACTGTGACCTATAAATGCACTGCAATCGATTGATCAACTATTTCACTGGCTATCGATTTTGCTCCTCCTTACTCTCTTTTTCGTTCAATTTCATTCATCACGACCCTCCCTCGATCAACTGATCATTTTTATCGATTGCAATGAGAAATCAGTGATTACCCCTTTTAGAGTTCACGTGGCAGTCGGAAAGATGGAAGACAAGGCAGTGTACTTGCTTAGATAGACTTTCCAGCAGTTTTGATCAAGTTTTGTCTCCTTCTTGACCATCAGCCGTCACAAATAAGCTTGTCACTGCATATGTCTTTGTTCCATGATTATGTTGCTTTTTATTTATTTTAATTCCTTTTCAAATTATATATTGAGCTGCATGCTCTTTCTTTTCAAACTTCTAAATCTGGATTTGTTTTTTTGTTTTTTGTGAAGATATGCTGAAGGCTATAATTTATGGCATCTCTAGGGATTTTCTATATATATATATATATATATATATATTACGAATTTGTTATACTTTCCTTTAACATTTTATAACAGAATGCAGTTTTCTTGATTGAATGGTGACTGTTTATTGTTACTCTTACTCTTCCATTTGAGTACAAATATGTTGTGTTGCTTACTCTTTCATATTAGTAATGCTATATTCTCATTAGTTAAATATTTCTCTTCCTTGTTCATTGCAATTGACTGGTGATTGAGGAGTTTACCAGTTGGAACCAGTCATTGCTTTTTTTATTGATTAAGAACATGTGTTGCGGAAACATAGAAACTAACATTTTTTTATTACCTAAGAGAGCTCCTTAATGCTTTGGTCTTCAACAAACATGAAAAGGTGTAGATCCAGGCGACGGTTAGAGTATCTTATATTGGGAAACATGGTAAATGTGAAATATGAACCTGAATTATGTGAAGAAAATCAATACCTCTTGTTAGTTTTACTTCATCTTTATCTTATTTTTCCTTCTCTAATCTTTCTGCATTTGAATGTCTTTAATAATAAGACCACCAAGCTAGGATCCGCTTAATATAAGAACTAGATATTTTTAGCTCAATCTTTTGACTTCCCTTACTAACAACAAAAAAATTTCAGAAATCCCCCGCAACAGTTGATTTATAAATTTGTTGGGCCCTACTATTGAACTCCATAGAGACTATCATATAACTAAAGAGAAAAGAAAGAAACATGGATTTGCAGTTGGCTATACACTACAAAAAACTGAGAATTCGCTGACGGTTGACAAACGTTATTAAAACATGGCGATGCATTGGTAAAAGTTTTATTGATGTCCGAGGTGGTGAAGGATGAAGAAAATGTCGATGAAAGTTATCACTAACATTCTAGTACATGCATCGGTGTAGAATTCTGCACTCACGCATCATGTGTGCAGGTAAATAAAATTGTTACTGATGTCCATAGACATGGTAATAAAACTTTTACCGGCACTTGATGAGCATTGATAAAACTTTTTATCGATATACAAGTGGTTGTCGTTGATATATTTATCGATGCAATTTCTTGCGTTAGTGAATATTTGTTTAATTTTTTTTCATCAACCCATATCCATGTGCATTGCATTTAGAGGTACAACTCATATAGGATTCTACCAGTATTAAAACCTAAAATGAAAAAAGCATGAAACAGAAAACCTAAAATATTTACCTTCATTTGATAGAGAAGACATGGTTAATAGGCAAAATTGAAACAATAAGAAGATAGAGAAGACATGAACTAAATAGAACAAAGAAGCATGTTCAGTATTCACAGCTCCTATTAGGAACTCCCCGGTTTACCTTCTTCATCATTCTGATGTTTAGAACACCTTTCACATGCAACTATTGCATGTTTAAACTCATTAGCAGCTAATGTTCTTTTCGGATTTGTTAACACTGCATCTGCCACTTGGAGAAGAAGACTAGTTGATGATATTCCCCAGCTTGTGTGAACTTTGGCAAAAATTGCTTATAAGAAAAAGTAAATAATGGTAGAAGATAGTACCCTTCAATACATGCAATAAGAAAATACAGGCCACAAACAAAGCATTGCTTACAAAAATAAGCCAACCTACAAATTGGAATGCAAACATGCAAAAAACCTAAAATCATTACCCCAAAACAATATCATAATCTAAAATCATTCACAAATAGAAAGAAACTTAACATTAAGTTCGAGAAACCTACTTTTTTATCAATTAGATGTCAAAAATTGATGAAAAACACATGGAATTGTCCAAAAACTTCGGTAAATGCCAGTGGGAAGAAGTGGGAGGAGAAAGGCTAGATGTCGGTAAAAGCCATTTTAGAGCTGGATGTTAGTAAACACTCAACTTTAACAACATCCGAGAGGCACTCATTGGGAAGGCTACTTTTCACCAACATTTTTTTTGGACGTCAGTGAAAGTGACTAGTTTATCAATGTTTTCGAGCTGGACACTAGTAAAGCTTAATTTCAATTACATCCTAGTGGCATGTGTCAGTTAAGGCTACTTTCACCGATGTCTTGTTTTGAATGTCGGTAAAAATTAATCTTCACCGCCATTTAATGCCAGACATTGGTAAAAGTAGCCTTCCACAGACGTCCTATTTTCATGCGTCCATGAATCCATCATTTTATACTGATACTAAGTATCTTTTATATCCTCAGAGTGGGCTAGACAGACGTGGTTTTGCTATTTATAGTAAATACCAAAAAGTTACAACACCAAATACTAATACAAGATAGCGACTTTCTACAATTTCACTATTGGTCAATGAGCTGTAAGATCATCTAGGTAGTATCTTCCTTCTAGTCTTTTGTCTTTATCCATTAGGTTCACTAGTATTGCCCTGGAATCCAATGTACATCAATGACTTTTGGTTGATAAAAATCGATAGTTGAATAAGTTCATATATATATATATATATATATATATATATATATATATATATATATATATATATATATATATATATAGAGAGAGAGAGAGAGAGAGAGAAATAAATAAATAAATAGATGACTATGTTTACATGCACATGATTTCATTTCCCATGAGGTGGAGGAAGAAATTTAAAATACTTCAGTCCTATTTGATATTGAAAAAGAGATGGCACTCACTATGTTAAGTTGGTGTTAAAGATTGCCGTAGTTTTTGCTTCTGTTGTCCCTCACTAGAGGATTTTTTCAAAAACTTAAATGTTAACCTATCGTAGCTTAAAACAATTTTTTTTTGGTGGTGGCTCTTCTAAGTTGTGATTAGTGTTGATTGCTTACACATGAAGGGATTCTTGTAAAGCTAAAGGAACTGTGTTCCTAGTGATGCCTAGATTTGCGGTGTGGATGTGACTGCGAAAAATGGTTCAATATGGTGTTGACATAGTATAAGTGGGTGATATATATACTAATTTCTGTTCATTTTGTGAAATATGGTAATAAGTTGTGCACCCTCGTTGTACTTCTAAGAGGTAGAAGTTAGTTTGAACAAACTTTGTAAGAACCTTTTCAATATCTGAGTACTTCTAAGAGGTAGAAGTGAGTTTGAACAAACTCTATAAGAATCTTTGCTCCTTCCCATTACTTCTAAGTAGTACAAGTGAGTTTAAAAGAAACTCTATAAGAATCTTATGCTTTGGAAAAATTGGAGATTAGTGGAAAGGAAGATGTCCAATGGATCATCAAAAAGGATTACATTGTATTGTAGTATGATACAGTGGTGTACCATAAGAAATACCTAACACAAGATATGTTTACTAAGTAGGTTTTAAAGATGCCCTATGTCAATTTTGACAGTCTAAGCACATAAAAGTACATGCAATACATTGGAAATCATTGTGAGTTGTGCAAGACAAACCCAAGTGTATCCACAACTAGTTATCTACACTATCTATTTTTCCTTTGAATTATAATCTTTATTGATTTCATATGCACAACTAGTTAATGTTTTATGCATTTTGTTGTTGATTGTATTATGTGATTGATTCTTTGTGTGTTGGCTCATTAGCCAAACTTTGTGTCATGCAGAAATTGAGAAGGCCGAAGTTATTTTTGGTGTCAGCAGTTGTTCCATTGGCATTAGTTGTTATCAACAATAGTGGTTTTCATATTCAAAGTACAAAAGCTTAGGCATAGTATGTGTCTTATGTGCTAAATACCTCTGCTCGTAAAAACTCTTTGCTTTGCATTTCATATTGCATTAGATGATGATGAGATGATGATATGTTTGATTTTGTTTAACTTTCACATTCTCTTTTTGATTGGATACTTGCAAGCAAGGGTGAATTGTCCTTCTTGGTACACTATTTGCCACTTGTTGTCAAAACCAGAAAAATGACAGGCATCATCTCCCACACTATAAGTTTGGCATCAATAAAAGGTAAATACCCTTGAATGTGTCAATTTTAGACTCTGTTAGGAAGAGTACCAAGAGAAAAAGTGTGATGAAGTTAAGTGCATTTCCTTCCAAGCTTGTTATCTCTAAATGAAATCAAGTGACAACTAGGCTCATAGGTACACCATGAATGTCAGTCATGCCAGTGATTTTATCAAAAGGTAATCAAGCTTTTGCAAGACTGAACAGGTTTATGGCTTGTCAAAAACTCAAGCTTTGATAAAGTTTTTGTTTCTCGAAAGTTTTTAATGTTGATCCATATTAAATGTGATAAAATGGTGCTGCTCAAGATACTTGGCTTCCAATTGGTTCCCTGAATCAAGTGTTTGTTGTGGCTGTGAGTCTATGGATTGGAAACTGCTTGGTTTGGGGCTGCCTTTTCATGATCAAAATTATAATTGTTGAAACGTGTTCCTTTGTCCAATCTATTGCTTTGGTTGCTTTTTTTGGTTCAACTTTGGATAAGATGAGATCACAAGATCATCCTGATCAAATTGTTGAATGTTTCTATGTGCTCTTGCTGCTTATTCTTTCTCTATTGGTTTTAGTTAGTATCACTTTTTTGCTATGTTGCCTTTAGGCTTTTTAACCTTTTCCTAGTTTGATTTTCTTCAGCTCTCCCTAGTGGCCTTTTGATGGTTTCAATGCTCTGATTATGGGTAGCAAGGGGGCTGTTATTCTAGCATTTGTTAAGTATAGCATTTACACTGAAATGAACACCTTTGATGTGGAGATGCCAATGGTTATGTTCTTGTTTGTATTGCACATGGCATCATAGACAAATTTAATATGTCCTAGTTGCTTCAGACTGTCACTTGAACCATGGTTGTCTCATGAAAAAGTGTAAGTTTGAGTCATGAGAATGTACTAAGATTTTGTTCACCTTTTTTTTTCTCTCTTTGAGCTTTGATAAAACCGACATGTCAGGGTAAGATGATTCAAGTGCTGAGTCTTATGCAGTACAAGGTAAATGAGCAATTTCTCTAATTCATTTGATGAACTTTAATAATGCTTAATTTTACAAATATTTTATGAATGCACTTTTTGTCGCTGCATCCAAGGATATCTAAATTAAGTAATTTTTGCTTGCATGCTTGGAATTATTTTCCTTATAGCAGGACACCATCTATGGCATCCATCACAGTATGTATTTACAACACATGGGAAATGGCAGTTAATGCTTTGTTCTTTTTTAAATCGACCAATATTTGTTTTTCAAATTGTAATGTCCTATGAGCTTGTGTTGGCAGTTTACGAACCATAAAGAAGCAAGAGATTTTCCTGTGATAAGAAGAGCAGATATATCTTCAATGTAAATTCAATAGTGTAATTGAATAATTTTTCCAAAGGTGTGGTAAGAAGATATCTACTGCCTCCACAACAGAAATAGTGAATTTTAGTGGTGCTTATTAAGTGCCACTAAAAGTATGAGTGGGGAAAACGGCATGCCACTAGAAGTGTTGGTGAATGTCAAGAAGGTGATTCCATTCAGTGACATGATTTGCATGTGCCATAGTTGCAAACCTTCTATGGCAGACAATCTGCCACTGAAAACTTTCAGAAACACTTAGAAAGCGTGAATCTAGATTTTTTTATAGCTGGTAAAGCATATCATTGAAGTAGCTTTCAATGACATTTCTAAAATTTCATGGTTTGTTTGCCATGGCAGAGAAAAAGTGTCACTAAATGGTTTGTATTCACATGCTAAATATGCCATTGATAAGTATCAATAGCATAGGATCCATCTTTTGAAAGCTGCCTTTGACAAAAGATGATGCTCCTCCTATATTACCAGCAATATCTATCAAGCTTTGATTCTTTCATAAATAAAGCAAAAGAAAATGCATCGGAAAAAAGAGGCTGCAAGAAAGGAAGATCTATGATCTAGAATGCAAACCTATGCTGCATTTTTTTTTGAACACTCTGCTTTATGTATTGTTCTATCAATCATATTGCATAGCTGTGAAGAATGCTATCCCTTAGCTTTTCAATCTCCTTTTGTTCAGAGTATAGTAATTATTCCTTCTTAGCTAATAATTCCATGAGATCATCAAGACAAAGATCAGTCTCATGAGCATTTGAATTAGGAAACACAATCATTGTAATGGTCCCTTTCATAGACTTGGAAGTGTCTAATTTCAGCCATGAACTTGTCATTTCTATAGACTCCGTAGTATCAACCCCCTCACATCTTACATTAACTTCTCTAGTGCTGGATTGAGAGGTGACATCATTGCCCTTGTCAGGATTTTGTTCTGTTGAATAACACTTGTATTTATTTCTTGTTATCTTGACATGAAATACAAGAACTAACATGTTATTTGTAATAAGGATAAAAGGTATACAACATTTTCATTTCATAAAGCATATAGAAATAATGAGTAATTTACTTGACCTTGCAACATGATCACTAAAAGAGCAGCAATGTAAGTAATCAAAATAAGAGTTTGGATACAATTCACTCAAGTCCTACAAAAGGAAGAGTTGGCACTAGCTACCTGAGTTGGTCCAATTTGATTTCCATAAATATAACCAATAAGAAAAATAATGATGATCACTAATTCTTACATATCAAGCACATGTAACCTTGTAAAACAAAATCCCAATTATCTTCCAATTTGTATATATGACATGCTTATTAGAACATGTTGGCATAGGATTTTTGCTGCTGGTCACATCTATCAGCAACTGCAACATATCTATGGTATTAAAGGAATTTCACAGAAATGAGACCTACAATTCTTTGTCAATATTTATTACCATAAACCTTCTTCTTTGCAGAGCAAGCTTCTTTATTCCTCCACTAAAAACAAGAAAAGAGGTGAACTCATTGTTGTAGAGTTATATCGCTACATGGACATATTCGATAAACTTATACAAAAGTTGGTTAGAGGAGGTGGCATGTTAATTAAGGTGTCTGAGTTACAAAAAATAGGTCATAAGTACCTAAGTGTCAGAAAGTTTACAAACCATGATTTTGTGTTTTATAAGAGCTTTCAATAGAAGCATCAATGTCATTAAGAGCCATGCAAGTCTGCAAGAGTTTGATCACAAAAAAATGATAAATACACATGCATTGCAATGCCAATGAGCTTTTCGGGATTTCTGCACCTTCCTTCAAATATGTAAGTGCATCTTTGTATTCAGAAACTTGGTCTTCCAGGACTTAGGAACATGATGAAACAGACAGCCTATTATTACAAAAATTTTCATAGAGAAATAAATACATCTGAGCAGTCATCAAGTATTGTCTTATCAGTAATCCATGGCATATTCTTGTTTGCCTTATTAGTAATCCATAGCTTATCAACATTTGAACAATGGCAATCTTTTTACCTTCTGAGTTTTGTGTGTCTTACATTTCTTAATTGACGTTTAATGTGATTTTACTTTTGATTTTCACCAATTGTGTTGTATTCATCTCTTTTCTTGAAACCATTGTTTAGGTTCATAACTCCAAACAAGAGAGTGAATTGAGTGTTTTAGGTTCTAAATATAGCTACATATTGTAAACCTACATCATTGGTTCCAGTGTAAGTGCACAAATAATTTTTGTCGGAAGGTGAGGCCCTCATCATTGTGTACAACTCTGCCATTGGTTGGAGGCACCAGTTTGGAGATCTGAATATATTGGTATCTTCATGTTATTAATGTTCTTTCTTAGATGAATTTACAGTGGTTCCCTTATTTTAGGCATGTTAACTAGAGGGGACCACATCAACATCCTTACCAATGAAGAATGTGTGAAGGTAATTGGTTAAACACTTTGAAAACTGATAATTTTTCAGGCTGACTGCTAAAACTGATTGTGGTGTTTGTAAGATCCTCCTTCTTGATTCTAAAATTGCAATATGGGGATCTATAAGGAGCAATAACTGCCTAGACTATTTGTTAGCTTGATCAATTTGGAGCATGGTTCTATGATGAGGTGTACCCTCAAAGCTCTAAGATGTGGCCCTATTGCTCCATAAAGCTCCACAAGGATTGGCTCCCAATTGGTGAATCCTCGTATAATCTTTCTTCCATTTCTGTCAAGTTTGCACAAGGTGATGGGGAGTTCATTTGAAGAACCAATGATATGCCTATCCTCAGCAACATCCATGGTCATATTTTTTGGGTCTCAAAACCCTAGGCTTGGAATGAGTAAGAACATTTTACAAAATAAAAATGGAAGGAAAGGTTAAAAACCATAGGGCTGGTTCAGTACACAAGATCATCATATCATCTCGTTTACATGATTTCCTTTAAGTAAACAATACCACCATATCATATTTTTTACATGTTTCACATGAATGCATGGAAAGTGTGGAATTATTGAATGTGTGTAGTATGATAAAAATGTTTGAAGCAACATGTGTTGAATTAAAAAATTTTAGAGGCAATGGATCAACATATCAAATACGGAATGAAGGTAACTCAGCTTACAACATGATCACATCATTTGACTTGGTATCTATTTTGTACTTGGTATAAGAAATTTTGGGACAGAGTGACACTCTTTTGTCACGTATTACAAAAACAAAAAAAAGACACAATGTAACACTATAACACTATGTAACACTATTAGATTGAATCTCATTTGTATGATAGCACTTTTGAGGTAAAATGTGGTTTTGCTTACAAAATCAGCTTTTAGATGTGCCAATATTTTACCCAAACACACAAACCATTTTTTAAAACTACTTAAAAAAGAAAAAAACTTGTTTTCATTAAATTAAGTTTTTAAAAAGCTGAGTTTTAGAGAGTGTCATTCAAATAATTTGTTATATACAGAGGACAAATGATGGAAAAGAAAAAGGAAAAGGTAAGAAAAGAAAAACAGAAAAACGATAAGGGGCCGTTTGATGGCCTGGAAATATGGAATTGGAAATATATTTCTTGAAAAAAAGAAATGAGAAAAATTTTTCTGATTCCCATTTTGATGTGTATGTGATAATAGTTTGATGAAAAAGAATCCATTTACATAATGAAGAAAAAATTGAAGAACACGAAAAGCTTCAAACCTTCTTATTTCCACGAAATACATAGTTGCTGAGAATATAATAGAACCAATAATTGCAAACAAGTAAAGCAGGAAAAAAAAGCATGACCACTATGTCATTAATTAGTTCAATAGGAAGATGTAGGAAGATGACAAGGGAAAATATTTCATGATGATTACAAGAAATGAATGAAAGAAGACCAAAGAGCACATCAGAGCATTCTCAGAGGGACACTAACTTTCTGTCTACTCGAATTACCAGCCAGATTCATGATTACTTGCAACTCCACCACTTTCACAGGTGCCCACAACACCAAATCATTGAAGCAAAGCCCTTTCGGACCTGTACCCACAGTACGCTTTGCAGCACATAGAACAAAGCAAAGAGATGAGGCAAAGAGTTGTTCATTTTTATTGCAAACATGATGGTGGACATGAGTTTTGGTGGTGGAGGAAAACAATCAAGCAAGAGTTTAGAGGATCTATAAACTGCTTACAGGCACAGAACAAGATGCAATCTGAGTATGAGAAACAACTCAGAATGACAAATTAGAAAGAAAGCATCACTCGCACTGCTGGCTACCAAATATGCAGGTGAGAGTTAGCTTGTTTCTTGACAAATATCCAAAGATTACAAACTGGAATTTGTATCAGGCCCTATTTACAAGAGAAAAATATGTGGCACACACCTGTAACCGAAAGCCTTTATTCAAACCTATCAAATAGAAAATGTGAGGATCTGTGTTTCTTTCTTGTCTCATTTTTCTCTTTTCAGTGCATAACGGAGTGAGATAGACTCTTTAGAATATTTACAAGTTAAAGATGCCCAAATGCTGCTGCAATTCGCTGAAAATCTTTGCTGAATGCGTTTGAGCTCTCCATGTGTTGTTGATGTTGGCTGTTGGAGCTCACGGTGTAATTCACCGGATGTTTGTTCCATGGAATAGCAAATTGGAGGTTCTATTCTACCTATTCCAGAAATAGGAAATCAAAAGCACTCTTGGTAATTTGCTACAAATGCTCTAAATCAGGAAACAATTGCTTTGCTCTTAAAATCATCTTACGAGCTCCCACATGGTCCTCACTCTCCATCTTCTTATCGGTCGCTTCTTTTGCCTGCAGCGGCTCCTCCTTTCAGCGTTTCATCTCAAATTCTCGTGCAAGATAAAACCTGCCCAATTTGCCTCTCGCAGTAAAATAAGGCACCAAAGAAAGTCTAGTACCCATGTTAATGCACACATCAATATTGTTCGAAACAAAAAACTCATCGTCAAGATCGCAGGCTGGATTAAACATGCATCCCATAAATCGACACCAATGAAAAATGAAAAATGAAACTGAGGAAAAGGAAAGAACACTCCATAGACAAAGCGAGATTTGGGCACTTCCTTTTAAGGGTAACACTCTTGTAATTCATCTAAGATGAAAACGGTATGAATTAGACCCGATAATAATGCTGACGCATAAAAAAAAAAACATATGAATATAGAAACTTGAAGAGAAAGAAAGCCAGGGACAACCAGTGCAGAGAACAACAGAAGAAGGAACGCGAGAGAACAAAGGAAAGGAATGACGTGGGTTAGGGTTTTACCTCTATCACCATCAGCGAAAACGTCCGGGGGAGAGAAGAGGAAAGCAGAGGAAGGGGGAGATGAAGAGAAACCCCCTCCCACTACTCCAGAATCTTTATGAGGAAGATGAGAAGAGGCAGCGGCGGAAGACGAGGTAGCATTAGCGTGAGGCAGCGGCGGAGGACGAAGATGAGAAGAAGCTGTGGAGGACGAAGATGAAAAGAAGAGGCGAGGAACAACAGCGTGAGACAGCGGCGCTGGACGAAGATGAGAAGAGGAAGACGAGGGGAGCCCGACGCGAAGAGGCCTAACGGGCAAAAAAAAAATTCTGGAAATATGTTTCCACCTCTCTAGGTGGAAAAAATTTTTCGAAAAAAAATTTCCAATTCCGGTTTTAACGGTAATAAAAAAAATTCTGCGCTTGACAAATCGGAAATATTTTGAAAATTTGAAATTTTTTTCTTGAGCTACAGTGGATTTCCTGCCCATCAAACGGGCCCTAAGAGAAAAAAGTGAAAAGGTCATATGAAGAGAGCTTTCTCTTTCTCCTCCACTATTTTTATTTTGTTTTGGGGTCATATCTAGTATTCAGAGTTTGCCTCGATTTGGTACCGCTCTCGCGGCCCGCACCGAAACAGTGCTTTACCCCTAGATGTCCAGTCAACTGCTGCGCCTCAATGCATTTCAGGGAGAACCAGCTAGCTCTGGGTTCGAGTGGCATTTCACCCCTAACCACAACTCATCCGCTGATTCTTCAACATCAGTCGGTTCGGACCTCCACTTAGTTTCACCCAAGCTTCATCCTGGTCATGGATTTCCGCTTCTTTTTCTTCCAATGATGGAAGAGTAAAGAGAAACATGGATGAAACACAAAAGAATGACCAATCGATATAGAGAGTCAAAAGCATCATACAGACACCAACGGTGAGCGTCTTTTTCTCTCTACATCTAAACCTCCATCTATTTTTATAGCCCCCCTTAGACAGTACATGATGGAGGAATAAGAGATGCAAGGATTCAACACAAAAGAACGATGAATTGATATAGAGAGCAAAAGCATCATACAGACACCACCAGTGAGCGGCGTCTTCTCTCTACATTTATATCTCCATCTATTTTTATAACCCCCCTTAGACAGTACATGCTGGAGGAGTAAGAGAAACAAGGATTAGACACAAAAGAACGATGGATTGATATAGAGAGTCAAAAGCATCGTATAGACACCACTAGTGAGCGGCGTCTATCTCTTTTTCTCTCTTCATCTATATCTCCATCTATTTTTATAGGCCCCTTTAGACAGCAAATGATGGAGGAGTAAGAGAAACAAGGATGAGACACAAAATAATGACAGATCGATATAGAGAGTCAAGTGCATTGTACAGACACCACTAGTGAGCGGCGTCTATCTCTTTTTCTCTCTAAATCTATATCTCCATCTATTTTTACAGGCACCTTTAGACAGCACATGATGGAGGAGTAAGAGAAACAGGGATGAGACACAAAATAACAACGGATCGATATAAAGAGCAAGTGCATTGTATAGACACCAACAAAAAGCGGCCTTTGTCTTTCTTTCTCTCTACATCTATATATCCATCTACTTTTATAACCCCTCTATGAAAGTACATGATGCAAGTCTCCAGATTGAGAATTTAGCTTCTTTTCTATCCATGAATGGCGGCAGTCATCAGGGATCAATTGGGATTTTTGTAAGCCACTCTTCTCACATATAGCCTATCTTGTTAAAGTTATGATATAATGTTACATTGTTATCTTCACAATGACTGAAAAAGATGAAGTTGTACCATTACACGATGATTGACTTTTACAAGAAGTCATATCAAACACTAAGAAACAAGATGATCAACTTTTACCAAAAATTGTCTTTGATACCAAAGAACAATATCTCACATTATCAGATATTGTTCTTGACACAGAAGAACTAGATGAAAGATGGTCATATATTGTCCCATATTAAGATGAGGATGATAGTAAATACACACCATCAGTGAAATCATTGAAGACTGTTGTTGAACATTCTTATGTTCGAGGATGATAGTGAATTCTACATTCTTTCATATGTTGATTAATTTTTTTTTATCGATAATTTGACTCATGTAATGAGAACGTTTTAGTAGTTTTTTTTAGTGGTTGTCACTTTTCGTTGCACTTATATAAAGCCATGATAATGCATCAATAATTTCCAACATTTGTAGCACATCGGCACCTAAGAGGGTCTCCAATCAATTATAACTCATGGCCAAACGTGCCATCTATATATACTTGTCATTTATTTCTTTTTGGTTGTAATATAATGTATAACTCATCATAAAAGCAAAATTTTAGTTGGATAAATCTATGAAGATGTGGGTGTTGACAAAATTGAACTTAAGAAAAAAAATACTTTGATCCATTTGAAAAGGATGAAGATCATTTTATTGGCGATGAATTAGCTAATAAGGTTGACCTATAACAACAGTAGGCTTGCTTAACAAGATGGAATGCTCCAAAGTGGAAGGTTCATATTTTAATCTATGTTTTTGCAAAACACACATCGCACTTTGGAATGTGCTATGCTCAATTGTAAGCAAAGTCATAAAAAAACAAGGCAAATTAGGTTAAATTGATGTTTCCACACACATTGGATAAAAAAGTATGGCACAAATTTGTGAATTGTATAGTGTTATATAGTGTTATAGTTTTACATAGTGTTTTGTAGTGTTATAGTGTTACAGTATTTACATGTTTAGTGAATATCCTTACGCATATTATGTTCACTGTTTTACTCGTAGGTTACAACTTATACTTATTACAGCTTCAAAAGAAGTTGTCGATGTTCATAATTTTTTTAAATAATTAACATATGTAATTAATGTTGTTAGTGCAATCAGTTAATAATGAATGGCAAGAAGTTCAAACATATGAAATTGCATTTAGAATTGTTGTAGATGAACTAGAAATTAGAAGGGGACTTCATCAAATTGGATCACTACAGCGTCCTCGTGGTACTACATGAGGATGTCATTTCATGTATGTGTATAATTTGATAAAAATGTTCAATACAATATGTGTCGTATTAGAAAATTTAAGAGGCAATGGATTAACATATCAAACATGGGGTGAAGGTAATTCAGCTTACAACATGATCACAATATTACTTTGTATTTATTTTGTACTTGGTGTAAGAAATTTTGGGACAAAGTGATCATTTTTTCTCAGGTATTGCAAAAGCAAAGACAAGACATGGTACAACACTATTATATTATATAACACTATCAGATTGAATCTCATTTGGATGACAGTGTTTGTGAGGTAAAATGTGGTTTTGCTTACAAAATCAGCTTTTAGATGTGCCAATGTCTTACCCAAACACACAAACCAATTTTTAAAACTACTTGAAAAAGAAAAAAACTTGTTTTCATTAAATTAAGTGTTTTAAAACGTTGAGTTTTAGAGAGTGTCATACAAATAATTTGTCATATACAGAGGACAAATAATGGAAAAGAAAAAAGAAAAGATAAGAAAATAAATAGAAGAAAACAATAGGAGGGAAAAGTGAATAGGGCATACCAAGGGAGCTTTCTCCTTCTCCTCCACTTTTTTTCCCTTCTTTTCCTCCCAATGATGGAGGAGTAAAGAGAAACAGGGATGAGGCACCAAAGAACAAAGGATCGATATGGAGAGTCAAAAGCATCGTGCATACACCATCGGTGAGCGCCCTATGTCTCTTTTTCTCTCTACATCAATATCTCCATCTATTTTGATAGCTCCCCTTAGAAAGTACATGATGGAGGAGTAAGAGAAACAAGGATTCGACCCAAAAGAATGATGAATTGATATAGAGAGTCAAAAACATCGTACAGACACCACCGGTGAGCGGCATCTATCTCTTTTTCACTCTCCATCTATTTTTAAAGGCCCTCTTAGACAGTACATGCAGGTGGAGGAAGAGAAGCAAAGATTAGACACAAAAGAAAGATGAATTGATATAGAGAGTCAAAAGCATCGTACAGACACCACCAGTGAGCGGTGTCTATCTTTTTTTCTCTCTACATCTATATCTTCATCTATTTTTACAGGCCCCTTTAGATAGCACATGATGGAGAAGTAAGAGAAACAAGGATGAGACACAAAATAACGACGGATCAATATAGAGAGTCAAGTGCATTGTGCAAACACTACCAGTGAGCAACATCTATCTCTTTTTCTCTCTACATCTATATCTCCATTTCTTTTTGCAGGCCCCTTTAAACAGCGCATGGTGGAAGAGTAAGAGAAACAAGGATGAGACACAAAATAACAACGGATCAATATAAAGAGTCAAGTGCATCTTATAGACACCACTGGGGAGCGGCCTCTGTCTCTTTCTCTCTACATCTATATCTCCATCTACTTTTATAGCCCCCCTAAGACAATAAATGATGTAGGTTGCCAGATTGACTATTTAGCTTCTTTTCTATCCATGAATGACGGTGGTCATCAGGGATTAACTAGGATTTTTGTAAGCCACCCTTCTTACAAATGGCTTAGCTTGTTAAAGTTATGATATAGTGTTATAGTGTTTTATACTTTTCATTTGTGAATGAGAGTCATACCTTTTACCATATTCAGGTGAGGATGATAGTGAATACATACCATCAATGAAATTATTGAAGACTGTTGTTGAACATTCCTATGTTTGAAGTGTAGAGATCAATAAAGCCATGAAAAATTTCTTACGAATCTACATTCTTTCGTATGTTGATTAATTTTCTTTTATCGATAATTTGACTCGTGTAATGAGAACATTTTAGTAGTTTTTTTTTAGTGGTTGTCAATTTTAATTGCACTTATATAAAGTCATGATAACACATCAATAATTTCCAACATTTGTAGCACATTGGCACATAATAGGGTCTCCAATCAACTATGACTCATGGCCAAACTTTCCATCTATATATAACGATAACATGTGGGATCAAGTTCAAGTATATATATGCTTTATACTTGTCATTTGTTTCTTTTTGTGTTGTAATATAATGTATAACTCATCATAAAAGCAAAATTTAAGTTGGATAAATCTATGAAGATGTCAGTGTTGACAAAATTGAACTTGAAATGGAAAGACTTGAATTGAGAACTTTAGAAAAAAAATATTTTGGTCCATTTGAAAAGGATGAAGATCGTTTTATTGGTGATGAATTAGCAAATAAGGTTGACCTATAACAACGGCAAACTTGCTTAACAATATGGAATGCACCAAAATGGAAGGTACATATTTTAATCTATGATTTTGCAACCTACACATCACACTTTTGAGTGTGCTATGCTCAATCATAAGCAAAGTAATTAAAGAACAAGACAAATTAGATTAATTGACGTTTCCACACACACTCGATAAAAAAGTATGGCACAAATTTGTGAATTGTATAATATAGTGTTATCTAGTGTCACTGTGTTACATTGTTTACATGTTTAATAAATGTTTTTACACATATTATGTTCATTGTTTTGCTCATAGGTTACAACTTATACTTGTTACAACTTCAAAAGAAGTTGTCGATGTTCATAATTTTTTTAAATAATTAACATATGTAATTAATGTTGTTAGTGCAATCAGTAAACGTAATAATAAATGACATGAAACTCAAACATATGAAATTGGATTTAGAATTGCTATAGATGAAAGGGAATTAAACATATTGGATCACTACATTGTCCTGGTGGTACTAGATGAGAATATCATTTCATATATGTGTGTAGTTTGATAAAAATGTTCCGTACAATATGTGTCATATATGTGTGTACTTTGATAAAAACGTTCCGTACAATATGTGTTGTATTAGAAAATTTAAGAGGCAATGTATCAACATATCAAACATTGAGTGAAGGTAATTCAACTTACAACATGATCACAACATTTGACTTTGTATTTATTTTGTACTTGGTATAAGAAATGTTGGGACAAAGTGATACTCTTTTTTCAGGTATTGCAAAAGCAAAGACATGACACAATACAACACTATAACATTGTATAACACTATCGGATTGAATCTCATTTGGATGACAACGTTTTTGAGGTAAAATGTGGTTTTGCATACAAAATCAGGTTTTAGAGGTATGGGTGTTTTACCCAAACACACAAACCAATTTTTAAAACTACATGAAAAAGAAAAAACATGTTTTCATTGAATTAAGTTTTTTAAAAAACTAAGTTCTAGAGAGTGTCATTCAAATAATTTGTTATATACAAAGGACAAATGAAGGAAAAAAAAAGGAAAAGGAAAAAAAAAAAAGAAAAACAAGAAGACAATAAGAGGAAAAAGTGACATGAGCATACGAAGGGAGCTTTCTCCTTCTCCTTCACTTTTTTTTCCTCTCGATGATTGAGGAGTAAGAGAAACAAGGATGAAACACAAAAAAACGATGGATTGATATAGAGAGTCAAAAGCATCGTACTAACACCACCGGCGAACGGCCTCTATCTCTGTTTCTCTCTACATCTACATCTCCATCTATTTTTCAGGGATTAACTGGGATTTTCGTAGCTAATCTTCTTACAAATTGCCCAACTTATTACGATTATGATATAGTGTTATAGTGTTATCTTCACAATTACTGAAAAAGATGAAGTTGTACCATTACAAGATGATCGACTTTTACTAGAAGTCATCTTAGACACCAAGAAACAAGATGATTAACTTTTACCAGAGATTGTCCTTGATACCAAAGAAGAATATCTCACAATACCAGATATTGTTCTTGACACTGAAGAACGAGATCAATGATTGTCATACATTGTCCCAGATGCAGATGATGATGATAGTGAATACACACCATCAATGAAATCAATGAAGATAGTTGTTGAACATTCTTATGTTTGAAGTGAATAGCTCAATAAAGCCATGAAAAATTTCTTGCATATCTATATTCTTTCGTATGCTGATTAATTTTCTTTTTTTATCAACAATTTGACTCGTGTAATGAGAACGTATTAGTAGTTTTTTTTTTAATGGTTGTCATTTTTCATTGCAGCTATGTAATGTCGTGAGTTCTTAATTTGTTATTAATTCTCACCCGTTCATATCTGATTGTTTCATCATATCTCATGTGCACATAATTATTTGTGTGTTCTGTTTGTCTATATGTACGGCCTAGTGCATGACAGGTACTAATCATTATGACACACGTTAAATATTCAACACTTAGTTCATTTGAAAAGTTGAAAGCATGGAAGCTTCCCAAACTGATCATGGTAATAAATCATGAAGTTTTCTAATGAACTTTTCTTTTGAAGTTGTGCCACTGATGCTGATATATTAACTAATTACATGGTATTCACATTTTTTACAGGAATATGTCAAAAAAAACACAACACAAGAGCCAACTATCACTCATGGCCAAACGTGCGATCTATATGTAAGGACAATATGTGGGATCAATTTCAAGTACATATGTTTTATACTTGTCATTTATTTATTTTTGTGTTGTATTATAACGTATAACTCATCATATAGGCAAAATTTAAGTTGGATAAGTCTATGAAGATGTGGATGTTGAGGAAATTGAACTTGAAATGGAAAGACTCAAAATGTGAACAAAAGAAAACAAAAGCTTTGATCCATTCAAAAAGGATGAAGATCATTTATTGGTGATGAATTCACAAATAAGATTGACTTACAGCTATGGCAGGCTTGCTTAACAAGATGGAATGCAACAAAGTGGAAGGTACATATTTTAATCTACAAAAGTATGGCATGAATTTGTGAATTGTAGAGTATTATGTTGTGTTATAGTGCTACATAGTATTATGTAGTGTTATAGTGTTTACATGTTGAGTACACATATTATGTTCATTGTTTTGCTCATAGGTTACAACTTATACTTGTTACTACTTCAAAAGAAGTTGTCCATTTTCATAAATTTTTTAAATAATTAACATATGTAATTAATGTTGTTAGTGCAAGCAGTAAACATAATAATGAATGACATGAAGCTCAAACATATGAAATTGCATTTAGAATTACTATAGATGAACCTGAAATAGGAAGGAGACTTAATCAAATTGCATCTCCACAGTGGCCTGGTAATACTAGATGGGGATGTCCTTTCTTGTATGTGTGCATTTTAATAAAAATGTTCAATGCATCATGTGTTGTATAAGAAAATTTAAGAGACAACAGATCAACATATCAAATATTATTTAGCTTACAACATGATCACATCATTTAACTTTGTATTTTCTTTGTACTTAGTATAAGAAATTTTGGGACAGAGTGATACTCTTTGTGAGGTATTGCAAAAGCAAAGACAAGACACGATATAATACTATAACAACATATAATACCGTCTGATTGAATCTCATTTATATGACAGTGTTCTTGAGGTAAAATGTAGTTTTGCTTACAAAATCAGGTTTTAGATGGGCCAGTGTCTTACCCAAACACAAACAAATTTTAAAACTACTTAAAAAAGAAAAAAATTGTTTCCATTAAATTAAGTTTTTTAAAAAACTAAGTTTTAGAGAGTGCCATTCAAATAATTTGTTATATATAGAGGACAAATGATGGAAAAGAAAAAGGAAAAGGAAAGAAAAGAAAAACAAGAAGACAATAAGAGAAAAAAGTGAAAAGGGCATACCAAGGGAGTTTTCTCCTTCTCCTCTACTATTTTTGCCTTCTTTTTTTTCTGATGATGGAGGAGTAAGAGAAAGACGATGAGACACAAAAGAACGACGGATCGATATAGAGAGTCAAAACATCATACAGACACCACCGGTGCGCGGCCTTTGTCTCTTTTTCTCTCTATATCTATTTCTCCATCTATTTTTATAGACAGCACATGATGGAGGAGTAAGAGAAACATGGATAAGACACAACAGAACAACGGATCGATATAGAGAGTCAAAAGCATCGTTCAGACAACACCGGTGAGTGGCCTCTATCTCTTTTTCTCTCTACATCTATATCTCCATCTATTTATATGACCCTCATTAGTACATAATGTAGGAGTAAGAGAAACAGGGATAAGACACAAAAGAATGACAAATCGATAGAGGGTCAAAAGCATCATACAGACAACACTGGTGAGCCGCCTCAATCTCTTTTTCTCTCTACATCTATATCTCCATGTATTTTTACAGGCCCCTTTAGACAGCACAAGATGGAAGAGTAAGAGAAATAGGGATGAGACAAAAAATAACCACGGATCGATATAGTGAGTCAAGTGAATCGTATAGACACCACCGGGGAGCGGCCTCTCTCTCTTTCTCTCTACATCTACTTTTATAGCCCCCCTAAGACAGTACATGATACAGATCGCCAAATTGATTATTTAGCTTCTTTTCTATCCATGAATGATGGTGGTCATCAGGGATTAACTGGTATTTTTGTAAGCCACTCTTCTTACAAATGGCCTAGCTTGTTAAAGTTATGATATAGTGTTATCTTCACAATGACTGAAAAAGATGAAGTTGTACCATTACAGGATGATTGACTTTTACCAGAAGTCATCTCAAACACCAAGAAACAAGATTATGAACTTTTACCAGAGATTGTCCTTGATACCAAAGAACAATATCTCACATTATCAGATATTGTTCTTGACACTGAAGAACAAGATGAATGATGGTCATACATTGTCCCATATTCAGATGATGATCATAGTGAATACACATCATCAATGAAATCAATGAAGACAGTTGTTGAACTTTCTTATGTTTGTAGTGAAGAACTCAATAAAGCCATGAAAATTTTCTTACGAATCTATATCCTTTCGTATGTTGGTTAATTTTCTTTTATCAATAATTTGACTCGTGTAATGAGAACGCTTTAGTAGTTTTTTTTTAGTGGTTGTCACTTTTCATTGCAATTATGTAATGCCATGAGTTCTTAATTTTCACTCATCCATATCCAATTATTTCATCATATCTCATGTGCACGTAATTATTTGTGCATTCTATTTGCCTATATGTACGGTCTCGTGCATGACAGGTACTAATCATTATCACACACATTGAATACTCAACATTTAGTTCATTTGAAAAAGATGGAAGCATGGAAGCTTCCCAAACTGATCATGGTAATAAATCATGAAGTTTTCTAATTAACTTTTGTTGTGAAGTCATGCCATTGGTGCTGATATATCTAATTACATGTTATGGACATTTTTTATAGGAATTTGTCAAAATGAGCACAAGGCAAGAGGACGAAGCAACTTAAAAGTGGTCCAACTGAAAGATGGAAAAAAGATAAAAGAATATGAAATGAACATGGTCATGCCATTGATGATAACACAACCAATTTGTTTTCTGCCTTTTCTTCCATCACTTTCTTTCTGCTACCTAACCTTCCCTCCTTCTCATACTCCCCTCCTGCATCTCCCCAAGGTAGTTCCATCTCATTTCTCCTTTGTCCTCCGCCAACAATGGTTGGTGAGTTACCTTGATGTCTTGGCTCATCAGTTGTTGGTCATGGATGGAAAAGCACAAAAACCAAATGCTCATAGAGTTGACAAGAAATTTAGCTTCAGTCGAATGTATCGTCTATGTTGACGTCCACTTTGCCCTTCACATTGGTTGGAGGATGATTTTAGCTTCTTACTTGCTCTCTTTCTCTGTCTTGCCTCTTGCTTTTTCTATTTTTCTTGTTATTTTTTGTTCTTGTTTGTTTGCTAATTTTTCTCTTATGTACCTCTTCTTCTTTTCTTCTATTGCTTTTGTTTCTTAGTGACACCTTGTCATCCGAACTTGTTTTTCTTCAATGAATTTACATTTTGTTTGCTCTCTCTCTCTCTCTTTCTCTCTCTCTCCCGATGTAGTTTTATCAAATATCAATTGTCCCCATTGTCTTAAATGGTTAAACATTTTCCCAAAATTTTAACTGCTTAAATCAACTTATATATTGATTGTTGAATGTCAAGGAAATGCAAATCTGTTCATATATGAAAACTTTCTAGTAAACATGCATACATCATTTCATGTAGTGCAATTATTAGTTCTCTAACAAATGCTCATGACCTCACAGTTGACGGGATTCATCATTTCCAATTGCTTGATAGTGCTTGTAGTTGCTTATTATATTAGATGGAATGATTCATTCATTAAAAAGTGGGCTCGCCTTGGATTGCTTGCATATGTTGATTAACAGCCAGCAGAAAAGGCACCGCTTCTCAGGTAGGTGAAAAGTTGTTCATTTTACTTTTATTTTTCACATAGGGTGTATTAAACTATTGATGAAAATATGCTTCCAACCAAACTTAAAGTTCTCCATTTCTACAACATGTCATTCACTTACTCTTCTTTGGACTTTGCTCTGGTTATTGGCAAAGTAGTTGGTATGCCTTCTTCTTTCCGCATTGAATTCTATCCTTCAAACTACTTCTTGGTTTTCTATGAGGACTGAGGTATGAACCAAATTATCTCTTTAATCACTGTCATAGAGCATCAAATGTAAAGGCTTTACAGGCACCTTGACAATGATCAACATAAAATGTCAGACTGCTTTCTGAATTTTATATGAACTACCATGAATATGTACTAGGTATCAAAGGGACCATTTTAAAAACTCATTGAGAGCACAAAATTAGGAATTATTTACATAAACATGCATATCTTTAATCTTTTGCCTATGTGTGTTCTTGCAGGTAAAAAAAGATGGATAGGAAACCTCTCATGATCACATGACTAATCTTTATGCTTCTCTATCCTTTGGGATTTTCATATCACTTTACATTGAAGTGAATCATCAAGTTAGTTGAAACTTAATTTTTTGTAAAAAAAAAAATCTTCATTTTGACTTTATATACAATAAAAATTTTCTAAAAATCATTCTCATTAACAGCCTCCCTCTTGTGTATCAAATACATTATTTTCCGGTTTCTACTCATAAAAGGGACGTTTTGGTTACTTTCTGCATTGTAGCTGAACTTGGGACTAAATCATTTGTCCAATATGTGATTTCTATGGCCTAAAATGTAAATATTCTTTCATTTTAATTCCCCAATCAATGTTGATCTTTCTTGGTTAGACTGCTTTTTGGATGTCTTTACTACTTCCACTTATCTCATATTTGGGAGATTGATTTCATAAGGTCAATTTTATTTTGATCAAGAATTTTGTATTTTGGTATGCTGTTGAATGTTTTTTAATAGAAAATGGGCTGACAGTTTTTGTTATGTTGCTATCATTCAGGTAAAAAGTTTAATTGACCTTCTGAACTTTTATGGTGCAAGAAATCAAATCTATTTGGAATCTTCTTTCAAATTTTCCTTCTTCCGACACAATGAAAGATGTAAGATTTAACAAGGAAACTGTGATCAATATAGTAACCTCAGTTCATTGTTTTGCTTTATGTGTTAGTGCTGTTGTTTCTATCTCTTCCTACAATATATTTTGCATGACATGTACTTAATGAAGCACCATTTTTTCTTATCTGCACTAAAGAGGGGAGGCAAAGGAGAACTGCCTTTGATTGAATGATGACAAAATGTAGTCACCAGCGCCATTAATGGATGCCAAGAATTGGCAAAGATGTTGTTCCTCATTCACTTGACCTTACTCTCTTATATGCCTTCCACCCCCAACAACCACGATACTAAGCAGTAACATGCATTGAGGAAGTCACATTACCTTTTTTCTTAATGTTCTCATGTAACTTTTCTGTAATATTGAAATGCACAAACAATTTTGCTTGTAATATAACAGCTTATTCTTCTGTTAACTATATATACATATATATATATATAGACATCACAAATGGTAGAATAGTAACAATAATCATGATTAATGCATAAGTATTTTTAGCTATTGCAAGTAACAGCCACAGTCTAAATCATGGCCGAAGGTCAATAGCTACAAGGTTGACATAGTCACTTTAGCTGACAGCAACAAAAAGATTATGGCTGTTCAGCCACAGTTTTGGGTCTATCGGCCACAGATTTGACCATGTCTAATGGCCCTTTTTGTTGTAGTGCACTTCCTCTCTTCTTTGTATTTGTGTCTAACAAAATTTAAACCAAAAAATGAAGCTTCAATATTTTAACTGGGATACTGATATATGGAATATAATAAAATAGAACCAATTCTTTGATTATAGCCTTAATTTTAACTAGAGTGTATTCAATCTTCAACGCATGCGATTGCACTCCAATCTTATTAATGATGCATGCAATTTTTATGTTGTTCAGCCATGGAACTCTTTTATGAAGACTTTTACTATCCTAACTTTCTTGTTCATTATATTTACCGAAAAAATGTTTTTACCAGTAAAATCAATCCTTTATTAGCTAACTCCATTTCTTTCAATAAGGCCATATGCTTAACATAATGTTCGTATTGATTGGGAGTAGATAAAAACAAAATGGGTTTGGATAAAAATTACTTTGAAAACTTTTGATTAATTCTTACTACACTATGACTAGAAATTTACTGCGCACTGCCGGCCAAGTACTTGATGATTTGACATGTTCTGCCACAAGAGCTATTGGCCTATATTATTGCATATTACTAGGCTGCAAATGTGCTTTATAGTTATACATACCAATTTCTATCTTAGCTAACAAAATGCACGTCTCTTGTTGCTCTATTTGGTAGAAAAATATTATCTAAGTTGTATTATCTGCAATTTATGTTGGCTTAAATATTGATATTCTCATTTCTTCGAGGTTTGCAACATCTTAAGGCATGAAGGAAAAGTGTGTGAAACATTAGGATCAGTAATTCACTCGCTTTAAGAACAGGTCATGATTATCTATAAAGTAATGACCAATAACGCATCATGAGCTATGGTTGCTAACGGTCACCTGGTAATCTAAGTAACTATGTAATGCATTGTTTGCGTTGAATGTCGTTCAGTGACATGGTCTACACGTCACTTTTCTTCTAGAGCTTCTGACAAAGGGATACAAACAATGTATACAAAGGAGAAAAGCATTCAATCAGAGTTGACTAATTGCTTTTCCGGGTGAGCGGGGTTTCTCATCGCCAAACAGAAGGCTGAAACCACCACCCAACCCCTTATCCCTCTATGGTATATAGGGTCTGCCTTGAGTGCCTCAGAGTGTTGTTCTCCACCATGCTTCAGCTTGATGCCCTAGAAATTCGAAATCATACTGGCTGCCTACCATTTCGGCTCCAACCGTTGCGCCACACCACCCCCCCGCGCGCCGCCAAAGGGATTTGACTAATTTCTTTTGGTTTCTAAATAGCTAAATATCTTAATTGTCATGAACATTGCATCCGGAAAAAAAATCATTTTTTATTTCAAAGCAGTGCATAACATTGACATATTGGGTGCTTAATGGCATCTCCTAACATAATCTGGTAGACCTCTGCCTCATCCCTTCCTGTTATTTGCTTCAAAAAAATGGTTATGAGATTCTTTCCAATCAACATAAACCAAATATATATTTGGCACAATTTGGGACTTGAAATTAGATTTCACCATCAAATTTAGGCTTCTACTGCAGGTGATCAGGTTAACGGTCCGCCACATGGAAAAGAGGCTCAAAGGCCCCTCCATTCCCCCTATTCTTAAGGTCTTGGGCTGCATTGGCATCAGCAGTGACATAGTGCATCCTTCAATTTAGGTACTTCATCCTATCACTTAAGATGCAGAAACATAACACCCACGAGACAAATTTATGCCTTCATTGAAGTTTATTTGTTATTTAAAAAAAAAAAACGTTCTTGGAACTGCAAGTCCTTGCTCTTGAAGCTGGCGTTTTCCAGCCTTGTCTTCACACCTTAATTTGTTTGCACGTTACGGCTTATTGAATCTTTGTCCTCTGTGAGGCTGACTCATTCTTCCTGTTGTTTCATTAATAGAATCTCTGGGTTGCCTGCGAGAAGCATCCCTTGTGATCCATCCAGAAGAAAATAAAGGTACCAAGAACACCGTACATGAAGGTCCATTCATTTTCTACCTGTATGCCATAAAAGGCCTTAGTCGCATTATAAACTATCTGTTAAGCTGGATATGTCTCTCTACATCCAAAAGAGAAAAAAAAAAATTGTTTAATTAATTATTGGGTTGGTATCAATTTTGAGACGAATACTAGAGGCTTGTGACTTGTGCGAGTTTGCAGGGTTTGGCCTTCCTAACTCTTTCTGGCAAATTTCATTTGGCTGCAATATTGGTGATAGGTCTTCATCTTCTTTTTTCATCGAAGCCTCAACTAGACCTTCTTCTTCTCTCTTTCTTGATCCATGTAGCTCAGAGTGGCACATGCCATGCATGTGTCTGGTTTCTGAGTGATCTTTTGGTGGTTAAAAGACAAACAATCAAACCAAATATTAATCACTCGATTTCTTTAGAATAAGCAGACAGCAAATTAAATTAATTTATTTTCCCCTTCTTTTCTCCAGCAATTTTCAATCGGACAATTGGTTTGCTTTTAGAGACCATTAAAAAATAGATGCAAGACAAATGGGCGTAGTTTTACCACATGCACCCACCTACATACATGAACATGTTTCTGTTTATGTGATGACAAGAAAATCAACCATTATTAGGACGCAAATCATGTGGTACATGATACAACTTGTGAAATAAAATAAGAATAGAAAGTTTCTTTATTTAGATTTGATTTTTCTTTTGTTCCAAAGTAATTTTGATAATTTACCCACCAACGGACTCTACATTTGTAGTAGCCAGAACTAAGAGAAGTCGGATCAAGGGAATCTAGTTTTGGACCCACCTTTTGTAGCTCCTACCCGCTCACCATCCCTGTCCCTAAAAGTCCCTTTCATGTCTTGTACATCCTGTGATGTTTAAGTTCACATCATGATTCAGACTAATTTGTTTTAATATATTTTTTTAATGTTTCCCCTACCTTTTTGAGGAAGGTATAATTTTTTTAACAATTTGGAAAATGACATTTAAATTCGGAGTGAGAAAGAGGTTAACAACTCACGGCTCCAAAAAGACACCGAAGTTCCTTGGTTCCCTCTGACTCTGAAATGACATTAAATTTAAAAAAAAAAAAAAACTCAGGTGTCTATGATTTTGCATCGGTCCTTTTGATCCAGATTTAATTAGTATTATGTATTTTGTACTGGTGAGCTTCATCAAGATTTAATTAGTCCTCTGTGTGTGTGTGTGGATGTTCATTTTTTTGGATTCGGTGACATGGGATGCATACTACAAGTCTTTAATTATGCACGGGTTAACTTGCAAGCTTTAAGCAATGTCGTCTAGCTAGTCATGAGGTGGATGGAGCCCTTGCAGGTAAAATTAAGCATCTTTTATATACAAGTTCAGAAACTTATTAGGAACGGTATTGAAATCCACCAGGATCTCATTTTATTAGGATGTTGCTCTTAAAACGTCCGGCAGATGTACAATTTCGATTGTATCTCTAGGAACGAGACCCTCTTTCTTACGACACCAAGAAAAGAAAATGAAGAAGAAAAAAAAAAAGAAGACATTAAGGACTTTACGTTGTTTGGGGACAAGGTTCTCTTGCATCCACAGCTTCACAGAGATTTCATTGTGTGACAGAAAGATCAAAAGTTACAAGAAACTGCCCCCTCGTAAACATAAAAATTAGGACAAACCTACAAAAGGCCTGATTAGATAAAGGTCCTTATAAAAAAATTCAGTTCATTCTTAACAGATGTACAAAATTATTTGGATTCACGAAAATTATGGAAGTCTATTAAGCATAAATTAAGCTTCAAACTCCAACAATCTCTACATCATATTTATCTAAGAGAATCGTCAGGTATATAATCAAACAGATCCATGATGAACCTCATTCACCATCCAAAAGCAGAATGGGTTTAGTTTCATTTCACGCATCTGGTCCAGTCTTTTGTCCCTCAGCTTATTACTTTACCTTTTTCACTTGCATCAGTCACAGAAAAGAGGCCAACTTTCGAGTTGGCACGCAAGAGAACAAAAGATGTCCTTCCATAATGTCAATTATTGTGTTTTGTCGAGAAAAATCATGAACCCTTTTGCTTTTTCACAAAAATTTAAAATCTCTAGTTTATAACGGAACACCTGTCATACATATCTACCCTTAGCAATTTCTTGAGAGGACATCATTTCCATTTAGAATTATGCTTTCGATTTTCAACAGTTTATGTAGGGTTTGTCATATATCTAATTTGGATCGGACATCTTACCAAACTATTCTAAAAAAATGGGATGTGAAAATACAAAGTTTGATATCCAATTAAAAAATAATCAGATCTGATTCAGATTTAAGAAATGACATCTCATCAGATTCAGATTCAGATATACATATATATCTGACCGTATTCGGATCAGATTTAGTTTTAAATAAATATCCTATATTTAATGCCTTTACATTTTGAAAGTCGGTGAGATTTGGTTCAAAATTCGAATTCAGATTCGGATATAAATGTAAAATCGGATTCGAATCGGTTTTGGATTGTGAAATTGAATTCACATTTGAATTTTGAATATATGACCTTTCATTATTCATATTCGAATTTGAATTCAAACCCAAATATGTTAATTATCTAAAAAGGCTGATACAGTTAAGAGTATATCAGACTTGAATCTGATCCGTTGACATCGCTAAGTTTATGTATTAATCAGTTTTGTAATGAAAAAATAACATACTTTAAGAAGAAAGAATTGGAAATTTCCAGATCAACTCCTGATATATTGGCATTTGGCAACTCTCTGTTTTCATCTCCGTATGTAAGACCAACTATTATGGTGTCCCTTCCTGCGGTCTGCAATTGGATTTGAGTCTTTCATGAATCTGACAAAATCTGAATCTGATGGTGTCCAGATGCAGTCATGGCCTAAAAGCGAACCACATGCATGTAAGCATAGGCCACATTCAAGGGTTCATGGGCCTAAACATTCTACCAGAAAATTAAGCCACCGCAGATCCTATCTGCATGCGATTAACGTATGATATTTGGACTTAATTTCATATCCAACTACAGCTACAGAACGGATGGATGTCAACGTTCTACGATATTGATTAGCTGTATCCAGAGGAAGGCCAAGGCCATTTGAATGAGACAAGAAGCGGTAGGAGAAAATTAAAAAAAATAATTGAGATGAGGTTGTGAGTGTACCGGTGTTGTCCTTGTGCAAAGGGAGATGCTGGATGGGGACTTGTAACACATGATATTGGCCGAGGGACGTCTGAATTTCACATGGGTCTGTTGCTTGGCCAGATCTTGCGCTATTAGAGAGGGACTCGTTTGTCAAGCATCCCCTTATGATGTGTGTTGTTCATACGTGCTGCTTTGAGATGCAAACTCCAATCTCAATGTGGCGTTTTCGAGATGTGATTGTTCAAAAACTGCAGAGAATATCAAGGAAAGTACATTGATTTGATGTCCCTTAGATGGTAAAAATGATGTCTTTAAGTCTTCGACTTACACACTCTAGTGTTGCAGCCACTGCCAGAATTGGGGGCATAATTTGTCAGACGTTTGTAGTTGTGGAAATTATGAATTTAAATCTATGTGGTGATAAATACATTTACATGCGTAGCTATCATGTCTAGGGCTGCACATAAGCTGAGTGCTCGAGTTGGACCAACTTGAGCTTGATCGATTCGGAAAACTCGAGCTCTGACTTGAATCTAGTTGGACTGAACAAGCTTGAGCTCGACTTAACAATACAAAGCCAGGCTCAAACTAAACTCATTTGACCTGTTTAATTTTTTTATGTTAAGCATGTCTACCTTTCTTTCAACTCAATTAACTCGAAGTTGCGACTCATTTAATTATTTTCTTATTATAATAATATTCATTATGTAGTCGAGCCGAGTGGAGTTTTTACAACTCGAAACTCGACTCGTTTAAATTTTCGAGCATATATTCGAACTAGTGCTCAAGCTGGATCGACTCTTTGTGCCGCCTTAATCATGTGCACTACCAACACTGTTCAATCTTACCCAATTTGATTTATTAAGTGAAATACCTAAATCTTCCACCAAACTGGTTTCCAGTATCTTACTACAGCGGGTAAAAGCAAACATTACAAATTTCTTGTCCAATGCAATTTTTAGAGAGCAAGACTTAGGGAATTGCGCTGCATAGCATTGGGCTTTCATGAGAGTTGTCACGCAACATGAAGACAGAAAAAAAAGTCTATAGTAGGAACAAATGTCTGGTAAACACCTCTGCCTTTCTCTTTCTGTGATATATATATATATATATATATAACAACTTATTGTTGGGACTAGTGTGTGTCAAACGACTTATTGTTGGGATAACTTGCGTAGAAGAAAGAACACAGTTTCTTGGATTATCCTAACAATGGGATGTCAGAATTTAATATCCAATTATCTTATTTAAACAAAATTATGGACAATCTGGTCAAAATTGATTTCCTTATTAATGGCTTTTGAAATGAAGTACTACGATATAAAACATCAACATCACTTTTACATATAGAAGCTTGTCCTCATACTAATTTGTTCTTAACAATTACTCTTGAGATATATCACATCCCTTTGTTCATGATTAAAATCAAATTAAGACACTCTAATGAGATCCTTTTGAACAGTGAAATGTACTTCATGATTAACTTTTATTAGCTGATCAACAAAATAAATATTTTATTTCAATCTAAAATATCCAGAAAATCAAATGAGAGATTAGGGGCTGAAAAACCTTTAGATAGTACCCAAATGTTGATTCTTCATTGTACGAATGGTTATCTATATGGAGTAAAAACGCTATGTGGGTGTGTATGGGAATAGGTATCATGAGAAAATTAAAGACAATATAAAAATTGTCATTGTTACTTTCTTAAATTTCAAAAAGATAAATAACAGCAGGTATTTTGATTTTCAATATATATATATATATATATATATATATATATATATATATATATATAATTTTAAAAATATAAACAGCCTAATATATTTATAAAAACTATTTTGATATAAGACATGCTTTGAACCAAGTTGTTTTGTAAAAAAAAATTGATTTTTCTATTATCAATGTTGATGCTACGAGAGTCATGCATTTTTTATTATAAAAACACTATTAAAACCCAAAAAATGATCAATTTAATAATGTTTTGCAACGTATCCTTAAAATTATATTGGTAAGGTTAGTTTTTCAAAAAAACTGTTTTAAATATCACATTTAAAAGGTCTGGCTTTTGTTCCTGGTCTATCTATTGGTCTCGTTTTTAAAGTCGCTCTTATATACATATACAGCAAGTTTTCTTCTATTTCATCTTCTTCTTCTTAATCTAATTCTATCAAGTGATTGACTAGGCAAAACTAATTTGATTTATGACATCTATGTGATTGATCTAATAAGCAAGATGTTTTGAAAAAAAACAAAACTTTTCAAAGTAGTAAAAATCAACCGTTCAACCCGACAGTTGCACTAATTAAGTTTTGAAAATGGTGCACCTATTGTCATGTGAGACCTGGCAGCTCCGAATTCCTGGTTGTACTGTGCATTAAATAAAGAAAGAGATCATGGCGATCTTGTAATTTTATATGGCACTGGACATAATTTAATTGCATCAGTACTGTGTGCAGACAACGTCAGTCATGTTAGAACAATTCAATAACGAGGTCGGAGGTTCACCAAGAGACAAACATCCCCACTCCAAAAGCCCACCCATATTTCTATTTCATGTATAGTAACACAATAAATGGCCTCCACGTAGGCCTCTTAATTGCGTGGCACTGGGCCAAAAAATTATAAAAGTTTAGAAGTTTTAAGATGCGACAATATGTAAATGGCAAAAATTGTTTAGAAATATCATAAGAAATTGTTTGATAATCAATGTGGTCAATTGCCACCCACATCTGCCTCCACGGTGACTTGTTATATGTATATATATGTATATAATAATGTTTATGGTCATTCAATAGGCCCACGTTCCAGCATTATTCCTTTTCACCTTTTCTTCTTTAATCTTTTTTTCCGATTGTTCTATTTTTTAACTGGACACGCTAGCTCTGTGAGGTACAGAACAAGTATGCTTTTGAATGATAAGATACGATCGGTCTCTTTCATAACGAGAACAGTCCACATGATTGTATGATCTGCCCATCAATTTTAAAGAAGCTTTCTCTAAAGTTGTGTTTGATAGGTTCAGATTTTAGATTCAAGGTTGCACTCATGTTAAAAACCATGGATTTGCGGTGTTGGGAGGTGGGAGTGAAGGAAGGTCCGACCTTAAGTCCACAAATCTCAGATCACCATGAATTTCAGATCTGGGATGAACCAAACACAACCTAAAAAGAAGGAAGAGCGGATCACATAGAATATGGGGTTAGGTTAGATGCATAGATTAATAAATTGGATGCAAGGTTAAGTTAGATATATAGAATCGCGTGGTTCTTAAGTAAAGACGGTCACAGAGTTTTTTTGCACATCCAAACTTTCCAAATTCGTTCACCAGTCTATTATTCCCTCGTTCCAAAGGGTTACTTCACCGACATTTTTAACTTCAGGACTTTACGTATCCTTTCTGCTGTTCAACGGGCCAACTGCCCGTACCTGGTGGTTTAGAATTTTGATTCCATAGTAAAAAAAAAGACGTGTGATAGAAAAGAAAATAAAAAAATTTAGAAATCACTTGCGCTTCAAAGAAAAATGAAAAACGTGGGATCATAATTCTGGAGTTTTGATCCACAAATGAATGCATATAATTGTGAAATTGAAATTCTTTCTTTAATAATGCAATTCCCACATTTTAAGAACAAAAATAATAATTCTAACATTTCATTGATTCTAAGTGAATGAAACACTAGGGATATATTGGTGCCCTCTGACGAGCTCAAAATAAGTTTGCTCAACGTGGGGCGTTTGGTTGTTTGTTGAGTTGCAGGAGCTTCTTACTCCCCACTAACTTCTCCTGCTGTTTTCTCTTTTTCATTATCTTCTTTTTTGTGTCAAAATTTCTGTTCCGACTTGTGTTGGACCAGTGAAATCTTATTATAATATCCTCTCTCTCTCTCTCTCTCTTCTTTTTCTTTTTCTTTTTTTTTCGTTTTTTTTTTTACCAAAAGGAAAACAATACTTTTTTCTTGGTCGTCTGCAATCAAGTGAAATTACATGTTTGAAGCCGGTATTCAGTCCTTCCTAGATAAAAATAACAAAATTACAAGTGTACAACTATAGTACTGTTGCTCTTCCCTTTGTCGGTGGTCTTTTTTAAATGCATTTATTATTGACGACGGTGATGGCTGTGCTGATAATGATGATGATGATGATGATGTTGTCATTGTTGTCCTGTGCTTGTGCATTGTAGTTGTTGGATACTAGCCTTCTTCATACTCTTTCTAACAGCATCAGAACTCAATTAAGGCATTTTAAAGCCACATAAATGAGCAGTAGTCTAGTATCCCTTTAGATTCTTAAATGTCACACCATTGTCCAAAATTGATAAGGGACGATCTTGAAGGGCGACATAGAAACTGTGTGAAAAAACATTACACAGAAAAAGATATACAGATTGGCAATATATAAATTATGGAGAGCCTAAGCAACCAGGATTGGATACAAGAAATCCTTTTCTTATGGATGGCCCACTAAAGTTCTTGTTACGGACAAGAAAATAACGTGGCATTATCAATGATCTTGTCATCACTAATAGATTAGACATGAAGCAACCTTTACTGCACCTTTTCCTCTTTCTAATTCTTGATAAGGAGGAACACTCAAAGGATGGAGTGCTGTGCGCCTAGCATGTTAGCCCATATTTCTTCTTGCCTTTGTGTCATAGTGGCAGAAATCCCAGTTCGAACTAATAATTTTTCATTAGGGTCTAACTATAATTTTAAAATTTTAATACGGGTTAAAATATAATTTTTTAAATGTTAATATAAGGTAAATGATTTTTTGGTTTACAAATAACTTTTTTTTTAAATTCCCAAGAAAATTTGACTAAATATAATTTAAATTTTTTAAGAAATACCTCCATGTAAATGGAAAAAATAAAATTTCAATGTGAAAGTAAACACTTTTTTTTTTACTTATTTGGGCGATTGCCCACACCATGATCACGCTTGCATCCCCTCCCTCATCCACCCCACAATCCTTTTCTGGCAGAACTGGTGTTTGATCCAGTTTAGAAGGTAAGAAACTTGTAAGTGAAAAGTAAAATAAGAGATAAATAAAGTAGACATGCATATTCATAAATAGAAAAGATCAAAGCGAAGAGATAATCTCTTTTAATATGCATGGTTGGGTGTGGAAAAAAGGAAAAACCATCACATCAACGAAAGAAAGAATGTAACAAGTAAAGAGAACTGGAAAAAGGCAGATAAATAATTTCTTTTAACATGCATGGTTGGATGTATAGTAAGCGGAAAAACCATCACATCCACGAAACCATGAATGTTACAAGTAAAAAGAATTGGAAAAGCAGAGGATATAATTTAAGACCGGTAGAATTCAAAGTTTAAAACCAACCAAAGAAAGAACAAGGGAAAGAAGCAGGACTTGGAAACCTGATGTAATTATACAGTTAACGTACATAGATCTCCACAACAGCGATGGTGAAAATAATTCTATGAATAGCAGATAGCATAATAGAGATTATTGATGGTGGTTTAGGTTTTCCTTGTGCAGCAGTTTATTTCGCATTTTCCTGTCGGTTCCAACAAAACAAAGAATTTTTATTTAGTGAAACAGAGTAATGGGAAAGCCTTCGGGTCTTCTTCTAGTGGTGGGTTATTAACCTCCTGCTCACCTGATAGAAGAAAGAGAGGAAAGGTCTTGTTAGCAGTCTCTCAACCGCAGATGATATGTGAAGGTCAGCCAATCATTCTTGCTCACAACTCAAGTTCCAGTGTGGTCTCAAGAATCTGACCATATTTTTGAGTTTTATTGCCTTCATCCTTAAGTTCTGCAACCTCTTAAAAGGCTGTCAGCGTATAATGCAACTCCACGAGTGCTTGTCAGCTATTTTACGCAAAGACATGCTTGGCTTGGAGTCAGTGGTGGAGGCACACCATAGCTGCACATCAATTGCTTATTTATGTATTAGTATTTCGTAGATATTTACTTATTTATACAATGGTTGCCTCTTAAAAGTTTCAGTTGGAGTACTATTGTCCCTTCGCCAGAAATTTCTGGCAACCACACTGCTTGGAGTCAGCACATTAAATGGGATGAAAGGTCAAGTTCGACCAGCAGTGAAGCTACTGTATTTTTATAACGGAACGGCTCGAAGATCTTTCATTTGCTCAATTGTAATCATGCAGAGCATCCTTTGTCAAGTACTTATTTGCTGAAGGATTATAGACTAATTGCCGTAGGTTCTATCAGATGGTCTAAGCAAATATACAGGTACTAAATGACTTTGGATATAGCGTAGTTTGTTCTTTAGCCAAACAGGAGTGCCGCCATGACAAGAGTCTGTATATCTGTTACTGGTGCTTCAATTTCACAAGCAAATTGCCCAAAGAAAAACAGAAAAGACAGCCAGGTGGAATAGCTGAACCTATTTTTTACTCAAATAGCAAGGTTTCTCAATTTTGAATAATGATAGAAGGATACCGATGACAATCAGCCAACTCCATTGTCCACCAGCCGGCGTTGGCCTCGACACAAGACAAGCAGTATGTGTATCGAGTTCTTGACCTCCTTTAACTTAAACGTCTTAAGCTGATCTGACTAACCAGACGCGCAAGCAATAGACCGTTTTCGAAGATCAACAGGAAATGGCAAAAACAGAGCAGGTACTGTTCTAGTGCTGAATTTTCTCTATCATTCCTTTCCAATTTTACTTTTTGTGACAGAGAAACCTTCAAAAGCCGGTACCACTTAATGAACCAGCCACTTTGATAGGCAAGCCTCAAGCGAGCCTACCCCATTACTATGTCTTACAATAATGCTACTATGGCGATTCTCATGATGCAGAGAGACAGTCATGATTTTGGGTATTCCTTCAACTAAAGTGGTGTTTCGAGGGCATCACATAGCTGGTAAGTATGTGAGATGCACAGACAATGGTCCTCAATTTGATTCCGTAAGTGTTATTCTTCTGAACTATAAGCTATGGCATGCGCAACACTTGAGTTGAAAGGGTGTCCTGCAAGACCACCCAAGTCCCAAAGCATCCCTAGACCCTTGGGGGGTAAGGGGAAGGAGGGTGGCTTCACCTCTCACGTACCGCCACTTTACGATGGTGGTAAAATTTATCTTGATGATTGGTGTTGTTGCCAGTAACAGAAGCAATGGAAATTAATCCCTCAAGGTCTGTTGAATTATCCATATATGGAAGAGGGTTGAGATTGGGAAGGAGCTAGGTTGTAGAAAGAGCACAAATAAGTACTTAGTATTATTTTTATCGGAATACAATGAAAAGGAAAGAAGGGTGCATCGGATGCGCCTGTAATCCACGTAACAGTGACTCGTTCTGTTTTCCTCTTCTCAAGGATCATTTTTTGTCGTTTCGGTCTTATAAATCTAATTTACGTCCTTGGTCTTTCACAGAAACACATTGATTAGGTGCTTTACCGCTGTTCATCGGTTGAATACAAGGCCAGGAGCATATTTTCTTTATGGTCTGTGGCATGTTTCACTCTGCTCGGCACTTTTCGGTTTCCTTCCTTCTCTGGCACCCACCATCAGAGAGAGGGAGAGAGAAGGATATGATAGAGCCTTACAAGGAAGCCCCTTTAAAGAACATGGAAAGAGAGAGAGACAGAGAGAGAGAGAATTGATCTGTCTAGGCAAACCAATTCGGCTCTCATCCTCTGTGACTAAAACCTCAGATTTGCCCTTTCATTTTCTCCTGTTCTCTTTTCTTTTGTTATTGTAGTTACACAGTCCAGCCGATCTTCTTTTTTGTCTCTCCCATCTTCACCATTTCGACAAATTCTTCCTGTTCCTCTACAGAGACGTCACTTCCTTCAACTGCCAAACTCCCATATCTCAGTCAAGAGGTTGATCATTTCTTCCAAATTCCTCGCTTCGTTTCCGCTCCTTATCTTCGTATATGATTTTCAAGAATTCTCCGGTCTTCTTGAATTGCTTTTGCTGAGACATGATGTCTTTCAACCTCTTTTCTTCTTTGAAAATTTTAAGCTCTCTAAACTGAAAATTTTCTAGTTTCGGCACCATTCATGGCACTCGAAATCGTTTCTGATAACTCCGGCTGGACCTTTAGCCCCCGGATCTCGTTCTCGAACGATCTTTCGCAAACTGATCGCATCGGTGATCACCGAGAAGACTCCTCCCTCCTGCAATCATCCTCATGTGACTTCCATTTCTGCATTCCCGAGCAAAATTACTCCTCCCCAGCTGATCAGCTCTTCTACAACGGGAAGATCCTCCCTCTTGCAGCCATCAGCGCACCTGCTGCCTCCGTTCCACCCCGGAGTTCAAGGTCAGGGAGCCTGAAAGAGATACTAGATAGTGAGAGGCAGCCGACTCCGGCACCGGCGGCATCCAAATCCTTCTGGGGATTCCGCAGAAGCAACAGCCTGAATTGCAGGAGCATCACGAAGTCTGGTTTGCTCTCTTCTCTGAACAAGTTGACAAGAAGCAAATCAATGGGGTCGAACACCAAGGAGGCGACGCTAACCGCAAAGAAAGCGGCAGGGCCACCACCGGCATTATTGTCAGCATATCCTACCAAGGCTGGGAAAAAACCGCCGCTGAAGAAGAAGGAACACAACAACGGCGTGAGAATCAATCCAGTTTTGAACGTGCCACCACCTTACATTTCTAGAGGGAGAAGCAGTCTGTTCAGTTTTGGTTATTTCCTCTGCAGAAAGGAGAAGAGCCGGAAGGCTTTTTGACAACCGTTGAACAGAAACCCATTTTTCTTTTCTTCCTCTTTTGGTGGGTATTTCTGGATTTCGTCATTGCTTCTGCAGAGTGTGAAACCTGAGAAGGATGAAGATGTAAATGAGTTTTAGGATGCCTCACGTTATGCAGACATAAAAAGCTGGTATGTGCTGTCTATAATTGTCTGTGTCTCTCTCTGCTGCTTGATTTTCTCGTTTTCTCGTGTTCTACATTATTGGGATCTGTTTAACTGCAGAATGCCATAAAGTTTAAAAACACTGTGATTTCATCAGAATATCATTTACCATTTGAGGAGAAGGAATGATTTGTAGTTAATTAATGAATAGACTGATGCTTTCGATTACTGATCCATCAAACTGTGAGAAGCACTACGATGAGTTGCTCATCTCATCCTGGTACGCTAGATGAACATGTTGGTGCATCATCTAGCAACTAACACCTTTGTGGTGATGACGATGGTAGTGATGATGATGAAATTAACCATGCCGCCTGTTGCGATGGTAGCAAAGGCAGTCTTGCAGGGCCGATAATGGAGTAATGGTGGATTATTACTTACAGAGGACGTCATCGGCAGATTGAGGCTAAATTATATTGATTGATTCATATGCCCTTCTGTGTCACATATATAACTATCATTTTCCGGTAAAACGCCTGTTGAAGGATATGCCCTTGACCTTATTAACAGAAAATTTATGTGATTAGCATGTTTCAAAGTACCATGATTGATGATTCTGCTTGATATTTGCAGAACCAAATATAATGGGGATAGTTTGTAGTCATTAATTTTAGGGTTTTAGCAATGTCAAACTTTTTTCTGAGGTTGCTGCTCGAAATATTTTCTGCACCATTTCCATTTTCTTATATTTTTATGTATGCGAATGTACAAGATTTTCCTGAGAAGAGCTAATTTTGAAAGGTTTTTTAAGATTTTCCCAGTCATCGAGATCCTCTTAAAGACAAAGTTCCAATGCTGTAGCAGAAGGTACGTTGATGAGGTCGAAAGGATGCACTAGAGTTGCTTATTCCATTTATCTGTCAGATGATGACTCAGTTGATATAGTTTTTACAAGATTGTAGAGCAGAAAACTACTGTTTTTGAAGGTCTTGGCCTGTTTAAGTTGGGTAAAACTATTTACCGCACTGCCATGGGGCCCGTGCCTCTGGCTCTGCGGAGAACGTGATTGTCCTCCGCTAGGGAGGCATCCCACGTTCAAGCCTCAGACGGGACAGCCATGGCCTTTGTGATGAAGGCTACGAAGAGACCTCTCTACTCGGCAACAGAGACACGATAGAAAGGAGCTTCATTTTAATCGAGGAGATGAGAAAAGACGCAGTAACTGTAAATCTGTTCTGATCATCTAAACAAATCAGCTGTTTCCCATTGCCGTTAACTAAACAAAAGCATTAAGATATTGTCAGTGATGCTTGATTCTTCTTGATGTCATTGTCCTCTGAGGAAGGAAACACCGGGTACTTTCTTGTTTTAGCTGGCACAGTATGATTTTTAAAAAGTTTGGCCCTTGAGATTTTGCCTCCTTGAGCCGGAGATTTCTCCACCGGTTGAACCTAGTCGTTTGGTTGTGCAGAACTCCTTGAGCTCTCATTTCAACCTTCCAAAAACTGAGCAGACAGTTCCAAAACATTTCAAACTCATGTTTCGGATCCATTTGAACAGTGATTGATTCTTTCAGATTTCATGGTGGGTCATCCTTGAAACCCTCCCCTCCTCCTGTTTTCACGACCATGATGAAACCCTTGCACCTACTTTAACAAGTAGAGAAGAAAAAGTATAACCAGTGTAGTCTTGTACAACAGAGAGAGGCGCAGTAACATTTCTTTCTGCAGCAATCTACTTGCCAAAAGTCAGAGAGAGAGAGTACCAAAGGTAAAACAGTTAAATTTTTTAAAATAACTGGTACATCACAGCTCCAGTCCAACAAAAATGGCTGAAGTCCATGCTCTCATGATTACTTCTAGTCAAAAAGCTAAAAAAGCAAAAGTTCTGTGACTATTGATGGTAAAACGTAAAATATGTCGCCCCTTGCTTGTTGGCGGGGCCATCTCCTCTTAACCCCAAGCTTGTATACTGTCATTAAGCAGAAAACTGTTGTTTGCTTCACATAACAAGCCAGAGGAAGAAACAAACAGGGTCCTTCCAAAATTTTTGTTAAGATATTAACAAGCTGTAGTGCTGAGTTGTATAAGATACAAGATCAGCTTCTCTCCATGTTCTGTTACGCTTCTTATTATGCTTATTTTGCCTTAATTACCATTGCTCATCTCTTTTCACCAACGAAAGCACAGGAACACTAGCTAGTCCATCAAATCAAGCTACCAATTACTTGGTTGTAGAGTCATCGAGATTTTCCATGGTTAAACATGCAGAACTCGGTGCATTTCATTGGCATATTTTATTCGATGCGGTTTGGGCTCCGGTTCATTTTTTTTTTTTTTTACAAAATGCAAGTCGCAGCTCCCCTTCCTTTCATGGCAATGGACCTCTATGGTCCCTCAGGGCAAACGAAGCAGTATGTAACTGTTCCAGATTCATAAAAACACCTTACAAAGTGTTCTATGAACCTACCGGATTCATAGGACGGGTAAAACGGTTTCATTTGTCAAACGGCCCTTAAAAAGAGAATAGTTTCATGAATCTGTCCTGAAAGATAAGGCGAATTCATAGATCACTGCATTATATTGATTCATGAAGTGTCTTTGGGTAAATTCATGGAATTCCAAATGCCCCCTAAAGCACCCAATGCCCAAGCTCATGGTGCAGTCAATCGGGAGAACTTATTTCCCAGCCTTCTTCAATTGCTCAGTTGCTTGATGAAATTCAACATGTAGGTGCATTTATGCTGTGGGGGCTGAGTGGTGCCATCTTCCTAGGCGTTAAGATTCCATGTCTATGAATTGAGTCTGAGAATTGAACTCCATGTGCGGTTGGGTCTTAAATATTCACAGCTAACTTTCAAGGCGCGGACCATAGCCACCTGATTATCTTTCAGAATAGCGACAGATTTTCGCCAGGAGTTCATGCAATAGAATTAAGAGAAGGGTTGGGTCCCAAGCCCATGAAACTCACAACAAAATTGAGCACGTAGTGTTAGGGGAACTAATATTGTGAATCCGCTTTTGTCAAAACCATTAAGCCGTGTTTGAGTGATGGTCGAAATTAGATATAAAATCCCAATTTTGACAAAGTGGCGTTTCCAAAAGGGTGTGAATTCCCCCCTCCCCCCACCCCACTGCCCCAAACGTTTTTTCCACATAATACCTCGTTCTGGTCGTCATCCAAACACAAGCAAGGAGACCATATTTTTTAAGGGTGTCATATAATATTTTCCTTGCAAAAAGAGGGTGTATAGTGATCGATGTTCTTCTGAAATCCAAGTCCATGGATCATTTATCATGAAGAAGAGGACTATTCTCCCAGGATTCCAGAATTTTAACTTTCAAACTGTTCTAATGTACCCAATCCGGAAAATTCATACTGTTGGAAAATTTCTGAAAGTTCATCTCCTGTTTTTGTGAGTTCAATCAAAGAAATTTCATTTCCAGAAACACAAAAGAAGAGTGCAGCTCTCTTAATTTTAAATCTTGTAAAAGACAAGAAAGATATTGGAAGGGGTCATTTAAGAACAATAACATTATGTTACTATCCGATGCATCTAATCTGAAAATTGGTTAGGTTTGTTTGATATTTTAAAAGCGTTTCTCGTTTTTTAAGCAAATTTATGAAACAATAACAATGTGTTAATGATGCCAAATAATCCCCAAAAGTAGCATATAAGAAACATTCTACTCACAATATCACAAAATATCAATCGAGATAACATAAAAGCAAGAGCTCAAACAAAGTGACATTTAAAAGGTGAAAAAGCAAAGATCCTGAGGCAGGAAAAGGGAAAAACTGTTCAAACTGATAAGGTAACAGGTCATGCAAGAACGGTCAAAGTTGGACTAAGACAGTCAGAGTGATGTTTTCACAAGCTAATGGGACTAGCCAACTTGCAAGAACTCGGTCTGGATGCTTCTTGTCCGAGCCGGCGAACCGACTCTGGTCTCTCCTCACCTCCAATGGAAGGCGACTCTTATGCCTAGTACTGGTCTTAGACCAGGTCTTACCCAGATGGACCCACCTGGACTGGGTGTGCCGGCAGATCCATCCTGCAGTTGTTATGGGGTTTTAAAGCCTGTCACAGTCCTTTCCTTTGTTTCTTCCTTCTTTATTTCTTTTTTTTTTTTTTACTGCCTGTTTTATCTTGGTGAACAAAGTGGGGTTTGAAGACTAGACGTCTTGCTTGAGAGAAGTTCCGTGGATCAAGTAATCACAAGATCCAACCGACTCTTACCGTCCTTTTCAGGGATGGGGCATTGCTTTTTCTAATATGGGCATCATCAATGTTATCTTGACAGATATACATTCCTTTGTGCGAGACGATGGTCACAAAAAGAAAAAGGAAAAATAAAAGGGAGAACATGAAAAAGATTGTAAAGCTCGAAAGAATCTGCATCAGATTGTGCTCTTTGCTTTGTAAGTGGATTTTATGGGACGCCCTTGCGGCTCATATCTCATGCCCCCCCTTTAATGCCTTATCTGTCCATTTAGATTTCAATCTCAGTTCGAAAGTTAGTTTTTACATAATTAAATTTGAACTTGAAATTCACAAATATATATATATATATATATATATATATATATATATATATATATATATATATATATATATATATATATATATATATATATATATATATATATATATATATATATATATATATATATATATATGTGTGTGTGTGTGTGTGTGTGTGTGTGTGTGTGTGTGTGTGAGAGAGAGAACTATAAATATGATCTAGGCTAGGTTTTCCTTATGAGATCTACCAGAAATAACAAGTAAGATGAGAGAGAGGCTAATCCCTCCACCCAACCCCCGACTCCCCATGGTCCAGGGCTGCTTTGTATTAGAAATAACAAGTTATCTTCCACTTTGAAATAAGACAATCCAAATTGTTTATAAGGTTTAGTTATCCGTCAAATCTCTGTGTTCCAAAATGTGGGTTATTACCAATATGTAAGTTAAAGCATAATAAAGCCATCACATCAAAATATCGAAAGCAGTCTTTGACCCTAAAGAGATGGGGAGAAGGTTCTACAATAGAGAACTCAAACTCCTACAGTAGAAAACTCGAAACATGTAGATCAAAGCTTACCCAAATACAATTAGTCATTTCTAATGTGATGCATTTCTTGCTAATTAATGAAACCAGCTCTGTGTGACCATGCCAATAACTCGTATTTCTCTTGCCAGCCTTAACTTGTGGTAGATCCTCCAAAAAAGAGCACTTGGATCAGTAAGTTTCCGGCTCGGGTTTAACCCGAGCATGTCTGACACAAACAAGATCCGTTCTCAGTGGCCTGCGGTGAAAACGCATACAGGTAGGTAAGAATAGCAACTTGATTCAAACAGTCGGAGACAAGAACAAGTTCCAGCCTGACCATCTGACTGCAACCCAGAATTTCCGGTCCCCCACAGAAAAATGCCTGACAATATCGGAAGCATGCAATATTTCTGATGCAGGCGGTTGACCAGGACCTGGTCGTCTGCGCCTACCGTGACACATAAAATAGTAAGATAATTCCAATATTAGGGTCCTGTTCCACATGGGGAGCTCTGCTCTTTAGGTAAAATGTGGTACCAAAAAAAAAAAAAAAAAAAACCCCCTCAGTTCTTGGTACACAAATAATAGAGCTACCAATGCCATATTGAAATTACACTCATGACATGCAGGGACACAAAAATAATGCCATTAAGCTTTCTTAGGGGCCGATTATTTGGTAAATGAAACACTTTCTAAGTGTTTAATGAATCTTTAAAATACAAATTCATAGACTCCTAGTATTAGTGTTTCGTGAATCTAACTCAATTTTAAGAGTAGATTCATATAACACTTAAAGAGTATTCCAACTATCAAACAACCCCTTTGGGTTTTGTTTAAAACTTTAAAACTCAAAAAGAATGCATGCTTTCTGATTTTAATTTAGCTATCCAATACTGCACATGCGGACATTGTTAGATATGATTAAATATACTTGGCCGACACTAATATGATTAGCAATAATGTTAGTAGATGCAACAAGCTGCGTTTTTTTAATTGGTGAAGATAGAAGTTTGCAACAGAGATGCATTAATATAAGAAATTTTATATTTGAAGGGCACTAGTATGTGATAAGCTAAATTATAGGAAAGAACTAATGTGGTAAACAAAGTACATTATACGGGGGTTCTGTGTGGCAACTGCCCACACGAAGCCACACTTGGCTCCACCACTGCACGCCCTTTTTCAGGCTTGGGCTCGACTTATTTTCTAAAGAAGCAAAAGTTAAGTTGCATGCACAGTATGTAATCTGCGAGGTGGTTGGTGTAACGGAGGCGTGGAAGCTGATAGGCGCCCAATCCCCATTTCCAAACTCAAGTGCGTCAATTCTCTGTACTTCAAAATAAGTCATGGACATGCAAGTTGAAATGCGGCAGGAATGGCACCGAAAGCAAATCCTATACTCTACTCTACGGAGGTAGAAGTTAGGTGGAACTTTCGGCCTTATCGAATGGTGGGTCTCCATGTTCACCTGCTGCATGCTGTGTCAGACTCTTAATGAGATGTTGCAATTAAACCACCTTGTGGAAAACTTGGGCCTGTAGCAAGACAGACCAGCTGGACCTGGGATTGAATTTTGGCAGGTTGGTAAAGCCCATTTTGCGCAGGATGGGTCTGTACCTGATCCGACTTTTCTCTCCACTCATGTTAACGTTTCAACCCTGATCCGGTCCACAGTAAGCAATACGAGAGACGACAAATTATACAGATATAATTGAAAAGGGTTTTGAATTATTCAAACAAAACTGAGAGAAGTACAGACAGATGAGAATCAAACAAAGACCTTAAACAGTGGCGGAGCGACAGATCTGAACTAGACTTAGGGGCAACAGCAGCTGAAAGCGCTTGCCTCCAATCTGTTGTAGCAGTGTCGTATAGGTTTCCATCATTTTTATTAGCGACAATAAATGAACTAATTTGAATCATACCAATTTTTCATAAAGGAATTATGATCAGCCCACTAGTAGGGATGTGAACCGTTGGATTCGAATCAAATCTGTCTTTAACCATACTTGTTTTTTTTATATTTACAAATTTGGGTTCGAATTTGGATTCAAATACAAACAAAGAAAAGTTATATCAAAAAATACGATTTTCACAATCTAAATCCAATCTGAACCTGATTTTTATGTTCACATCCTAATTTGAATCCAATTTTGAACCGAATCTGGTTGATTTTCAAAATGTAATAACATTAGATATATATTACTTATATAAAACTAAATTCTATTGGATGAACCTGAATCCGATTGGATATTTATGTATATCCGAATCTGACCAGGTGCCATGTATCTTAAATCAAAATCAAATTTCTTAATAAGATATTAACTTTTTTTTTTCAATATATATGATTTTTTTAGAATAATTTGATCGGATATCTGATCTAAATCAGATATATTGACATCTTGTTGTCGAAGAGAAAAAAGAAAAAAAGTGAAAGTTGCCTTCAAAAATTTTTGGACATATGGGAATTAGCATATTTGTGCCACATTTAGCAACAGCTTCAAGTGATTTTAGCAATTGGTTTTAACTTTTGACCATCTGAGATAGCAAGTTGACTTCAATTCTCTTGTAATATATTGGTCGGCAATATATATATTTTTTTTCTGTGGCCACCTTCATCATTTTGTTTGCCACCGGCCCCCAAAAAATCTGCACGCATCGCCCTATATACACCGACATCTAAACATTGCTTCAACCTTTTTCTCCTTCTCAGGGTCTGCATGGGGATGTGTGTATGCCAAGGAAGTCAACAGCACTTAAGAGAAAAGGCAGAAAGCCTCAAACCCGTATGCTGGTTTGAGTTTTGTACTTGGCTTCACCACCAAATTACGTATATTTGGTTTTGGTTCAGTTTGTGTTCTAATTTTGGAAGGCGGTTTAAAAGAAAAGGGCGTTGATGCGATGACTGATCTTGAAAATCAAGTTAGACTGAGTTTGACTGTTGTTGTGACACAATACGATAAAAAATGTGTTCCACAATTCTTCTTTTCCAAAATGTTATCTATTTCTTAAACACAGGGAGCAAAGTACCAGGAAACCCTATGGACACAACCAAGGGCAGAGGCAGGTGTGGGTAATATGTGGGCAAATTGCCCATACGGCCCCACAAAAAAATATTATTTTCATATTGATTATTCAGGTAAATTTTCCTCAATTACATATTGATTTCATTAAAAAATTTAAGATTTCATAACTATGTTCTTTAACCAGAATGCGCTTGAACACAACAGTGCTAATAATTGGCAATCTAGCCGTGGAAGGGTTCAGCTTAGAGGGTGGCAATGCATGGCCACTTAGCCAGCATGTGATACATCATCTTCAATCACTGTTGGCTTCAGCTAAAATCACTTAGGCATGGATCCACAGCTCTTAGAAGGCATTTGATTTGCAGAACATGTGGAGCATCAAACGGTGGTGGAGGCACATGTGGGCTTGTGTGGGCAATTGCTCATACAAACAAAACATAAATAGCTTGTTTATATATTAGTACCTTATTGATATCTACTTATTTATATATGCTTAATTATTCTTTAAAAATTGTAATGATGAACATTACTCGGTAGTTACGTGTTGAGCTCGAGCTTGACTCGATGAAGGCTCGACAAACTCGTTTAAATAAAATTGATATTCATCGTTATGTGTTGAGCTCGAGCTCGACTCGATTAAGGCTCGACAAGCTCGTTTGAATAGAGCTGATATTCATCATTACGTGTTGAGCTCGAGCTCGACTCGATTAAGGCTTGAGAAACTTGTTTGAATAGAACTGATATTCATCATTACGTGTTGAGCTCGAGCTCGACTCGATTAAGGCTCGACAAATTCGTAAATTCATTTGAATATATTGACTTGATTAAGGCTCGACAAACTCGATTAAGGCTCGAGTATCGACTCGACAGTTATGTGTTGATCTCGAACTTAACTCGATTATTTGAACGAGTCGACTCATGAACTTGATCTCAATTAGTTAAACAAATGACTCGGCTCGAACTTGTTCAAGAGCCAAGTCTTAACGAGTCAAGTTCGAGTAGCTCGACTCGTTGTTCACCCCTAGTCAAAACACCAGTGGTGAAGCTAGAAATTTTTATCCGAGGAACACCTACATTGGCGACATAACATAAGCTTAGTGTGACCACATGTTATTTTTTAATTATGACAATGTAAACTTCAAACTTTGCAATGAGATTTTTAATGGGTTGGTGCGGGCCACATGTAGCTCCGCTGCTGTCAAACACCGTGGACTGCTTGAATTCTTGTTAATTGTTACCCTCCCCAAAAAGTTTTTTTTTTTTTCCTTACGGTTGGAATATCTGAACAAGGTCATCACCGTTTGAGGTGGTGTTCGAGGAACAACAAGCCGTTACATGAGTCACCAACAACTTTCGTGACCGCTAAACTGAAGAAAAACATTGAAAAAGGATGCGACCATGTTCTTCATTTTCTTACAGTTTTCTTCATGTTAAACTTACTAATCGCTGTTGTACATCAAGCAGTAATAGAAACAGTTTGAGAAAAGATGCTACGTACTCTCAAGGAGCCAATCCACTCTTTTTTGGGAAAAAAAAAAAAAAAAAAAAAAAAAACTCCCGACTTTAAATAATGAAGTACCGCCTACCTACCCCTCTCCGCCTTTCATTGCACCTAGTCATAGTCACAAAAAACTTTCTTGAAATGTTTTTCAAGCATAATGCTAGAGCTTTTAAAAAAATAAAAAATGCCATTATTTTTTAAAATAAAAAAAAAAAATTGAAAATAAAAAAATAAAATAAATGAGAAACAAAAATAAAAAATAAGTGGATTTGCAACAAATAAAAATTAAAAATGAAAATAAAAGTTTGGCATTAAAAATGTGAAAAAAAGAAAAAAAAAAAGAAAGAAAAAACACGTTTGTTGGCGTTTTTTTCTTTTGCATTTTCTTTTAAAAAACACGCTATTTGTGACTTAGTCTGGGATTATTGCCATCATGAAGCCCAAAACTTCTGGCTAAGTTCAGACAACAATTCTCCCTCTAAGATGTTTTGTTTGTGCCTCCATTAGTTTTTGGTAGTGTTTGATTCTTTTCAACTTTTCGTCTCCTTCTCTCTCCCCACCTCTTCGTTTTCTTATGGGTGCCACAGCTTGGTGCTGCATAAGGGAACCCTTTTCCCTCTCAAGTCTAAGGGAGCAACTAAAGCCCAAGCCTTCTCAATCCAGGTCTCCCAAGTACTTCCTTGATCGAGGGTTCAATTTACAAATAATGCCAGACATTCCTTCTATTGTTAGGACGCACCTATCTTGTCAAACAGCAGATGCAGAGGTCATCTCTATTCTTTCTCTTGCAGAACATTTTTTAGGTGCTCAATGCTGTTGTTCTGATAACATGTGTTTTGTTCCATGATTTAAGCGATCTCCAGTGGTAGATTTTTGCGAGAATGGACTCACATCACAGTAGTTGCTTCATTGATCCTGGATGATCTCATGTTCTGTTGCTGCAAAACTATATAACTCATCAACTTTGTTAAATTTCCTCAAACACATCAGCCAAGTGGAAGATAGAAGGCTATAGGGTTACTGCGACATAAAAAAGAAGAGGACTGAGTTATGGATCGGGCTGGTTCAGTTAGAGATGGGAAAAGACAAGAGTTTTGAATTCTATTGACACAGTACTCTTTTAGATTAAGGCAAATAATGGTCTTTGGCATTAGACCCAATGCTTGATATGTATCTGACATTTCTATTGGCAATGTTGCAAAAAGCAAATATTGGTGGCATCAGCATCAACCGGTTACATATAATTGGCCTAGATCAACAATATCAAAGCGCGGTGTTTGGTCTTTCTTCACTTTCAACTGTACAATGATTTTGAGCGATCATGCTATCATATATACAAGAGGCCAATACTAGATACGACCCACATTTTTGCATCACACTGGTAAGGAGGAAACTGTGTATCTAAAAGGAAATTGAAATGGAAACAAAATCAAATTTATACCTACATAAAAGGTAACTTGCTACAGATCATCACAGTAGGATGAATGCGACCGGATAACAATTCTCACAAAATGGAGAAATGTATACCTCCACAATTCTCTTTGCAAAAAAGGATGCAACACATGCTCTTTCTCATATTACTTTACTGAAAATATGGCCTAATGCTTACTCTTCCAATGTCTTTAAACTCAGAAATCTACCCCTATTTATAGGGTCTTGTAATAACCACCACCCTTAGAAAAGGAGAGAGGGTGGTTTCCAAACCGCTCCATAAACCCATTCAAAACATTGAATTTTGGAAAAAAATTCAAATTTGAATCTAAGAAAAAAAGCAAAATGAATCATTCTTCTAAATCCTAGATGGATCCAAATCCAATGTCTAACATTCTCCAACTTGCACTTGATGGGAGAAATAATGCATTGTACTGTGTGCATTTTTCATATACAAACTAACAAATCTATTGTGCGGATGTACAAGCATAAACAATGAAAGGATGCTTTATACCAATTAAAATCACACAATACCTTATACATGCAAAAGATATATAGTGCATAGATCTGATACAGAGGTTGTCCGTTGTATCCTAGATCAAATTCGATCTTCACAAGTCTCAAAACATTCAATCCCTCTATATTAATAAAGATAAATGTATTTAGAAGAAGATCTCATACCAAGCTTAATATTTATTATTGGATCAAACTTTCTTTAAGTGATTCAATATTACTAGCTGTAAATACTCATCTATGAAGAGGCAAATGATCTTTTTTTTTTATATGTATCTCTTGCATTAGAGACAACTACTTTCCTAAACAAGCCCATCCAACCAAGTCACTTATGGCCTTAGTGATATGTTAAAGTAGCAACACTACTTCACCTCCTCAAAATACAGTCAAATGTCATGAGGGCACATATATAACTTGAGATTCTTAATCTTGCATATCTAGGACCCACACAATGAACAAGCAGTGATCATTCCTCATTTTTCATTATTCGTTCACTTAAATATTAGTGCAACATTTGTGGTATGTCTCATGCATTATGCCAAAATGACTCATATTGAATAATAATATGCAAGCATTAAATTTTTTATCGTGCAGATCAGCAAGAGTCTATCTTCTGCCAAATAAATGACTCCAGATCTAAAAGTTTCTCCTTTTATTTCCACTAAAATTATCTGAGTGCCCGAATCTGGTTTACTAGGTTTACATAATTTTGGTCTCATTATGTCAGCCTTAAGTATGATAAGACCTCATCCTGAATTTTTCAAGGCAATGTATATTATTCTTGTGAAGATAATTTTAGATTTCTTTATTGTTTTCAAAATCTAGTCTTGCTAACCAATAATGTCCCTTGGTTTTGAACATCACATCCCAGATTGCTTTCATGCAGTGCCTGTGGTAATCAGTTCATAGGACATGAAAATCTTAACTTGGTTGCATACTCATATAGATGTGTCCTGCTTTTGAAATCAAAACAAAGCATTTAATAATAAGTCAAATTCTATACAATCTCACAGACTTTACATGTTTCAAATATGAACCATTGGCAATCTGTTTTGTAAAAGGATCAACCACCATCTCATGGGTGGGCATAAGCTCTAACATGACCCTTCCATTGGACATAATGTTGCATGCATACCTATATCTGGTGTCCATGTGTTTAATTTTACTATGATATTGGAGATTCTTTGCATGTGCGATCATTGATTGATTACCACAATAAATAGTCAGACGCAACCTAGCATCAGGAAATATGATTAAATACTTAATCAATCTTCTTAACCAAACACCTTCCTATATCGCAATTGAACCAGCCACAAATTCTACTTTGGTGGTTGACAAGCCACCTATGTCACATGGGTACGTCCCAAAGGGGGACGTACCCTACCGGTACCGGTACGACACCGGTACGGGTACCGGTACGGTACTGGGTACGGCCCCGGTACGCGTTGACCGTACCGGGTACGGTCAACGCGTACCGGACCCGTACCCGTCCATTTTTGGACACGGTCAACATTGACCGGGTCCATTTTTGTCCTTTTTTTTAACTTTTATTACATTTAAACGTAAATAACATTAAAAAACCAACCACCGCCGCTGAGTCCAGCCACCAGCCACCACCGCTGAGTCCAGCCACCAGCTTATTAACAAGAGAAGCCTATGAAACTGTTTTAAAGGGATGAAATTTTTCATCCACCTTCGATACAGGACTAAACGAAGAAGCAATTGGATCTGAAGCGACTTCGGATCCGGGCCAACTCGCTCCAGATCCAATTTCATGATAAAAATATTAAAAAATTAGAAAAATTCAGAAAAAATCTAAAAAATCCGAAAAAACTAGTAAAAATTCAGAAAAAATCTAAAAAAATCCGAAAAAACTAGTTAAAATCAGAAAAAATCCGAAAAAGCTTTTGTGTACGGCCGTACCCCCGTACCCACATTTTTTTAAAATGGTTCGTACCCGTACCCGTACCTGCACCCGTACCCGCACCCGTACCCGTACCCGTACCCGTACCCGTGTGACATAGCAAGCCACACATGTCTGTTTCTTGCTACACTAGGATTTACCTTCATGGTTCAACAAGAATACATAATCAAATCTAAATTTAAACTCATCTAGATCACCACCCCAATCTACACCTATATATCTTGTTATGTGCATATCTCTACTATTGAAACTGCATGACATAATGCCAAGTTGCTTGTCCATTTTAAGAATGGATTCCTCTTTGACTGTATTCCAATATCCATGTCCAGGAATTGATTGATATTGGCTAAGTATCTAAACTGCATGACATATGTCAAGTCAGCTGCACATCATTCAGTTCATCATACTACCCACAACACTAGAATATAGGACTTGTAGAAACACGAACAAGAAGAGGAAGATAAACAATGATCACGATGTAACGTGGAAAACCCTCAACTCGAGGGAGAAAAAACCACGAATGAGGAGGAGTTGGTGCCCACTAGCCGCCAGACTCTCTCTCTCCTTAGATTCTCATTCACACATAAAGATTAGGGTTATATGACTTAAGTAGTCCCCAACACGGGCTACAAGACGGGTCGGGTATGGATCCGGACCCGAAACATACGATCTATCAACACTCCCCCTCAAGTTGGGCATACATATCAAACATGCCCAACTTGAATACATTCCTCTCAAATGAAGCTGAAGGAAGAGCTTTTGTTAGAACATCAGCAGTTTGGTCTTCAGACTTCATGTAAGGTAAGATCAACTC
>JAANDH010000339.1:203777-218884 GCA_011799765.1 Nymphaea thermarum
AACAGGTTGCTTCTGCGCACGACTTGGGTCATCCAGGGAAGGACTAATTTGATTGGGAGTAGAACTCTCATCACCTGTCATCTCATCTGTACAAACTTTTCGCCTAGAGTAAACTTGCCCAAATAGACGATTGCATTTCTCTTCTGCCTCAGTGGAACACTCTCCATTTTTCTCCTGTTCATGTACCTCACTAGATGAATCATTTTTCTCCTGTTCATGCACCTCACTAGATGGGCCAACAGAGTCACGCCTGTAGTCCAAAAAATCTGTAAACTGAATTTTCTGACTCTGAGAATACTCTTCCTGTGACATAGAGTACTCCCCCTGAAGAGGATTCTCACCAAAATAGGAAACATGTTCAAGGAAAGTGACATCTTTGATAACATAGGCCCGACCAGTGGAAGGGTCTCGACACTTGTACCCTTTTTGAATGGGAGAATACCCTAAAAAAATGCCCTTTATAGACCTTGGATCAAGCTTTTTAATGTGAGGACTATGATTGTGAATAAAGCAAACACAACCAAAAACTCTGAGTGGAAGTGAGAAAGGTTCACGACACCCCGGTAACATAGAGTGAGGCGTCTTCCCATTCAACACACGACTAGGCAACCGGTTTATAAGATACGCACTGGTCAGCACAGCATCCCCCCAATACCTTTTTGGAACATGACGTTGAAAAAGAAGAGCCCGAGTCATATTCAATAACTGACGATTTTTCGTTCAGCAACTCCATTTTGAGGAGGGGTATAACTACAGGAAGTCTCATGAATAATTCCCTTTTTTCGAAAGAAGCTATCAACAGACTGACACATATACTCTCGAGCATTGTCAGATCGAAATGTTTTAACAGATGCTCCATATTGAGTTTCCACATAAGCAATGAAAGTCTCTATGACAGTAGGAACTTCACTACGGTCTTTCAGCAAGTAGACAATAGTGTTACGAGAACAATCATCTATAAAGGTGATAAAGTATTGAAAACCATTACCGGAAGGAATCTCTGCAGGCCCCCATACATCAGAATGAATCATGGCAAATACCTCATTAGACCGATGGTTAGACAAAGGGTATGAAGCCCTAACATGTTTGGCCAGGTGACAGACATCACAAGACACCATAGTCATATCAAACCTGGAACATATATCAGGAAACAACTGTCTAAGGAAGCCAAAAGGCAAGTGTCCAAGACGCTCATGCCAACGTAGAAGCAACTGAAGGGCGTCCTCTCTATTCTTCGTGGCTTGGCTGACTGCCATCATGAGAGCCTGAGCAGCACGCATAGGTAAACGATAGAGCCCATCAGAAGCTAGACCAATCCCAATTCTCTTCCCTGTCACCAAGTCCTGCATAACACAGCGATCAGCGGAAAATATAAGTTCACAATTTAACTCCTTCGTGGTCTTGCTAACCGACAAGAGCTTCAAGGGAATATGAGGAACATGTAGAGCATTGTGGACTAAGAACTTGTTCAAAAGCAGGAGACTCCCTTTTCCAGCCACAGAGATAGATGAACCATCGGCAAGGGAAACACGATCCTTTCCTGATGAAAGCTTATACCCATGAAAGACCTTGGGATCGCCGGTCATGTGGTGAGTAGCGCCACTGTCAATGATCCACTCTCCCATACGGCCATCCGCCATCACGTCTATAGATGAAGGAGCTGCCATAATCACAAATAGTCCAACAGGAGGCACGAGCAGCGATACAACCAGAGAGGCACCGGTGACAACGGAGAGCACCAACGGGCACGAATATCCTTGGATAGAATCACAAGAACGAGAGAAAAATCAAGTTCTACCTAGAAAGGAACAATAAAGAGAGAGAGGTAATATCTTCACCGAATTCCCAATCAACCCCAAGAGTGAACGGAATGTCGATTGGGGGAAACGATCGTCGATGTCGCTCGACGGAAGCGGTTCCTTCTCTCTCGGGCTGCAATCTCCCACGGGTAGAGGTTGCGCCACACGTTCTCCTTGCTGGAATCAAGATTCAAGAGGCAAAACCAACAAATATCAAGGTATAGAAGTGAACAGGAAATCAACTTCAAGATGAGGAAAGCCTTCACCCGTAAGACCAATTTAACCCCGGTCTTTTGTAATGAAAGGGGGATGCGATCGCCGGAGCGCTGGCGGACGTTGAGGCAATCCTCAAGTTACTCTCCTCTCCTCCTTCACGTCCTCTATCAAGACACGGACCAGCCACCTCTTCTCGCACGATGGGTGCCAAAGAAAAACAAGAAGATGGAATCAACGATCAACCAAGCAAGATATTGCAGATTAGAGGCAGATGCACTTCACTGGATTTGCAAAAGACCCCTAGGAAGTGACGCGAATAGGGGGAGGCAAGCTTAGGAAGCGCCTAAGCATGCATATCTTCCTTCTTCTCCGGGAAGCAAGTCAACGGCACAAGGGACACTGGTGGCGGCATGGATCCTAAGGCAACGCGGATCCCGAGGCAACGGGTGATTGGGGTGTCAATGGGCCTATAATTCTTAAGATTTTCTTGATATAAGACTTTCGACAAAACAAAAATCTTTCTATATGATCTTTTTTAATTTTAATTCCTAGAATAAATGCTGCATCACCCAAGTTTGTCACTTTAAAATGAATAGAGAACCAGTCTTTTATAGTATTTAGCATCTTCATGTCATTATGGCCAACAAAATATCATTGTTAACACCCCAAATTTTGTCATTCAGCTGTAGAGTGCAATTCCAAAAATGTATGAAGAATTTCACACAAACGATAGTGAAAATGCTTAATTTCAAACTGAATTTCGAACCCAAACTCAATTAGGTTTGAATCATGAATTTAACTTGTAACAAAAATCCCAATGCAGGATTATGAATCCAAATCTTATTCCAGTGTATAATACTAGATCCAAATTAAGATCTTCACCCAAATCCATTTGCAATTGTCATTTGGAATCCAAATCAAATTATGAATCAAAATCTAGATTATAAATCCAAAATTGGATCCAACTAGACATCCAAAATGTCATGTGGGACACACATGTGGGCCCCACATGGCTTGCGCAGCCGATTCTCACCCAAAGGTGGCACCAAACCTGGTAGGCTAAATCAAACTTAAAACTCATTGAACCCATCAATTAATCTAGTCATGGACCAAAATAGGCTTTGACTAAACCCTACATAGCTTTGTCTATGTTTAGTCAAAGAACAATCCAAACTAAACTTAGCACAAGCATAACTTAATATTGTTTAAGTGTTAAAATCATCAAACTTCATCGAATTTAGTTGAAGTCAAAGCGTGAATTGGACATTGAACATAATCAAACTGTCCAATCAATTCAATTTTAGAACAAAATTGTCCCTCTTAGTCAAGCTCAAAAGATAAATCCTAATTTAGGGTTTTAAGCAAACTAATTATGTATTTGAACTTGTAGGCCATACGAGTCAAATATACAATCGTACAATCTCAATTAGGGTTTTGATCAAGTTGAACCCATCTTCAATCAAATTTGGATGAAAGTGTCCCTAACAATTCAATCAAATAAGCTGCAGAGGCAAGTTCCACACTCAGCAGCCATCGAACGGACAGAAACTGGCTCCTTGTTGGTAGCCTGGAGAGGAGCGCTTCCATCATATGCCGGCCATAAATATCTAGGTCCCTGTCCTGCCCAACAGAACCCCTTTGATGATGGGCTCAACTTACTACAGTAGATATAGGATCCATCTTATGTCTCCAGCCACACGCCATTGCCCACACACACTCATGCTCAGGTCACGAAATTAATGCATGCTTATGATATACAGTAGAAAGAAATACACCACAAAGTCATTCAAGGTTACAGTCTATCACATGAACCAAGCATCGATGCACGTCCATACTCACATGACTACTGACCACTCATTCGGTCCACAATAGCATAAACGCCTTGTCATTAGTTCATCATGAGTCATGGCTCATCTTGTGACCTTCACAAGTCACAACTTGGGCACACTATGAATAGACAATCACTGGCCCATCACTGGGTTCATGTTCCTGGGCTAATTCCATGCCCATTTCTTGAAATCCGTAGCTGGGCCATGGCTTCATGTCCGCCAATAATAAGTAACCCTATGGTGGTTTCACCTCCAACCAATGGCCACATGTCTTAATGACGGGTCGACCAACGTCAGTGCAAAGTGCAGGAACGAACACAGTAGAGCCATTAAGACCATTGTTTAAGGCAGTGTTGTACGTATCGTACGATACGGGGCCGTATCGTACGATACGTATCGTATCGTTTGAAGATTACGATACGATACACCCCCTGTATCGCAAATGGGGGTGTATCGTACCTGTATCGTACGATACGGGGCGATACGGCCCGTATCGTACGATACGGGCTGATTTCTAAAAAGGGGACTTGAACCCCATTTTTTCGTGTTTTTTTTATAAATCCCCAACCCCTTCTTCATTTCTAATCTATAGATTGTACCGCTTTGGAGGGAAATCATTGATTTCCATTGTGAAATCATTGATTTTCATTGTGAAATCATCGATTTCCATTGTGAAATCATCAATTATCACCATGAAATCATCTATTAAACCATAGATTTGTGCATGGGTGGCTGATTCTCATTGAGAGAAAATGGTTTTTTTTTAAACCATGAAGATGAAGTTGAAAAAGAATGATATTGTTAGGAATTTTGATGTTTATGAAGTATGAATGATGAACCGTGAACGCGTAAGTTTATAACATTTAGCAAAATAATAAGAATATCATTATCTAAAAGACTAAACCATGTTTTCTATGAAGAATTTATTATTTTTAATTTTTTCTGATTTTTTTATGAATTTTTCGATTTTTTTTAAATTTTTTCTAATTTATTATTATTATTTTTTAAAATTTACGATACGGTTACTATACATTACGATACGTTACGATACGGCGTATCTTAAAGCCCGACCGATACGCCTTACGATACGCTTTTTACAACATTGGTTTAAGGGTCTTTAACTAGCTGAATCGCTGATTTATGCAGAACAACAAATCATACTATTGACAACGGCTCTAACCCTTGCCAATAAGCTCAAAATCATTGCCAATAAACTTATTGGCAATGACTTTTACCCTAGCGGCTATACAGGGCCAGTCATGAGGGCATCAGCCGTTGGCAGTAAGAGTCAATTATAGAGGTGATCATATCCATGCTATAGTCTTATATTTTCGGACAAATTAAAAGTAGCACTACCCTACATACTTATTAAGTGAACCTACAGCAGTTACACATTGAAATTTTCTCATAGGAAATAAATGTATCCAGCGTAAACATAATCAATAAACTTCTTAGGTTTAGCTGCCAAATTCTGAACCTGATAAATTAACTGGCATCTAGCTTTCTTTAACTAAACTAAATTAGTGATATCCAGAAGTATCTATGTAACACACCTCAATAGCTCATACATTGTTTTAAACTAAATTTATTAATCCAGAATTGAAAATGTTTTCACAATTACACATGTTTTGGAGAACATAAAGATCGATAGACCTTTGAATACAACAGAGTTACAGAATTAGTTTGAACGTTCAAAAACTTCAAGGTCATCATCATATGGATGAAAGCTTACATAAACAGATGAACAAGTATGATAATGAGACAAAAGACTCGGTAGATCATATCGCATGCATCCAGAAAAAGGCTTAACAAGAAAATTTAAAAGGCGAAACCTAGACTTGGGCACAAAAAAAGTAATTCTTGCATTTGAACAATTTTTTCACCACAAGACTCCACACTATACTTGATGCATCTCCTTTCCTTCCCCGTGACCTGCCATTTTATACCCATGAAGCAGATAGCTTATCAAATAAATTAAAGACCTAAACACATGCTTCACTATGATGGTGCAATTTAAGACCATTTTGTTAATGCTCAAACAATGCTGCAACATGTAGCAGAATTTTCTTTTTAAAGAAAAGGACAACATGTTCTTTCAGGCATAGTTAAAGAGGCTGCATCGCCACATCGGCTATCCTCAGTAAACACTGACCTGAAGTATGTGAGTACAATATAAGAAAATATCCCAAAATGTCAAGCACAATGGTCATCTGTGAGAAATAGCAAAACATGATTTCTTCTTGCATTCAGCTTAGGAAGCAACGGCAACAAAAGTATGGTATTGACAATATGAACAATGACACAAGCTTTTTATCATTCCAACAGAAGAAACAAAAGAAAAATACAGATAATACATTTGAAAACGAGCTTAAATAATGTTGGCATTCATAGAATTTAAGTTGAACCTTCTCTACAAGCTGAAGCTTTCCTGATACTGTAGCCAGAGCAGAAAGAGGTTCTTCCCTCAACAAATTCAAGGGTCCCAGACCTGAAATTAGGTACTGCACCCACATAAATGCAATGTCAAAATTTGAAATGAAGCACCAGATAGGCTTAACTTCAAATATAAAAATGTTTAGCAGGACTATATATAAGAATACAAAACAAGAGCTAAAGAAGACAAATAAAGCTGTAAAAACTAGTGATGTATCATTGGCTATATCAGGCACCATTGTGATTCGTAGGCAAGGTAGGAATCAAGAGCAAAAGGAAGGACCAGGATACCATCCCCTCCCTTTTTGAGAAAATATGGGGTACTTGGGAAAAGTAAACTTCCCCTAAGTACATGAACACAAAAAAGAAGCACCTCATTCAGTTGCTTCTGGCAAGAAGATGCTGGTTCACCACAAGGTAGCCTGCCTTGGGAAAGACAAACAGATGACAATATATATATATATATATATATATATATATATATATATATATATATATATATATATATATATATATATATATATATATATATATATATATATATATATATATATATATATGCACATGTAAACAAGCATATGCAAATGCAAGGAACATGCATGCACATAAGCTTACTATTCTTTTCTTTTCTGCACTTAAAATGATAGACAGAGGAAAATGATAGACAGAGGGAGAGAGAGAGAAGGGGGAGGAGGCACACTCAGATGCACTTACTTTAGGCTTCCAAACTGTCTTCATGAACTTCAGATTGCAAGGAACAAGCATGCCTCCACATATATATATATATATATATATATATATATATATATATATATATATATATATATTCCTCCACATATATATATATATATATAAAAACAAGCATATGCAAATGCAAGGAACAAGCATGCCTCCATGCATCCACATAAGCTTACTATTCTTTTCTTTTTTGCACAACAGAGGGAGAGAGAAAGAAGGGGGGGGAAGGGGGCACACTCAGATTCTGCTTCCAAAATGTCTTGATGAACTTCAGATTGTTTTGAAGCAGAATCAAGATGATGCATTTAAAACAGGAAAAGCATAAACAAAGACCAGAAGCATATGATCACAATCTTGCTTAGGAACATATCCCATTTTAGCTCACAAGTAAGCACGAATACGACAAGTCACTCAAAAAAAGGGAATAATCTGTGTAGTAAACAAGAAAGTTGGTCAAGCCTTCATGAAAGCATCATATTGAAAACTCACTAGATGGTCACAACTTACAACATTTCTGTAGTTCCATAGGAAAGGCGCCTAGTGACGCAGTAGTTTGAAAATCTGGATTCAAGAGTACTAAAGCTCTGAAATTGCCCTTTCCACGTTAAGCAGTCTGAAAATTTCTGTAAAATGAAGCCTTCGAAGGCAAAAATCAAGGAGAACAAAGAAAAAACAGGGGGAAATGAGCAGAAGTTAAAGATCGAATTTCATACTTAATGTGCAAAACCACCAAATCCTGCCTGTGCGTCTGTCTGTGCGAGACAGAGAGAAAGAAAGAGACTATGAAAAATCACCAGAATATCGAGGAATCTGACATTTCGCTTCAACCAGTCCACGAAATCCTACACACTCTGCGGTTGAGTAATATCCAGAGTGTGGAAGATGACGTTCTTCCTTCCCATTTCTGCTGCTGTTTGCAGGAACTGTTGAGCAGCGGTTGAGAGTTGCTCCTGCGGCTTACAAGCAATCATGATGACGATCAGCCCCTTGTTTGTGACGGTTCAGATACCCGTCATCATCTCTCCCTTATGTTGTAGTGCAAATTATTGGACCAGAACTCCGCCTCCCTTCCCCTGCCGCCACAACCCCAATGTCGTCGATGTCGGCTCTGTAGGTAGAACACAGCGCCCGACACCCCCTTGCTGAGATCGTCTTTACTCCACCCCCACGAAATTGCTGTAAACCCCCTTGCCGACAATTACCTCTCAAAGCGAAAGAACTTAGGGCAGATAGAAATTATCGCCTGAGAATGGAAAGGCGAACAAGGGTGGGAGGGCATACCGGCGGCATTGATGCGTTCCCGGGAAAACAGTTCGCGAGGTTAAATGGACCGGGTTGCGGCAGTGTTATCCGCTAGGACCCATGCCCTAGGCAGCGGTCGTAGCTGATTAGCAGCTTTGTCGTAGTGACGGTGCGACCAATCTTTTCACCATTTAGAGGTACTTCAACAGGCAGTCGTGTCCGCCATTAGAACCAGAAACCACAGGGGCAGAGAAGAGTATAATAGTGTGATCCGTTTGTTTAGCTTAAATTTGTACTGTGATCCGTTTGTTTAGCTTAAATTTGTACTGTGATCCGTTTGATTAGACTCTACATCGTTAGCTTAAATTTGTACTGTGATCCGTTCGTTTAGACCCACCCCTACATCGTTCACTTAAACTTGTACATTGATCCGTTTGTTTAGACGCTACACCATTCGCTTAAACTTGTACTGTGATCCGTTCGTTTTAAACTTGTGAACTCGGATGGGGGTTTGATACGTCAAGTTTGCAAGTTTGAGTGATCCATGCACAATTCCAGCGTTATGATTTCGGTGTGACGTTAATACCTGCAAGAAAGCCAAGGGGTGGGTGCATGCCCGTGCAGCCTCGACCTAACCTAGCCTTGGCCTGGCCAGGATTCCTGCTTAGCGAGAATGGTAATATGAGTACAGAATGGAGATGGGCTTTACTTCTCTTTCTCGTCCATCAGAATCTAAGAAGATGCAATTCCTTAGAAGAACTGACCCCACCTGAGTTAGAGCCTTACCATGCTTACTTGGGCAGAAGTTAAAGTGGTTTTCAATTGAAGAGCTTTATACTACTGAAAATTAACTATAGGCGTGCCTACATCTCATCCCAAAAGAAGAGTTTTCTGTTACAAAAAAGTGTGAAAGGGGAAATAAATTAAATGTGACAACTTTTATGGATCCTCCCACCAAAGCCTTCATTATCTAAAAAAAATAGAATTGAAGAAAATGAATGAACAAAAGCAGAGAGGCCCAATCTAGAACTCTTCATGTGTATGTTGATTTTTATCTATCTGAGTTTATACGAGATCGTCCATGAATTTCTGATGTCGATAGTTTGAAAATAATTAGATGTCAGTTTCAAATTCAAAATATTAAAGTAGAATTGAACTCAAGAGCAAAATTAAGATGTGGAATGTAAATTGATTCGAATGTTAAATCGGACATGAATTTGTCCCTTTTATAATGAAATCTGTCCATATTCAAATCTGAAGGTGATTAATTCCCCCTCAAATTAAGGACAATTGGATATAATAATGACTATTTGGAATTAGTCTGACCCTAAGTCACCGGACTCTTCTATTCGAGTCAGGTGCGCATCGGACATGGGTGCGGCTTTGACTCACACCTGAGGCCAGTTAGAATATCATATTACTAAATTATTTATATAATATATGTCGTTTTGATATTTCCTATGCAATACAATTATTCAAGTTTGTTATATACATTAATAACTAAATTGTAATAATATGTTTATTCTGTTATATGTAATAAATTAAAAATAATAATAATAATAAAATACTCTTGCCACATCGCCACACCTAAATTTTTTGGGATGTACAGTTCTAGCACCCGCACCGGCACCGGCACGATAGATCTGACCAATTAATGCTCCATCTCTTGGTGAACTAGTCAATAGCAACAAGATCTAGTTATTAATTGGATTTCAATTCGACATGCAGCTTCAGCTTTCAGTATGAAATCCTACAAGCATCCGATTCATGTACATGTCTTAAGCTGGTCGGTCCTAGATTTTATTTTAAAATGTGAGATCCAAGTCCAAACCTACAGAATCCACATCTGATTAGGTGGACTTGGTAAAGAGATCAAACACCTTAGAACAATGGAAACGCTCCAAGTTGGATTTGGACGATCGGTCCTTTTTCATACTTCCTTAGTTAACCTCCAATGCATTGAATACTAAGAAAGAAAGACACTACAAAATGGGCATTGGGTGTGAGTTCTCAATTCATGTAACATAAGGTGCATGCTCATGAAGCAATGCCGATCAAACTTCCTCACATTCAAAGGCATAATAAATTGCAGAGGTCATTAAAAACCAAAAACAAAAAAAAGCTTCTGTTTGTCATGTTTTTGCCACTTTCCTCTTCCCACCATTTAGCAAGGTATTTCCGTCATTAAAATAAAAAAATACCCGCCCTCCCTTTGTCTCCATAAGAATGGCTGGTTATTTGTGAGCGCTGGCTAAAAATAAGGGCTTCAGTGTTAAACTTCAAAATTTGAGGACTGATTTGTTATAGGTGCAACACATGGGGGTCAATTTGTATTTTTTCAAAAAAAAAAAAGGTTGGAGTTGGGTATTTGAAAAAATATCATTTTTAGTTTCTTGACTTTGGGGTTTCCTTTTTGTTCCTTAAAAAAAAATTCTTTTTGCGGTGGTGTTCCTTTTTTATATAATAAATTATTATGAATTTAGTACAAATTAATATTTTTATTCCTAAGGAGGCTGGGATGGGGCCCACCTGGGTATGGGTGTCACCATCCCTATGGGGCCACCTGATTGGATTTAACTGGAGTTAACTAACTCCAGTTACACTAATTACATTAGTAATTGAATTCTATCCTGATTAATGGTTAATTTGTCATTAACCGAATGATTAAAGCTTTATTCCACCATTAAAAGGTAATAGCATTGCTTAATTGTGATTAAACAAGCTCAATTGTACGATAATCTTTGACTAATTTGCCCATGGTTACCCACCAAAAGATACGCCCATGCCACTAAACTAATTACCAAATCACCTTGGTCTTCCCAGACCATGGACATTAATGTCCCTCGAAACACCAGGTAGCCCAGGTTGAGTCCTTTCGAAAGGTGTCCTACTCCTTGGAAAGGCGTCTCAACCTGACGTCAGATGAATAACTAACTCTAAACCAAGATAACAGGTTTAACGAAAAATCATGCTAGTTGCGAAATCTACTTCCTAGAGAAGGCTGCGGGTTACAGTAAAACACGTCTAGAGGATGCATTTGTTGTTAGGAAAAACAAAGGAAAGAGATTCCATTGGAGATGGCAATTAAGTCCAGTTAGGTTTGGGTATCCTGTCGAGCTACTGCAAAAAAATTTGGTATGGGAAAAAAATTAAATATCTGATCCAAAAATCAAATAGGGTTTGAATTTAGAAATGACATCTGATTGGATTTGCTAAGATTATACGTATCTCGTACTTAATGTCGTCAATTTAAATGTATAAATATCCTATATTTATCTCAAGTGTATATTAGATTTGTTGAAATTCATTTTTTTCGCTGTATATTAGATAGTGTTTCCATGTGTTAAACTAGGACAATTAATATTTTTTAAGATGGTTGGATATTTCATGAGTTATTTCATTTGCTTTATAATTAAGCTTTTTGCAGATTCATTTGCCATTCAGTTTATATTTTTTTTTAGTTAGTTGCACTTTAGATTGCTTGTTAACATTTAAGAAATTAGTTTGGTAATTGGGGTTTAAATTGTTTTCTTTTACCTAGTTAAAATTAATTTTTCCTAAGGTAAAGTTTCAAAAACTAAAAAGGATAAGTAGTATCTTTAGCTTAATCATTAATTAGGGTTTGTTTTAATGAGATTAGGGTCATGGACTCAACACACTAGGCCAAACCTCTTTTAGAAAAAGCTTCTAAAAGTTTATCGTCATATACTAAAAAAAAAGGCAGATTCACCTCCATGTGAATAAACCTAGGCATGGGAGCCTGACACCTAAAACTCGAGCTTAGCTCGATTAAACTAAAAAACATATATTTTATTATGTAATAATATATAAATATAATTGATTATAATAAAATATTATATATATACATTAATAAAATAAATATTAAAAAAATTATCGGTCTGGTCCAACAAGTTATTGACCTAACTGGGTGCTTTTTTTTTTTAACGCGAGCCAAGCCGGATAATAGGCCGGATACAAGGTAGCCGTCGGTGGCTCTGCTCGGTGCCGAGTGAAAAAGGTGGACGTTGGTGAAAGTGCATTTTTACCAACTTCCAAGTAGTTGGGTGAAATTGCGTTTCTTCGTCGTCCGAAAACAAAACGATGATGGAAATTAAACTTCACCAACGCGGGAGTGGAAAATGTCGTCAATATCATGGAGCCCATTATTAAAAGCATAATGCGTAGTATAAACTTTAGTTCACTGTTGTACATGTCAAACAAGTGCCTGATATTGATAAAACAATTAATTCATTTTCAAGACTATTTTCAATGAATTTTCCCTCAATTGTCATCGTTAATATGACGTTGTCAAGTAATTGGGATTCATAATTTGCCGATTAATGTCACGTCAAGCGAAAGCGTCGGCAAAAAAAAAAAAAAATTGGCGACGATGACAGCCATTTGGCTGTCATTATCTCTCCTTAACTCACATACAACGACGGGCGCCAAAGAAATTGAGAAGCCGCGAAGCAGGCAACGTTACTCAACAGACGCGTCTCATCTTCTTCCGCATTCAACATTGCTGCATTACCTGGTTGCCTCTAGATTTTGACAAAAAAGAACAGTAACAAAGAACAGGGAAAGGAACAGTAACAAAGAACAGGGAACAGAAAATTACCAAAGGAAATCTTTCTCTTTTCTCTCTCTCTCTAGCTCCTGTATTGAGAACACTCAGAGATACATGAGTTTGAGTAATATGCCAATATGGTCGACCGATTACAAACTTCTCTTAGCACCCAAATGGGAGCTCATAAGCCACCACAACATAAGGCAAGAAAAACCAGAGTGAGGCTCAAACAGAATGGAGCAGTAGCCATGACTATTGCTGATGAAGACAGAGGAGGTGGGGGAGAGGGAGGGGCATGCAGATACAAGAAAGGGAAATAAGGCAAGAGAGGATCGGGGGGAGGCGGTGCCTGGTTAAAGATGATGTAGGGAGGAGGATAGAAACCAGTTTCTGGAGGATAGTATCCTGCACCTGGTGTGTAAGGGGCCGAAGATGAGCTGGGCAGTGGTGGTGCCGGCGGCGGCGGAGGGCAGTTGGTCACAGCGATCGGCGGTGGCAGACATGGATACTCACATGTCAATCGGAATGATGATGATGGTGGCAAATTTGGAACTTGATCGGAAATCGTCGTCGCGGCGTTCACGGCCAACGGAACTGCCATGATCATGCACACCGTGTACAAGAAGAAAGGAGCATGTTGCAGGGGAATTGTCTTCATCTGCATTCCCTTCGGGAGAGAGAGTTGAAGGAAACGAATGGTTGGGCTTCTCTTCTTCCTCTTGGAGTAGGGGGAATGAACAATTAGAATAATAATGGTGTCTTTTAATGTTTTCTGTCGCGTTGCACAAAAGGTGTAAAGTTTTGCTTAAAATGCACATGAAAATGGTTGTGAAAATTAAATGCTGTTATGAGGCGTCGGAATGCGTTTCGACTGCAAAAGAGCGTCAGAGTTTGGGAACAATATTTTCCCTTTCTACCATACTTCTGCTTATGGACCAAGCTTTCGTCCTTGTCCCAAAAGCAAGCGTCAAATTTCTGAATTTTCCAATGTAGGCCCACGAAGGGAAATTTATTTTGAGCAGAATATTTTTAATAAATTTTCATGAGAAAATCTTTTGTTTTGTTCACTGATGTTTCAATTTTCTTCGGAAGGCATTCTCTAACTTGTTATCAATTTTTTATTATCAGCATCCAGATAAAAACTCGTCCGGTTTAAAGATAGATCAGATCCCAGATTCAGATCTAGTTAGGATTTGGATTTGATTCATTTGGACATTAATGTTATTTCGGGTTTGGATTTTTTATTTGTTGCACCTGAGATTCAATTCAGATCTAAGGGTCAAGCCTCTTAAGTAGACATGTTTTCTATTGTTTACCGCTAATTGATGATGAAGAAAACCCTAATTCCCTTTTGTTATTTAATTACCCCTCTTTTCTCATTGTTTTCCCTTTCATTCTTTGCGTTCTTGTGCTTCTTGGAGATTAGAACGAGGAACTCTAATCACTATGTTACTTCCTCAGCTTAAGTCTAGTAATTCATGAAGTTCATCCACCTAAATCTATCTCTACTTTAGTAAGACCTTGATTCCAGTTTTAACTCAGCCAAGTGTAGTCTATCTAAGCCAACTCCAGGATTGTTCCTAGACCTACGCCGAGACCCACTTAATCAAATTCGCACTAAGGTGAATCCAGTCTAGGCTTAGTCCAATGTGACCCATCCACTCGAGCCAGCCTAGCTTAACCTTAAGCCTCTGTCAAATCCTAGACTCAACTTATCATTGGTCAAATCCTCAACTACAACCAGTTCCACCTAGCCCATGCTCAAACCCAACTAAACTCAGGTGAATCCATATCTTCTAATATACATTCATATCCAAGGTCTAAATTTCTATTCTTATAGACTCAGGATTTTGATCCAGGTCCACAATCCAAGTTCAATATCCATGGTTATTCACTCCAGATCTAGATTACTATTTCAAATTCCAATAAAATCTCGAGATTCAATTTTCAGTCTACTATGGGTTAATGAAGACGTTTCTAAATCAAATTTTCAGTTCAGTTCTATAGTCCAAGCCTGGATCTGAGATCTAGATTCTAGAAATCATTGACAAACATTAAACTTGGTTTAGGTGCAGCAGGACAACCAGTGCCATAGTAGGAGCCAAACATTACAGCCTACAGGTCTTCAACAAAGTCACCTGGCATGAGTAGCCAGTTTTAATTTTCTAAGATCATCTACTATAATTCATATAAATCATAGTCACATATGTCAGTGTTTTTCGGAAAAGATGCTATAAAAAAGTGAAAAACATTTTCAATAAAAAAATAACAAAATATTGCATC
>JAANDH010000339.1:218984-272411 GCA_011799765.1 Nymphaea thermarum
TATATATATATATATATATATATATATATATATATATATATATATATATATATATATATATATATATATATATATATATATATATATATATAACTTTACGACTGGATGGTTAAGGGGAGACACATCTGCCATCGCCCCTTGCCAATGTCTTTTATCAGACGTCCTCCATATTGAGATAAGATATATTCGCCATACCCTTCAACATGTCACTCTTTGTACATCCCTAGATCTTCATCAGGCAATGTAGCCAGTTGCTGCTTAAATCTGTTAGGATGTGACATTTCTTGCTTTCTTGGCTTTCTACAGCCCCTTGAACAAGAGCACGAACAATGCCAAAGAAAGCACCACTTGAGAACCAGAAAGTTGAATAAAAGAAAGAAAAAGATGAGAGCACAAAGAGACGAAAAAAAATAAACGACGATACATGGACAAATGAAAAAAATTATTGATCCAGATTTGTTGGATGCATGATAAAGCGACGCACTTCAAGGATATAGGTAGACACGTCCGCCACCATCCCCTTTCCATTGCCTTTTTTCAGATGTCATCCATATGGAGATAAGATATGTTCGTCGTATCCTTCAGCATGCATCTCTTTTTACATATCTGGATTTTCATTCGGCATGGGGGGCACATCAGCCATCACCCCCTTGTCTTTGTATATATCTGGATCATCATCCGGTAGGGGAGACACATCCACCATCGTCCCTTTGCCCTCCATATTGAGATAAGATATATTCACCATACCCTTCAACTACTCTCTTTGACATTTCTTGTTTTTTTGACTTTCCACGAACCTTGAACAAGGGAATTAAGAATGCACTACTTGAGAACCAGAAAGTTGAGTAAAAGAAGGAAAAAATGGGCGTTAAAGAAAATAAACGACTGAGCGAGACAGTGGACAAAAGAAAAAGTTTGCTGATCCAAACTTGTTGGATGCATGTTAAAGCGACAAGCTTCAGGGATATAAGGAGGCACGTCTACTATCGTCTCCTTCCCAATACCTTTTCTCAGACACCAACCATACTGAGATTAGATATGTTCGCCATATCCTTCAACATGCCTCTCTTTGTACATATTTGGATCTTCATCTAACACGAGAGGTACATTAGCCATCGTCCCCTTGTCTTTATATATATATTTAGATCTTCATCCGGCATGAGAGGTGCATCCACCATAGTCCCTTTGCCAATGCTTTTTTCCAGAAGCCCTCCATATTGAGATAAGATATATTCACCGCACCCTTCAACAGACCTCTCTTTGTACATATCTGGATCTTCATCAGGCAATACGGTCAACTGCTGCTTAAATCTATTAGGTTGTATCATTTCTTGCTTTCTTGACTTTCCACTAACCTTGAGCAACTACATCAACAACGCTAAAGAAGGCTCCACCAGATAACTAGAAATCGAGTAAAAAAAAAAGGAAAAGATAGGCACGCGAAGAGACAGAAATAAAATAAACGATTGAGCGAGATGGTGGACAATTTTTTTTTTTTTTTGATCCACACTAGTTAGATGCATGCCAAAGCGACAAGATTCAGGGATAAAGGGAGGCACGTCCACCACCGTCCTCTTCCCAATGCTTTTTCTCTAGCGCTATCTATATTGAGACAAGATATGTTCGCCATATCATTCAACAGACCTCTCTTTATACATATCTGGATCTTCATCCGGCACGAGAGGCATGTCAGCCATCACCCCCTTGTCTTTGTACATATTTGGTTCTTCATCCGGTATGGAAAACACATCCGCCATCACCCCTTGCTAATGTCATTTTCCAAATGTCCTCAATATTGAGATAAGATATATTCACCGTACCCTTCAACTCATATCTCTTTGTACATATCTGGATCTTCATCAAACAAAGCGGCCAGCCGCTGCTTAAATCTGTTAGGCTGTGACATTTCTTGCTTTCTCGATTTTTTACGAACTTTGAGCAATTGCACCAAGAACACTAAAGAAGGCACCACAAGAGAACCAAAAAGTCGAGTAAAAAAAGAAAGGAAAATATGGGCATGCAAAGAGAAATAAAGAAAATAAACGACTGAGCGAGACGGTGGACCAAAAAATATTTTTTTTTTATCCATACTAGTTAGATGCCTGCTAAAGCGACGAGATTCAAGGATATAGGGAGGCACGCCCACCACCGTCCTCTTTCCAATGCATTTTCCTGACCGCTATCCATACTGAGATCAGATATGTTCGTCACATCATTCAACAGACCACTCTTTGTACATATCTGGATCTTCATCCGGCACGGGAGGCACGTCAGCCATTGCCCCCTTGTCTTTGTACATATATGGATCTTCATCTGGCATGGGAGGTGCATTCGCCATTGCTCATTTGCCAATTCCTTTTTCCATACTTCCTTCATATTGAGATAAGATATATTTGTTGTGCCCTTCAATGGACCTCTCTATGTACATATCTGGATTTTCATCAGGCAATGCGGTCAACTGCTGCTTAAATCTGTTAGGCTGTGACATTTCTTGATTTCTTGACTTTCCACGAACCTTGAGCAAGTGCACCAAGAATGCTAAAGAAGACTCCATCAGAAAACAAGAAAGTCAAGTAAAAAAAAGGAAAAAATGAGCGCGTAAAGAGACAAAAAAAATAAACGACTGAGCGAGACAATGGACAAAGGAAAAAAATTGAAACGACTAAGCCATTTTTATAGCCATCCTTAACTACCAAACTTCGGAAGTCAAGAATGTGTTAAAACCTAACATTTTGGTAATTAAGGATGGTTATAAAAATGGCAGGCATAGCGGGTTTTCTTCCAACCATTACACAAACAATGGTGGAATGAGGTACCATTTCAATTATATTTTTTACCCACCATTTCGATAAATCGTTTATTTTTTTTCAGTCTCTTTGCACGCCCATCTTTTCTCTTTTTTTGCTCGATTTGCTCGTTCTCTGGTGGTGCACTTTTTTTAGCATTTTTGGTGCATTTGCTCAAGGTTCGTGGAAAGTCAAGAAAGTAAGAAATGTCACAACCTAACAAATTTAAGCAGCAGCTGACTACATTGTCTGATGAAGATCCAGGTATGTACAAAGAGAGGCCCGTTAAAGGGTGCGACAAATAAATCTTATCTCAATGTAAATGGCGTATGGAAAAAGGCATTGGCAAAGGGACGATGGCAGATGTGCCTCCCATGCCGGATGAAGATCCAAATATGTATAAAGACAAGGGGGCAAGGGCTGACGTGCCTCCAGTGCCAGATGAATATCAATATATGTACAAAGAGAGGTTTGTTGAATGATACCGCAAACATATCTTATCTCAATATGAATAGCATTCGGAAAAAGGCAATGGGAAGAGGACGGTGGTGGATGTGCTTCCCTATATCCCTGAATCTCATCGCTTTAGCATGCATCTAGCTAGTTTGGATAAAAAAAAATTCTTTTTGTCTACCGTCTCGCTCAGTCATTTATTTTCTTTTTGTTTCTTTACGTGCCCCTTTTTTTAACTCGACTTTCTGGTTGCTCAAGGTGTGTGGAAAGTCAAGAAAACAATAAATGACACAACTTAACAGATTTAAGCAGCAACCGACCGCATTGTTTGATGAAAACCAAAAATGTACAAAGAGAGACCTGTTGAAGGGTACGACAAGTATATCTTATCTTAATATGGAGGGCGTTAGGAAAAAGACATTGGCGAACAAGAAATGGTGAATGTGCTTCCCATGCCGAATGATGACCCAAATATGTACAAAGACGTGAGGGCGATGGCTGACGTGTTTGTCGTGCTGGATGAATATCCAGATATCTATAAAAAGTGACATGTTGACGGATGCGGCAAACATATCTTATCCCAATATGGATGTCATCCGAGAAAAGGCTTTGGAACGAGGCAGTGGCGGACGTGCCTCCCTATATATCTGAAGCTCATTGCTTTAGCATGCATCCAACAAGTCTGGATCAACAATTTTTTTCGTTTGTCCAACGTCTCGCTTAGTCGTTTATTTTTTTTGTCTCTTTGCACAACCGTCTTTTCCTTTCTTTTACTTGATTTTCTGGTTCTCAGGTAGTGCCTTTTTTAGCGTCCTTCGTGCTCTTACTTAAGGTTCCTGGAAAGTCAAGAAAGCAAGAAATGTCATAGCTTAACAGATTTAAGCAGAAGCTGGCCGCGTTGCTTGATGAAGATCCATACATGTATAAAGAGAGACATATTAAAAGGTATGATAATATATCTTATCTCAATATGGAGGGCGTCTGGGAAAAAGCATTGGCGAAGGGGCAATGATGGATGTGCTTCCCATGCCGAATGATGTGTACAAAGACAAGGAGGCGATCACTAACGTACTTCCCGTGCTGGATGAATATCCAGATATCTATAAAGAGAGACATGTTGAAGGATGCGGCAAACATATCTTATCTCAATATAGATGGCGTCCCAGAAAAGACATTGGAATCGGGCAGTGGCGGACATGTCTTCCTATATCCCTGAAGCTTGTTACTTCAGCATGCATCCAACAAGTCTGGATCAACAGTTTTTTTTGTTTGTCTACCGTCTCGCTTAGTTGTTTATTTTCTTTCTGTCTCTTTCTACAGCCGTCTTTTCTTTTTTTTTACTCGATTTTCTAGTTCCTTAGGTGTCTTCTTTAGCATCCGTTGTGCTCTTGCTCAAGGTTTGTGGAAAGTCAAGAAAACAACAAATGTCACAGTCTAACAGATTTAAGCAAAAGCTTACTACATTGCTTGATGAAGATCCAATATGTACAAAGAGAGACATATTAAAAGGTACGAGAATATATCTTATGTCAATATGGAGTGGGTTTGGGAAAAGACATTGGCGAAGGGGCAATGGTGGATGTGCTTTCCATGCCGAATGATGATCCAGATATGTACAAAGACAAGGGGGCGATGGCTGACGTGTTTCCTGTGCTGGATGAAGATTCATATATCTATAAAGGGAGACATGTTGAAGGATGCGGCAAACATATCTTATCTCAATGTGGATGACATTCAGGAAAAGTCATTGGAAACGGGGCAGTGGCAGATGTGCCTCCCTATATTCCTGAAGCTATTTGCTTTACCATGCATCCAACAAGTCTGGACCAACAATTTTTTTCATTTGTCCACCATCTTGTTGAGTCGTTTATTTTATTTATGTCTCTTTACGCACCTGTTTTTTCCTTTCTTTTACTTGATTTTCTGGTTCTCAGGTGGTGCCTTCTTTAGCGTCCTTCGTACTCTTGCTCAAGGTTCGTGGAAGGTCAAGAAAGTAAGAAATGTCACAACCTAACAGATTTAAGTAGAAGCTGGCTGCATTGCTGGATGAAGATCTAGATATGTACAAAGAAAGACATATTAAAAGGTACGAGAATATATCTTATGTCAATATGGAGGTCTGGGAAAAGGCATTGGCGAAGGGGCAATGGTGGATGTGCTTTCCATGCTGAATGATGATCCAGATATGTACAAAGACAAGGAGGCGATGGCTGACGTGCTTTTCGCGCTGGATGAAGATCCAAATATTTATAAAGAGAGACATGTTGAAGGATGTGGCAAAAATATCTTATCTCAATATGGATGGCATCTGGGAAAAGGCATTGGGAACGGGGCAGTGGCGGACGTGCCTTCCTATATCCCTGAAGCTTGTTGCTTTAGCATGCATCCAACAAGTCTAGATCAACAATTTTTTTCGTTTGTCCAACGTCTCACTTAGTCGTTTATTTTCTTTCTATCTCTTTGTGCAGCCGTCTTTTCCTTTCTTTTACTCGATTTTCTGGTTCTCAAGTAGTGCCTTCTTTAGCGTCATTCGTGCTCTTACTTAAGGTTCGTGGAAAGTCAAGAAAACAAAAAATTGTTAAACTTATCAGATTTAAGCATAAGCTAGCCGCATTGCTTGACAAAGATCCAGATATGTACAAAGAGAGACATATTAAAAGGTACGAGAATATGTCTTATCTCAATATGGACGGCGTCTGGGAAAAGGCATTGGCAAAGGGGCAATGGTGAATGTGCTTCTCATGCCGAATGATGATCCAGATATGTACAAAGACAAGGAGATGATGGCTGACGTGTTTTCCATGCTGGATGAAGATCCAGATATCTATAAAGAAAGACATGTTGAAAGATGCGGCAAACATATCTTATCTCAATATGCATGGCATTCGGGAATTGAGAAGGGGACAGTGACAGACGTGCCTCCCTATAAGAGGATGAAATAAGAAACAAAAATAGAGTAACCAGTTTGTAATTTTAGATAGTTTTACTGGCCTCCAACAACTAATATTCGTGGAAAGAAAATCATATATTGGAATATGTTTGTAGAGGACATGAGAACGAACGCCAACTGATTGGCAAGAGGAGAGTTGAATTTTGGCAAATGATATGTTAAACTTTCATTTTTTGCACTTGTACACAAAAAACTTCACATGGATCAACATATTTCACTCATGTCTTGAGTTCATTTGACTTTTGACTTGTAATGAACTTCTTTTGTGTTCCATAGTCACATTTCTCTATTTGTTTGTGGCCATTATGAATTGCTTTTGTGGAACTTCAAAAAAGGGCAGTAAGTTATTGCTTTCTTGCTGCAAAAGACATGTGCATGGCCTGTAGTTCTCTGCTAAGGAAGGACCATCAAATAAGGACCAAGTAGGCAACATTCATTGTTAGAAAGCATTGTGAACCCTAGAATACGAGCTGCTGAAAATTTTCAGCATTTAATAGTGGATGGCAATATCTTTATCATCTATAAGTCTTGGAATTTGACTCTACCAATGCACCAAACTACATGCATATGTCGAAGCTCATCAAGACTCAGCAAAATCACATACATGGTGGACACAAGTGACCACCCAGGAATGATCATGAGAAAAATCTCTTGGAACGTGTTAGTAACCTTAAACTTTTGTTTTGGAAAGAAAAAAAAACAAAACTTTTAGCAACAATTGATAACATACAAGAGCCGAAAGAAAAAACTTCTGAAATTTTATCAACCAGTTGCATTATTGGACAACTGCAGAACTCCAGGCCTTCTTTTCTTCACCTTTCAAAGAAAAAAGTATGAGAGCACCTATTAGCCAGCGGGGCGCCCCAAACATCACCCCAATGCTTCCTTTGTTGGCATTTGAGAAGAACCCTTAACATATTTCCACTTGAACTACTTACAAGATCTGCAATTAGCACAAACATACTTCAGAAACCTGAAGACTTTTTTTTAAATTTTTTTGAACTGCTTTAGAATTTCAAATATAAATTCTTGGGACAAACTCAATAACCATTTAAGAAATATAGGACTAACTGTTCTTTTCTATCATGTAACATCTATGCGAAGAAACTGTACCTTTGTATTCATTACGAACCATATAACATCCTGCTAAAAACGTGTGAACCATTTCTTTTGTAAATAAAGCACAATAGGATCCAATGAACTAAGTCTGTTCACTAGTAATTCTACACGAGCCGCCCATCACCATATACGAGAACAAAAAAATCAAACAAGGAAGGATGCAAATGGTAAGCTAATCAAGCAGGATGTTTTCATGAACAGCAAAAAATTAATGAACAACAACAACAACAATAATATTAAATCACTGACCATACATTTTCATACAAGTACTAAAGCCTCAGCTTTTCCCCCTACCGAGAGCATTAATACTAGAACACTTAGAAGTGACAAAACCTAATCCTAATGTTAGCCTGCTATGAAGTTCACGTCTGCTTGAAAAGCAAAGCTGAAACGGGAAAATGCAGATTTCAAGAAACCAAGGAAGAGGGACAATCAACCCAAAAAATTCAGGAATGCAGTGTTGTTCTTAGCAACTGATAGATTTTCCATAAAGTTCCTACAAGTACCAATCTCACACCACCAAAGATTCATCACCAAAATGTCAAAGACATTGACTGCTTCTGTGTCTCTTCCATCATCAGTAACAGCCCTACTGCGGTGCTGCCTAGCCTGCCCTAGCCTGGGTGTTCATTGTCCCATCTGTCGGCCTATTGAGGGAACAACATCAACAATGGGCCAATGGCGATGACAAGCTGACTGGCCTAGAATCAGAACAAACTAAAAACTAGACCCGCAAGTGGTTGGAGGAATTCACATTCCAAGAAAGTGGGAGTGCAAATTAGCTAATGGTAAGTTCCATTGTAGAATAAGAGAAAAAAGGATTCGCGCACCACGGCACAAGCATTAATTTGATCAAGGCTGAAAACTGGCGGCTATCGTTCCCTAAAAATTTGCCCGATGGGCAAGAATACACTCAAACACTGCGACCAACAATCACAGGCTTAGCGATAGATCTGAGAATTGAGAAAGAGATGCCAAGAAGCCGAGAAGGGAATAACGGTGGAACCGTGTAATTGTTACCTTATTTTAGAGAGAACCTCAAGCACCAGCTGCAGTGAATTACAATCATCAAGATACTGACCTCCCAAGTCATAGTGGGAGTTAAAAGGTTTTCACCTACCAATTCCAATAATGAAGGTGGTCACTACTGGCTGCGAGTAGCCCAAGATTGAGAATAGCTTCTCAAAGACCCATGCCCGTAATTGGGCATCGTCTCCATTTCTTGCATTCAAATATGTGATAAAATTTGATCAGCTAATACAAATTGAGAAGAAATTCACTTGAACCTAAATGAGTTGGTCCTGCAAAGAGAGACAAAAGTAATGTGATCATTCATATAAAACCAAAATAAAAAAGTTCTGGCAGAGACAAGAAATATAAGTCATGGTAAGGAAATATGAAAATAAACAAAAACGAACACAAAGAACTCATAGATGAAACTGGTATGATATTAAAAGAATCAAATATCTTATACAATTTTTTTGAATGAAAATTTTAACCCTTTTGCTAACCTAGACTATCATCTAACGAGTCTGACCTATTAATGGGGGCGTTTGATACGCCGGAAATTCACTGTTCATCGAGAAAAAAAAATTCAAATTTTTAAAAGTTTTCCTTTTCATCAAGAAAATATTTTTGCCCGTTGAATGGGTTTCCGAAAAAATATTTCCCGAAATATGTTTCCACCCCGGAGGGTGGAAACATATTTCCGGAAGCAAAAAAATGCCCGTTGGGCATGCGTCCCGATCCAGAGGAAGGGAGAGGGGACGCCATCACTCGCAGCAGCTCATTCTCGAGAGGGAGAGGAAAGGAAGAAAGAAGCTGAAAGAGGAACGCCCTTCCGATTCCCCACGCGCGAAATAGCAAGGAGGGGATGGCTTCGCCTCTTTCGATTCCCCTCTGCTGTGATTCTTGTCCCTCTCCGATCCCTGAGAAGAATTGGGGTTCCAGTCACCCAAAATCACCCTCCGGCAGCAGGAAGTCCGGCTCCAATCCGTCGGAATCGCCGGTCTCTAGCCGACTGGGCCTGGGGTTCGTCGACCACCGCCGGATCCTTTTCCCGGTAGGGTTTCGCCCACCTAGTTGTTCACCACGGGTTACGATCTCGAGCCGGAGCAGGGTCCCCTACTGCTCCACCTGCTTCTCCGCCTCTCCCTTCTCCTTTTCACCCGGATACTTAGCTGTTTTAGTTTTTCTTTTCTGGAGATTTTTTGAAGGTGGGTTGCTATTGAAGTGTGGGCCGAAGTCTGTTCTCTTCATACTGGTTCAGGTAAGTTTCTCGTCTTTTGAATGAATGATTTGGTCCATCTGTTCTCTGATTTGCTGCAGTGTTTGATGCACCCATAAAAGATATTGCCAGGAATGGGGCTTCTTATCCTTTTTCAATTAAATTTTTGTGGCTGTCACTCCACAGAAACATGCAGCTTATCACTACTTTTTTATTCATCATGCTTGTAATAGATGGACTCTTATGCATCTGCGCTGGCATTTAAAGGATCAGTTGCTGAGGCAATTGCTGAAGCAAAGGCAAAGAATGAGATCCTCCTTGTCTATGTCTCAGGTTGGCTTCTTCTCTCCAGAAATAGGACCCAATATTTGAACATAAAGCTGTGAAGATTAACCGTATGATATTGTTCCATGTCAGGAAAATACTCTATTTTTATTCCCCGTTACTCAATATGCAACATGGGAAACCTTATAGGAATGGCAGTGCCACTGAATCTTGATCTCAATCCATGTGATATGGCTAGTTGTAATTGTTGTCACCTGTTTGCCACCATACACTGTAATTTTTCATTGACAAACTAGTTTGTTAGCTAATTAGAATTTTGTTATTGAGCAACTTGAACAATTCTTTGATAACAAATGCATTGGAAAATGCTACTACTGAGTGTTAGTGCAGAGATTTGTGTTTATCAGTGTGACCGTCCTATGCTTTCTGAATTTTCAAATGTATGAGATAATTCTAGTCTGTTTGATCCTAAATTTGATCTCGGCTCCAGGTACAAATGAAGATTCAGTGCTCCTAGAGAAGTCCACATGGGTGGATCCAAATGTGAGTTTTGTTTCTCATGTTACTTTTGTACTTAGCATTTCTTAGTGATAATCAATTTCATGAATGTTTTTTTCTAATGAAAACCATTTTCACTGTCTTGCAGGTGGCAAGAGGCAGTACTGAAACATTGTGTCGAAGTCTTGATTCAATTCATTTTTCTGCTTGCTGTATCCTTCTCCATTTGCTGAATCATTACATGAAGCTGTCTGTACAGAAACATCCAAAGATGTATGAGCACATGCTCGCACTTGCACACAGACACACACTTGTACTACCTGATTTTCTTATCTATAGATTGTCATGCCATTATTATCTGGCATTGCTTTCTTTATTGCTTTAATGTGGTCTTATCATTTTCAGTTTTCACAAGAGAAAGCAACAAAGAATTGAATGATATAGATAGTTCCCTCACTTTCCTGTAAATTAGCCTGATTATATTTTGCCAAGGCCCAGTATCAATGTGCAATGAACTTTTTGAGGGTTTCCAAGGTGAAAACCGGCAGATAGTGCCCTCCTCTTTGTATAATTTTTCACTTATATTTTGAGCACTTTCTGAGTTTCAAGTTCCTCTTTTCACTTTGTGGATATGCCACGTTCAAGTTTATCTCAGATTCTTTATATATGAACCAACCATACTAGTTATTTTGTTATTCAATCCTTCATGCAAATACTGATAGATCCCATCAAAGCTGTACCATCTATATCGGCTGTTGGATATAATGGGGTATTACTTTGGCAGAGTGGTAATTTTCGTCCTTCCTTTCATAGTTGATTAGATATTCAATTATGATCGTTAAGTCTTTCTGATCTTTTTCTTTTTTCAAATATCTTTTAGAAGGCGATATTAATCCTGAAAAGCTATTAGCTGGAATTCAGAAGGCATGGAGCGACCTGCATTCTCAGGTTTGTGTGGTGCAAGCTACACTACACTAAGATAACTTGTTACTTTGAATTTGAGGACGTCTAAGCATTACCCTTCTCGTTTTCCTTTCTGAAGTATAGAAACTTCTAAGTTACAGGGTTGGTTGCAGGAAGCAGCTGCAGCAGTATTGACAGCAGCATTGGAATCAAATAAGTCAGAAGATCCTAGTTCTAGTACTTCTAATGATTCTGAATTGCTAAAAGCAAGTTCTGAAATAGCTGAAGTGCCTTCATTGTTCAGATGTGCTACAAAGTGATCCAGATGTGCTAATAGGTGGGTGCAGTAGATGCTCTATGTCTATCATGTCTTACGGTTCATTTATCTTATCATATAACTGTTAAGATAGAAAATTCATGTTTGGTATTTATTGTAGTAGTGAGTTCACTCATTTGTCAAGCATACTGGATGTTTTATGAGGACAAGGATGTGGTTGCTTTGGGCCTTTGGCCGGTTCACATTTCTTTCTACTTCATAACTATTGTTGTTTTTGGTCTTTATTGGTACTTAGCTGCTTGCTTGTGCTCACAATTTTATAGTTGTCAAAGGCTGAAGCACCTGTACCGATTGCAAGAACTCCCACTCCAGCTACTTCGAACGGCAAAGCTACTAACTATGTTACACTAGGATCTTTAGCTAGGACCAGGATACAGATAAACTCAAGGTATGACAATGACAATCCTGAGATTCATATTTCACCTGAGTGATGGACAATTGAACGTTCCATAATCCTTTTAGCAGTCTAAGAAACTTGTTGCCATGTCGATTTTCCTTCTTTATGCTTCCACAGAGAAGTCTTTGTCATCTTGTATATTTTGGGAAGGCTTGGTACTTGTACTTTTTTGCATTCTGCAGCTTTGCTTTCATCTCATGGCCTTCCTTTCAGTTAACTGGAACCGGATTGATACTTAGGATGTATGCTTTCTTCTCCATTTTCTGTTTTCCTCATGCAATTTGTCATTCACATTTGCAACTTTTCCACCAATTTGTCATTCACATGTAAATATGGAAATATGTTTCCTTATTATCAAACACAGAATTATATTTCCGGAAATATATTTCCGTTTCATCAAACACAGAAATATGTTTCTGGAAATATATTTCTCAGTTATCAAACACTCATCAAAAATGGAATCGGAAATATTTTTCTCATTCCCTTTTTCCAAGAAATATATTTCCGGAAATATATTTCCAATTCCATAATTCCATTCTATCAAACGCCCCCTAAAAGAAAGAAGAAAAAAGAGCTAAAGGGACCTGACAGATAAAAACAAGGGCAGAGCTATGAAATTTTGCACGAAGGCCTGAATAGCAACCTATGATCTATCAAATTCAAACCATTAACGAAATTAAGGTTCCAATTTCAAAAATTAATAGAAAAAAGAACAGGTTACTAAGTCTTGATCCCCTGATTTAAAAAGCTACACATACATGGCATTTAGCATGACATTTCACAAGTTGGTGAAGTGATCTCCATAATCAGATTTTCATCTTGGTCTCAACAACAATAATGAGAATAATTAACAATATATTCATAGGATCACATAATCCAGATTCACAAAAGCAAAACATATTGGTAGATTCACGTAGGCAACGAATAACAAAACAAAACAAATGAAAGACCATGCAAATCCCAAATTTCCAATCATAGAGACAGTGAGCGAGAAGCAGAGGAAGGGGATGCACTGAAGAGAGACAGAGATGCTGGACAATGGAGCAGCCACAGGGTCCAGCTACCCAGCAGCCTTGACCCAGGGAGAGAGACCTTAGAGTTGGTGGCACTTGGTGGAAACTAGAAAGACAGCCGAAGAGAGTTGATTAGAAGGATGGGGAGGGGGCGCAACAGGAGTTGAATTGGGGATGTGATGCAATCACCGCAACCGTATTCTGTAGAAAGAAGGAGAACAAGTGAAGAGGAGATGCTTGGCAAAGGGGAGCAGACTGCTTAACATCCTGCACTACAGGACTGTAAACACCAATATTGCTAAGTGCATTGATGTGAAGCAATGTGTAGACCCTATGAAGCAATGCGATGTGATGAGTAAGCATCACGACTAAAATTTCGAAGTACATAACATCCTTAAAATGCTGTAGAAAAATGAAAAACCACAACCAAAATAACAAGATTAATAATAGAAGCCATGCAATAGACTGTAACACATTTTCCTACATAACCACCAATAATTTGCACTTTGGCAGTCATAATGTAATAGTAATGTACATAACAGTGGAATTATGAAACAAGTCTTGTAACGTTAGGCTAAGCAACACCCATGCTATATTTAGTAACAAAAAAATAATTAAAAATTTTTAACCATGAATTGTGGGCACAAGACACAAGGAACCCACGCCTTCACTTCTTGCCTTTTCCTTCTGTTACTCTATGTTGTGCTCTCCCTTTGTCTCTGCTTTCTGATCCTCTGCATAGGCTTGTAGGCGGAAAGTGTAGAAACTTAACCGCACCATTGGTAGTAATACTAGAGCTCTACCACCTTTCCTTTTCCAACTCTCTCCCTGATTTCATAATCATTAATCAAGTTTGAGATCAAGTGGGGACTCGATATCGTATGGCAAATACCATATAGGGTTTGAGCAATCCAAAGTTTGCAAGTTTCACATGATTTAGGATCTAGGTTTTCCAAGGGTCTAACCATGATTTAATGATGATCTAAATCTAATATCCAACTTTATTATGATTACCCAAATTTGAGACCGAGGTCCAATATTGTTATTGTGGTCCAATTTCATGAGATCCAATAATATCAAGTTCTAACCGGAATCCAGCAAAGTTTATATCATCATACAGCATTATGGTCAAATTCTAATGCAAATCTTGAGATCCAGTGTCCAAACTTTGACGTCTATGATCCAAGTTTAGAAGATGCAATATTATTATGATTGAGATCCATCAAAGGTCTAAGTTTGTGAGAGCCACCATTAAGACTAAGATCCAGTATCGAGATATAAATTCATAAGATCAAAGATGATTAAGATCCAAGGTCCAAGCTCATGAGGTCCAATTTCACAGAGATTCCAAGGTCCTCATGAGGTCCAATTTCACAGAGATCAAAAAGCCAATTTCAGGATAGGATCAAGATCTGATCCCTCTAAGTTCTAGATATTCTGATTTTGTTGCTCAACACTCTCATAGCTTGGGTTGACTGAGAACCAAGGTCCCATGCATTGAGGTTGCATTCAATAGAATCAGATCTTAGATCCAAGGTTTTGAAGGCTTCGATGCGCTCCTTTCTGGCCGGAAAAAGAGGCCTTCAAGCTCCTGTCTCTGTGTCTCTCTTAGAACCATAGGCCAAGGCCAATGGTTTCATTTCGTTTTAACAGCCGGCGAGGTCATCACTGCCTGGCGGTTGGGTTTTTTCTCTCAGAATCGGTTTTTGGTTCGACAAAAAACAGAACCGGAAACAATGGCTGAGGGGTTCTGTTTTTCTTGAAACCCTCAGCAATGGCCAAGAGGTTTTTTCTTTTTGGGTCAGACAATCGGCCATTGCTGAGGGTTTATTTATGCTCTCAAACCCTTGGCAATGGCCGAGGGTTCTATGTCTTCTCGACGCCTCGAGCATGGCAGAAACAGCCCTGTCACGACCTTTCCGCAGAGCTGAGATCCACAGTAGGGGACAGACAAATGTGGGATTCATGATCCAAATTATATGTTTAGATTCAAGTTCACGGTTTGATCCAATATCTATATCCAATTCAGGATTAGATTCAAGTTCAAGGTTTGATCCAATATCTATATCCAATACAGAATTAGATCAAATTCATTTGTTCAAAAATCAAGATTTGATCCAATTGATCTTGGTCCAATCTAAGTTCTCACGACTTAGAACAACCAGAACATGTTATTTAAGAAAGAAAGAAAAAAAAAAAGAAAGGAACTACACTGCAAAAAGAAAAGAAAGAGAAAATTACCTAATGTGTTCCTTCTGCTCCCAGCCTTGAGCATGCCCCCAACTAGCTCTTTTTGGCCTTAGTAAGCTAGCTTGATTGCCCACTATTATGACTCAAATCAAGCCTAGACTCAGACCTATAGAGCCTAATAAAAATATAACTTTCTCTTGAGTTTTTCTCAATTACTTATATGGAATTTCTCTTTAGTATATATTTGTTCACAACCCCTCATTTCTAATAAACATTCAGATTTGTGAAAAAGCATTGTATTCCCAAAGAAGTGATGATCAATTCATAAAAAAACAGTTTTGGTTGACATGTGGCATAGAGGACAAATGGTACAAGAATGTGAAGGAGAGAAAACACATATCAAGTCATCTATTATAACTGGCGTTCAATAGAAAAATATTTGTTCTAGCTCCACAAGAACACCGATTTAGATTTCGTTTGCATTTCTACACAGTCCACATTCTTCTGTATAGACTAACATATTGCATAGAATGAGAAATTGAATGTACATTAAATGAATATAATGCAGATTAATGCTCACATATGGAACCACAAACCTGGTTTGAAAATTGGGATCTAGATTAGGATCTGGATCTGAAGAATGTTTTAGCATTCAGATCTGAATATGATAGAAATATTTAGATCATGATCTGAGAGTTGAAATAATCAAATTGAGTCTGAGATGACAAATCATAGATCAAAAATCTGGATCAAGGTCTAGGTAAAAGATTTGGATTGGGCATTGGCCCAATACCTGACTTGATTTGGGCTAGGTGGGTTTAGACTCAGTCAAAACATGTTGGACCTAGGCTTGATCTGGAGGGAGGAGCGGACGTTACTGGGAGGAGGAGCTGACGCCGGTGTTCTCTGGTTTAGTGCTCTTTTAAGACTTTAAGTAGGTTTGAGATTTTGCTCTAATTCGGTTACCACCAAGTTAAAGCTTCATCCCCTCTTGCTTAAGTTCTTTTGGAGATGTGCTTGTGAACATAAGTGAAATAAAGTGGGTGAGAATGCATGGATGCATTTATCCTATATGATTGATATTCCTACCACAACATTCATCTAAAGTCATTCCTACCACAATATACATCTAAGATTTTTGTTTTTGTAAATATCATATATATGAAGGAAAAGTTTTTGAGAATGGATTAGGATTGTAGACCTATCAAGCATGAATCCAATATTGGGTCATTACTTGGTTTGTAGTCTTGATGAAGTCGGCAAATGAAAAATTAAAATATTAAATGATAAGATATTGAAAGAATGGAAAAGATGAAAGACTACATCCCAAGAGAGATATAGAGAAAGAGATCTTGAAAATTATAACATCATATGTTTTGAAAGAAAAATATACATATTTGTATACATATATGAAAGCTTATGAAAATGATGTTTATATCAAGTAGATCATTTTAAAAAGAGAAAAAGAGATTTTAAAATGGAATACATGTGTGTGTGTGTGTGTGTATATATATATATATATATATATATATATATATATATATATATATATATATATATATACGTATTCGAGAGTTTGTAAAATGATATGTTAAATCATAAAAAGAGAATGACAAAGAAAGATATTTATGTACACGCATACATATATAACATGTATATACGTATACGTCTTCATGAATATGAAAATCAAGAAATGAATTAAAAATAGCCGACTTCAATTTTTGATGTAGGCCAGAAGGGAACTTGGGCTCATGCAAGAACCTAAGTTAAATCTCCAAGGCCATATTAAAAAGGATTCTTTTGAAAATATTTTGCAAAATATGATTTATATAAACATAGAATATTGTTATTCAATTGGTTGCAAGAGAATATGTTTCTTCCACCGTTGGGTATGGAAGAAGCTCAAACCACATGATAAGGTGCTCATTAGGGTTTCTAATTGAGGTGATTAAAAGGAAACTAGCGTAAAATGACATGCAAATGCATATTAACATGTACATATTTTGTGAAGGTTTTTCCCGGGTTGAACAAGCCCCAACATCAAAATTACATGAATAAAACCAAAGAATCCCAAACCATACTCTCATTCTCACCGTGCATTAGCATATAAATCAAAAATCAAATAACTATGCATAACCTCAAAATTACATGAATAAAACCAAAGAATCCCAAACCATACTCTCATTCTCACCGTGCATTCACATATAAATCAAAAATCAAATAACTATGCATGGATAGTATCAAAAAACAATATTTAAGAAAAGAAAGAGAGCATGATTCAATTGTGGAATGAAATCTCATCTTTTCATGTTCCCGGTGCACTTGAGCATAGCCTCTTGGCTCTAAAATAGAGTTGAGAGCTATCTCTTATGACCATGTGGAAATGAAAAAGAGAGGAAGATAGAAGGAAACAAAAGAACAACAAGAATGTATTCAAGAAATGAGATAACATGACTCAAGCATGGAAAAGAAATATCGTCTCATCTTCTCATGCTCTCGGTGCACTTGAGCATAGCCTCTTGGCTCTAAAATAGAGTTGAGAACTATCTCTTTTGGCCATGGGGAGAGGAAGAAGAGAGGAAAGAAAATATGAGAGAAATGAGAGAGATGATGGTTTCATACCTCTAAATGAGAAAATGACTTACGAAAAATGAACAATCATGCTTAAAATAAACTTGAACGCACATTGAATGAAGCTCCAAGATGATGAAGATGAGGTTCTTTGGTGTTCCCTTGAAGAGTTGCAACTAGCTCCAAGTTGGAGAGAAATGAAAAGAGGAAGAGGGAGAAAGAAAGAGCTCAAGAGAAACCCTACGTCTTCAAGTGAGAATACTCTAGGGTTTCTCCCAAGGGCCACTCTTGCCTAATAGAGGGGGGAGTGGAGGCTATTTATAAAAGATTTTGGAGCCAAAACCCTAAATTTGATTTTTTTTTTTAATTTCACCCCTTTTTCATTCGAATTTCACATAATTTTGAATTATTTTGAAAAAAAAATGGTTTGAAAATGGGTATGATTGGTCATTAGGCTTATAAAAATATATTTTAAAATGGGTCTTGTCCATTCAAAAAGACTAAAATCATCCTCTAAGAGGAAGTTTTTTGTCAAAAGGAGGGTCAAATGGGTCTTGTTCACCAAAAGACTAAAATCGCCCTCTAAAAGAAGTTTTTTTTGTCAAAAAGAGGGGCAAATAGGTCTTGCCCACCAAAAGACCAAAATCACCCTCTAAAAGAAGGTTTTTTTGTCAAAAGGATGGACAAATGGGTCTTGTTCTAATTTGGATTTGAAAGTTGAATTTTGGATCTAATTTGAATTTGATAATTGGATTTTGAGTTTGAGATGCTAGATTTGGATCTAAACTTGGATTTTGGATCTAAACTTGGACTTAAAATTTATTTTTAAAATAATAGACCCAAAATTTTAATAACCCAGTTTTTTGAAAAATTTGAGGTGCTAACAATAATATATTGTTTTATTGACAGACACATACTATTGTGGAATTTTGTGCCCATTTTATCATTTCATTAGCATTGCCTAAGGCTAGTTGGGCCATATATAATATACATAAGAGATTCCTATGTGTACAAGAGATCCCTAGGGATATCAAAGTTAAAAAAAAAATGGTTTCATCTAGTACGCATTTTTCCAATATTGACTTAGATACAATTTTTTCCTCTTTTACTGCTCATGATGAAATAGTTAATGATGTGTGTTAGGTATACCTGATCGCATTAAATGGAAAAGATTTACGACCTATTCTTGGATTTGTGGAAAAGCAAAGCCAAACATAAAATAAACACTGTCATAAGTTTCATTGTCAAATTGTATTCATATAACTAGACTAGCAAAGTAAGTAGTTAAGCAGTCCTTTTTTATTTGTACAATGCTCATTTTTTTTGTATATGAAGCTCCTCCAACTTCTCACCATTTGAATACTACCAATTTATACTTTATACAAGAAGCTTATGTTCTTTTGGCCTTGGAAAAGTTATAAATTTTTAGACCTAGATTCATTGACCTTTTTTAAAATACTGACAAAAATTTATTATCATCGAAGCAATGAATTGATCTTAGTCCTACTTAATGAAAGAAGTGTATCGACATTTGTTCTCTCTTCTATTTCTATGGGTATAGGTTTGATTTATAGAATGAGAACCAATCATTTGGGATTATGGGGATCATGTTGACGTAGGGTTTGGAAGAGAGAGAATCATTAACTTTCTTATCCCTTAATCATACATAATATGCTATTAGAGGTCGTTTGATGACCACAGGACACGCAGAACAGGACACGCGTGTTCTGTTTAGTGAATTGTTTCATCAAACATTGGACACAGGATAGGCTGGACAGAACGGACAGCTGAGAGAAGGTATAAATAATTTTTTTGTCTCGTCCTGTTCCGAGCTAACCCTCGGAACCGACAGGACAGAAATTATCTCCCGCCCCCCGACGACCCCCGATCCCAACCCCGAGCCCTCGACCTCTGCCCCTATCTCCTTCTCCTCCACCTCCACCTCCTTCTCCTCCACCTCCGCTTCCATCTCCCCTGCCTTTCTCCTCTTCTCCTCTGCCACTATTTTTTTGTCCCCTACCAGAGCAGGATCTCGGCGAGTGCATCGCCTGCAAGAACAACATCTCGGCGAGCGCATCGCCTGCAAGAACGTGGCTGCGTCGTCCCCCGACCTCGATCCCTTGGAGACGAGGTTCTGATCCGTTCTCCCGACCCTCCTCTCCTCGTACGTCTCCCCTTCTTCCCCAGGTTTTGGTTCGCCCCTTCCTCTTTTCTCTTGCTGGTTTCTTTCTCGTCTTGCCTCACGTTCTTTCGCCATCGTTTGTCGCATTTTAGGGAAGGACAGAGAAATATGGCGAGATGTTGTGTAACTTCTATGTTTGTGCTGAACTCATCACATGTACGGTGGTCTGGGCTGCATAGACTCTGCTCGCTAAGTATTTGACGAAATGTCTGAAAGAAACGAGGTGGTTTGGTCTTTGATGATCTCCAAATACATCCATAATGGATATGATGGGGAGGTAATAGTTGGTCTATGATCGATGGATATGTTCGGACTGGTGATTTGACCGTTGCGAGGTCGTTATTCGATCAAATGGTTTGTAAGGACGTTGTTTCATGGAATACCATGATCACTGGGTACTCGAATCTCGGGCGTTTGGAAGATGCTCGCAAGTTGTTTGATGAAAGTACAAGGAGAAACATCATTTCTTGGAACGCCATGTTGACTGGTTACGCCAAGGTGGGTGACGTTGAATCAGCACGCCACATGTTTGACGAAATGCCTCAACGAGATGCTGTTTCCTGGGATGCGATGATTGCCTACTATTCGCAGTGCAACCGGTCAATTGAGGTTCTGTTGTTATTTGATGAGATACGAGCAGTTTGTGTAAATCCTATAGAAGCTACACTGGTTTGCATAGTTTCAGCTTGTGCTGATATGGGCGCGCTTGATCGAGGGAAGCGACTGTATTCCTTCCTTGATGCCCACAGGATTAAACTGAACACGGTTCTAGGCACTGCTCTAACTGACATGTATGCAAAATGTGGGAGCATAGAAGAAGCTATTCAAGTGTTCCACTTAACCCCCGAAAAGGATGTTTTATCTTGCAATACAGTTATAGCAGGATTAGCCATGCACGGCCATGTAAAGGGATGTTACCAACTTTTCATGCAGATGAGATGATTCAGTCAGGAAGTGAACCTGATGATATTACCTTCGTTGCTATGCTTAGCTCGTACAGCCACGCAGGTGATAACCAATTTGATAGGAAAAATTACAATAATGAACGATAGGATTTTTATACAAGAATGAAATAACGACACCTTTAAAAAGAGGTCATACGTAATCAAACAAGAAATCATGTGTCAATGTAATGTCAAGATTGGTTTTATGATACACTCAAATAAAATCATGTTTACAAGGACGCAATAAGAACTTAGACATATGACAAAGATGTCGCATGGACCGGTTCTATGGTAGATTAACATAAAAACATGCTTACAAGGAGGCAAAGTAATAAACCAGTCAGATAGGACAAATTACGATAATAGACAGAAAGATTTTTCTATGAATGAAATAACCACAACTTTACAAGGAGGTGAAGCTAATCGAACAACAAATTGTGCGATAACACAATGTCAGGATGGGTTTTACGATGCAGTCAAATAAAATCATGTTTACAAAGTCATGAGAAACACTCAAACAAAAATAATGTGACAATGACATCATATGGATTGGTTTTACAATAGATTAACATAAAAATGTGTTTACAATGAAGCGAGGCGATAACCAATCAGAAAGGATAGATACAATAATAAACGGCATAACTTTTGTAAGAGAATGAAATAACACCACCTTTACAATGAGGTGATAGGTAATCAGACAACAAATCGCGCGATAATACAATGTTAGGATTGGTCTTACGATACACTAAAAAAAATATGTTTATAAGAATGTAAAGGCCAATAATCAACCACAACAAGCAACAACATAATCTCCGGTTTAACATGGTAAGTGACCCTTTGTGTTTCATGTTTAGAATAGAGATGAGAAGACTGATGAATGTTAGAAATGGGAGACCAAAGTAGTCATCAACTATGATTTGATAGAAGTAACATGCAGTCTCATTCTTGCTGAGAGAACAAGGGAAAAGGTGCTGAGAATACAAGGAAAAAGGCTGAGACAATGATGGTAGCATGCACTCACAAACTTTCTCCATGTAGCATGAAGCACAAATTTTTCCATGAAACTCCTTCACAAACTTTCCATCTGAAACTTCATAAAGTTATTCATAAATGTGAATGGATTCTTCAAGTTTAGAAATCTAGGATTAATAAACTTAAAAAAGTCTTATGACACTTTATTTTAGTTGTCCCTCAATGTAAAAATCAGATGGCGTACCCCACCCTAGTCCACTAAGTAACCATATTCTTTGTGCTAGTGGCAAAGTATCTGTATCCTTGTAGGCAGCCTCCTCATTAAAGAAATAGGTATCCAACAGATTTGGGAATCATATGCAACCAAGATTGGTCACAAGTCTAAGGCAAATGGGAACAAAATCAGATCCTTTGTGCAGCAAAAAAAGAGAAAAACATATGTGGGCAGTCAGAAGTAAGTTAACTAAACAAGAAATTTAAGACCCATGGATGAAAGAAAAGAATGCCCAGACATACATACAGAGCTAATGGACTGTTATCAACATCTCATGACTTTCCATATCCAAGATTGAAGAAATGTCTCTAAAGAAAAAGAAATTGTAACAAATCTAGTATATATTAAGGAAGTATGTCTAAAACATGTATAATGATGAAACTAGTTGTTCATCATCTGCAAGTACGTCATGTTTCCCACATCCAAACTCAAGTAAACCTAAAAAGAAATGGTAAGAAATCTGCTGCATGATGGAAAGGTAGTTCAAACATGTGTATGGTGGTATGGTAACCGCAACAAACAATGTTGCTTTAGTCACAACTAAGAAACAAAGAGACTATGGCAGCCCAAGAGGACAAGTTTCCATTATGTGATTCCATGATTGCCTGATGCTCATCATCAAAGAAGCCAGTAGTAGCAGTTCTGGCACTCAAAAGACAATATGTTGACTTGGTTTAGTAACATGTCTTATTATTTCAAGAAAGCAACAAAAGTAGTATACTAGACATAAAACAACTATTGTTTAATTTGACAACCTATTTTGGCTTCCTAACTATGTTTGTAAAGTATAATTTTTTCATTTTCTTTTTTTGCATATCTTGCCAATATGTGTAGGTTGTAGATGGAAGTTGGGTTAGAACGTTTTGATATTTTATTTGCTTCAAGGTGTGTTATGTGCTGCAAATTGGTAGAGGATCAACATCATCTTTTATTTTTTTGTCCTTTTTTATAAAGACATAGAGATTCATTGTGTCATGGTACGTAGTGGTGAGACTTGCTTCAAAAGTTCTCTATTGTTTGCAATATTTTCTTTAGCATTTGGTTGTTGAACGTAAAATTTTCACACACACACACACACACACATACATACACATATAAGAAAGTTGTACCCAGCAGGCAATCAAATGGTTAAATATTTTAAAACCTTCACTAAAAATCCCATAAACTGTTGTTAGACATCATAAACCATTACTGACACACTGGTATGTATGTATATATAGAGACACACATGCACACACTAAAATTAGCTGCTTCCCGGATGTTGCCATATGACTAAAGGAAAACCACGAATTGATAAGTATAAAGATCAATTCCAAACAAATACAAATCATTCCTGCTTAAGATTTACATTTTTTTTTCTGTTGCTTCTTTTTTGTTGTTCTTTTCGGCTCTAAGGGAACCTCAAACCTTAGTCCTACGAGAAAGGGTACCTAAACCTCATGGAAATCAAACCATATTTGCAGATATAACAATGATAACTTAACCCATTATTTAGAACTCTATGTTTGCTATCATAATTTCCTTTCACTTTTTAAGTTAATTTTCTGATCATTGGATCACATGCAATAATATGCAAATCAATAATTTGCATCACATTCAAGGGATGCTAGGCTTAAATAATTCACTTTTTCGATTCAATGGGAAACTGCTTCAAGTGAGAAAGAGATGAAATCAACATCAAGCACTAAATTGGAAACAAAAGTGAGGTAGTTCAATTGAATATTTACACCTAAACAGCTAAATACAACAGATTATAAACAGAAAAAAAATATTCTGCCGAAACTAGGGTGAGATGATTACCTACCCAATTTCATAATTGCTAAAACAGATCTAAAATGCATATTCGTTTTTGCATTTGGACCCCAAAGAAGGGTAACTATCTTGCCATGATGTTTTCAAATCAAATGATTCAATAGGGAAAAGAGAACAAACACTTGTACCCCAATGTAGCAGGCACCTATGAAATTTTCAAATGTCATGTCAAATTCAAAATTCTAATATGGCAGGTATGACCTTTGTAAATAGTTTTAAAACATAAAATCCTAAAACTTTTACTATTTGAAACTTTTAACATTTGATAGGTAATAAAATATTATTGAAAGTCTGCTTGAGTTTGAGAATGTCTTTTATGACCTTAAAATCACCCACAATCATACTGTTGTGGTCATAATTTTCAAATGTAATTTGAAATTAGTTCAAGAAAACTTATTAACCACAGTTGTCATGTCACATAATAATTGTGACGTTACAAAGTGAGCCAAATGTTTCATTGGATTTTCTTTGGTGTATATTTTAGCAGTAACATATATATATATATATATATATATATATATATATATATATATATATATATATATATATATATATATATATATTACTGCTATTTTTTGGGAAAAAATTTCTAAAAGGCTACAGGTTTAGCCGTGCTTCTAAAGTTGATGAGACTTATCCCTCACCCTCTTTTCGCAAATATACATACCCATGGGAAGACTCCAAGGACTCCGAGTTCTTTCAAGAAGTAGAACCTAAGAGGTAAATGAGGACATCTTAGACATGCTCTATACCAAAGAAACGCTCCTTGGATATCAAAAGGCCTTATGCACCAAACGCTTGTAGGTTCAATGACATCATATTTGTGCTACATTCGAGGGGTCTTAGTCTGGTTTGGGTTCACCTCATGTGTTGAAGTGAAGAGCCAATCCTTCCTCTGTTCAAATTTATAGAACCTTGACCTCTTGGACATTTTTTTCCAAGTAATTTCCTGTGGGGTTGGGAAGCACTTGTGGTTATATTCTATTTGTTTTGTCGTTCCCTATAGGGAGCAGCTTACTCCCAATCAATACCATAAAGCCTCCAACATTTAGAAACCAGAGATAAAAATTGCCTAATTATGAGACAAAAGACTAGCATTATATAGGCTACCCTCATTTTAAGTCCTCTCTTATTATGATGCCCATGATATTTTCTGGCAATAGTAATGGTATGTTACTGTTTCATGTATATGCCCAAAATGCTGGGAGGGATTCATCAAACATTGTGCTACAACCTTTCATGAAACAACTGAAATCTTTGGGGCAGAACATGGAAAAATAACATACTGTTATTGCTACCAAATGGCCCTTAGAGGAATCTCAATGGATTCCATGTGATTTGTTTGACCATCTGCATTAGTAACTTTCCACTTTTTGCATCAGTGACTTTGAAAGGGAATGGCTATGAAGATTATGAAGGACAAAGCAAAGCATTGGCACAAGACATTAGATGGTTCAAATCAGGACTTGGAATCAGGAATAGTAAGAGTTTTCTTCTATTACTTTCCAGTCAGCTGTACAAACCAGTTCAATTAAGCCATCACATGCAACTTGGTAGAGATGAATGGCAAAACAAAGCTACGAAACCAAACATAAAGTAGAACCCAATTTGTCTCTTACCTATTTTAACAAAACTTTATTAGATCAAGAACACAAAAAACACATATAGACCGAAGTTTCATAAAACCAAATTTATTTTTTTCTTGACACAGCAGAGAAACTACATCTTTTTATAAAATTCCAAAAATTATTCCAGATACAAAGATAAGCATTTTACTGGAAACAAACTGCTCCTAAATTTAAAGTAGTAGAAAACAAGTTTTCATGAAATCATTAAATGGTTAAAAAAATAATCCTGAATGAGATACAACATAGTTTACACTAAAAAGACATGTAGCACTAGCTATTGTAAAAATTTGGAGCAAAATTTTTTGATAAAAATCTAGAGTATAAACAAACTAAAAATCTTGAGGAATCCCAATTTTAATCTTCTAAGCAATTTCCTTTTTTTTCCCCTTAACCCCTACCCCAAAGTTTTGGGAAAAATTTTGTAATTTTACCCCTCCTTTGAAAATAAGGCAGGTTTTATAAGGATTTCCATTTGATAGAGACTGAATTGTTGCAAAGTTTAAAAATGACCTCCATTTTTTAAAGTCTACAAGGGCATAAAACTTAGGTGATGAAACATTTTGTAATATGACATACAGCTGTTCCTGATGCTTTTATTTGGGGTAGCTAGACTACGGTTTGATTTGTACAACTTTGATACACAAAATTCTCTAAATATTTTTGTAACAAAATAACACAACGATTTGGATGACATGGCTTGCTTGGAAAGGTGCAGAATTCTGAAAATAATGCAAGAAAATAAGTGCCCATTATGGTGAATTCTTATTTTGATTTGAAAGAACACACAAAATAACAAGAAGGGAATTACAACTCAAGATGAAGATATACCCACATAATAGCAGTTAGTTGTAGTAGCCTCTGTCACAATTTCTTAAAAAACTTTGAACCACATAAGACTAGTTCCAGAAATCATGAACAATATGGCAGAAGATAGAAGTTGAAGATATTGCACGAAACTTCTTCCTCAAAATTAAACCACCAGCATTTTAGCTAACTGTATACTTGGAATCCAATAAATTCATAACTAACTGCCTTTGGAAGAAGTTTCCAAAACAAAGAGTAGGTCACATATAGATTCTTTATGAGCATGTTTCCAGTTGGAGAACCTTGTGCAATCTCCCTTAGAAATTCGAAGTACTTGCCCATGTGGTCAACCTGAGCAAGCTGCCACTGTGGAAACTAAGAGAACAAGAATGTTGTAACACTGTTAGTTGCTTTTAGAACACATCATGAATAATCACAAAGCTCCAAATTCCATTCTAGTTATCTTAATTAAGGCCAAGAAAACGTTGGTAAAAAGTTTAATCTTTTGCAAACTAGAAGCAAATAAATATGGCAAGCATTGAAGAAGCAGATGTAGAAACACAGAAGTTGAGACATGGAAAAAGAGATACGCAACAAAACGCAAGGAATCAAAAGCATCTCAAAAGCCACTGCCCGTATTGACTTTGGTACTGCCAAAACTTTGATCTGAATCACAAGAAATAGCAAGTTCTGAAGCTATCCTTCCACACCCTTTGACTTGTAGGAGGCAAATAGTGTGAGTTCATGATTGTAAAGATCCCAAACGATGATTCTCAATGCATTCATACCATATATAAATTCAAAATCAGGGAAATGGATATCAAGTACGATCAACCATGGTGAGAAAATTTGAAACTTAGCACCCACTTTTTGGAAAAAAAGAAAAGTTTGTCATACGCTCGCCACCCAATGGGTCAGGCATGAATATGGACCGTTTGATCTCTCTTCATCAAACGGCTGGATGAGTTAGTCCATTAGTCTATCTAGCTGAACAGACATATCTAACCAATGAAATGAAATGTGAAATTATTAATGCAAAATAACTTAGACTATACAAGCTTACACATCCCGTTACTTAACCAAAATTATGCCCCAATAATTCAAGTAGCTTTCTTGATGCCTCCACATATCTAGCTAAAAAATTAGAGAGTTACTTAACATTTGTCTAACAGAAATGCTAATTTGTGATCACCAAATATGTTCGACAAGCTAACTTAGCTTATGGGCACAATTAACCATCTTAAAGAAAATGAGCCACCGTGATTGTGCTTGGATGGACGCACAAATCATTCATTGTGTTTGTGCACTGTTCTCAAACAAGTTTTTCATATTGACAGTACGCTCAAGTCTCTTGGTGAAAAACTTGATTTTTTCGATAAAAACATGTTAAATCTAGTGCAGTACGCTCAAATATAACATTTATATAATTCATTTACCTAAGTTTTCAGCTGCATATAAATCGAATGATTTTGCCCAAGATACCCTTCCAAGAACCATGATATAGATGCTCAAGAATTCCAAAATTTCCTCACATTATGATTATTGAAATCCATTTTCTTAGCAATGATATATCAGTTTCTTAAAAGCAAAGAATATACTCATTTACTCTATGTTTTTCCTACACCTTCGAAAAAGGTTTTTAAAAGGCTAAAAGTTTAGTCTTGTATCTAAAGTAAAAGAGTTTTCCCCCTTCTTTGTGCAACTATAAATATCCCTTAGGGGAAGATTTCAAGGCTGGTCTTTCTTTTGAGAGCTACAAACTAAGAGGAAAATACGGACTTCTTAGATGCACTCTAAAGAAAACAAATGCTTCTTGGATATAAAAAACCTTATTGGCCAAAACTTTCTAGATTCGGTGCAGTCCTTTGACAGCTTTGTGGGTAGTGACGAGACCATCTATACTTGTTTCAAATTCAGAAAACCTAAACCTCGAGGAGAAACGTTTCATCCATGTAATTTCTCTTTTTACTTATTTTCTGCATTTTCTTGCCTTTTAGGTTTTGCATGTTTAATATCCTTTGTTTAATTTCTTGCTTTCTTAAATTTCTTTCCTTCTTAGTTTTAATTGCCTAAATTCTTTTTCCTCAATTTCTTACTTTCTTAGGTTTTGAATATTTAGTTTTATTTTTATTAATTTCTTGCATTTTAAGTGTGATTATAAATTAATTTTCTATTAGCTTCCTGTACTTGCTTTCTCTACTTGCTTAGATTATGCATGTTTTGGATTGGCTTTATTTTTTTATGTTCTATTATGATTATGTAGGGACGTGGATGTGCCTCATACATCTAGAGAGAAAGAGAGAGATGGTTCTTACTCACCAACTGCAGTCGGTTAGAAAGGACCTGGCAATTGAGTATATCAGAACCTTTAAATATGCGTGCGAAGAGCTCGCTGTTATGGGTAACCCAATTGCCGACAACACTAAGGTTTTCTGGTTGTTAAAAGGATTAGGGGCAGAATATGAGTTTTTTATTTCTACTATGTTGTGACCCCATTCGCCTTCCTAGCCTGAAGTCGTTGCTCTTCTCCAAAGCTTTGCTCTATGAAGAGCAAGTACTCAGATGAAACAGGCTCGTCTTCTTTTTTTCTTTTTTTTTTTATTTACTCGAACATAGTCAAATTATAGGAACAAAAGAAAGTCGGAATTTTAATTGAAAAGGACGAAAGATTCGTTCAAGCTTCTCAGTCCAAAAAGAAAGGACGATATCAAGGGCCATCAAATCGTGGCAAACAGAAAGACATGACATGTCAAATATGTGGAAAATTAAATCACAGTGCCTAAAAATGTTGGCATAGATTTAATCAGTTTTTTTTAGGGGTAAAAAAGCACCCAACATATTAGCTGCTCTCAAGGTTGCTGATGGTCAAGATCAGTGCTGGTTCCCAGATACCGGAGCTGCTGCTGATGTTACTTATGATAGGAAATGGTGAATCTTGATATTATTGATATTGGCACGGCTCGCATAAATAGTGGAAAATAATCTCTATCTTCACAATGTTTTGGCTGTTCCTAAGATAAATAAGAACTTAAAATCAGTAAGTCAGCTTACTTCAACCTTACCTTATTTTTTTTGAGTTCTCGACTAATGGATTTGTAGTGGTGAAGGACAAGCTGAACGGCAAGATAATAGCCACAGGCAGTCAGACTGAAGGTCTCTATGCTGTTGACAATAAGAAGAAATTCAACAAAGTTGGAGATGTGAAGAGTAATGATCAGTTTGCATTGCTTTTTTCTAGACGGTTTGGTTCGACCAGGAAAGGAGTCTGGCATCAAATACCTAGGCCATCATCATTATCAAGTTGTTGATGTTTTAGCTAGAAGAAAAAAAAAATTATGGTGAATAATGTCAAGTTTGCTTCAGTTTGTGATAGTTGCCAGCTTGCTAAAATTTGTCGACTGTCCTATTGGCCAGTTGAAGAACATTGCGAGATTTTATTAAAAAAAATATATCCATTGCGATTTATGAAGGCCGGCATTATTCATTCCACTCAAAAATATCGTTTTCATGTTGTTTTTGTAGATGAAGCTACACGTTTTCTATGGTTATATCCACTTCACTACAAATCAGATTTTTTGTAGACCTTTGTGAATTGACACCCATGTTCAGCGCCAGTAAGAGAAACAAGTGAAGGTCTTACAAACAAGAGGGAGGAGAATTATCATGGCATTTCTCATATAAAATCTTGTCTTAAAACTGCTGCTTAAAATGGAATGGCTGAAAGATGTCATGGATCTGTTGTTGACTTGGGATTGACTATGCTTTTTTTTCCCCCATGTTCCTCTACGGTATTGGTTGATGCTTTTCTCATGGCTGCTTTGTTAATAAACGGCCTTCCTATGCTTACATTAAAAATGAAGTCACCATTTGAACGCAACTATACGCGGGAACCAGATTATTCATGCTTAAGTGCCTTTGGCAGTTGATGCTTTCCCTAATGGACTATGCCAAAAATGTTTGAACTGCGATCACTTCCATATGTGTTTCTTGGCTACAACTCCACTCATAAAGGCTACAGGTGTCTTCATCCTTCAAGTGAGCGAATTAATATTTCCACGCATGTGGTGTTTGATGAATATTGTTTTCTGTTCACACAACCAAGAGCTTTATTTTCATCTACAAGTGCTGCTCATGAAGTTGTTAGTTTTACAGATTGGAATGACTTCGCCCCAAAGATCATAAGGATGTCTTTAATGAAGTTGATGGGGCTCACTCTATCACTCAGATGCATAATGATGCTCCAGTTACACCCTCAATTGAACAAAACAACATTAATGAAGAAGAAGAAACGGACCCACTTGCTCCAAATATGGACAACAAAGATCAAGAACCAGTTTCTCATGCTGGTTACCTTGAGCAGCAGCAAGTGGCCAAACAAGCTCAACCAGGAATAAATAACTCTCAACCAATGATGACTCGGGCCAAAGATGGCATGGTGAAACAAAATCCTCACTACGGTCTTCTTGCCTCTATTCGAACTGAGCATAAAAATTTTCCTGAGGCCTTACAACAGGAAGGGTGGATCCAAGCTATTGAAACAACTCACGGCTCCCGATCGGCCAAATCCTCATTATGGCCCTGTCAAAAAGTTCAAACTCATCTTTCTACAAACAATGAAGCAGGTGAAGATGCTGCCACTATTCAAGCTAACAGTGGTGAATGAATTCAAATAAGAAAGTTTTTAGTGGCAACCTGCAATTTCAATTTCTTTTGCAGACTTATTCTAAGAGACCAAAGTCAACTTGAAAACCATGTGATGGCAAGTCAATGAGTCTACAACACACAATGACTGACAATTCAGTTCTAGAAATTGCTACACATGATGACACTCCTAAGTTCTACCAGAAGTCATAGACGGCGATCAAGATTTAGTAGATCATAGAAATTCAACTATTATTTAATGAAGATCATCTTGTGACACATAATCGACCTGAAAGGTGGGTCTCATATAAAACATTTTCTCATGATTTTCAGATTTATTCATCAAACCTGAATGCGATAGGGAACTAAAGTATTTTCTAGAAGCATGTGGAGATTCGAGATGGGTCAATGCAATGTATGTAAAAATCACAGCTTTGCATGAATGTGGTACATGTGAAGTGGTTATAAGACCTATTGACAAGAATGTTGCTGGTTGGTAATGGATCTACAAAATAAACCACAAGGCAGATAGATCTATAGAGCGTTACAAGGCACACCTTCCTCCATGGTGGTCTTCAAAAGGAAGTATACATGGAGCATCCACCTAGATATTATTAGGATGATTTTCTATCTATAATGCTAAGGCTTAAAAAGGCTAATATGGTCTCAAACAAGCTTTTCATGCTTGGTTTGATGCTCTTAGCAGCGGGGTCATGTCGCTTGGTTTTGTGAGGAGTCAATGTAAGTATTGTGTTTTCATTCATAGTGACAAATATGGAATTCCCATCTTACTAGTCTATGTAGATGACATTGTCATCACAGGGAATAGTGCAAAACACATTCATGAACTGAAGTGCATGCTGCATCAGAAGTTTCATATGAAGGACTTGGGACCCTTGAGATTTTTCCTGGGAATGCACGTAGATAAAACTGCAAATGCCATTGTGTTGACACAATGTAAGCATGTTATGGATGTCCTTAACAAATTTGCTGTGAAAAATTGCAGACCTGTTAAAACTCTTATAAGCATAAATTTTGAAAATGAGTTGAACAAGGAGAGATATGATCCATTGCCAACAAGTGTTTTTCGGAGTTTGGTGGGGCCTTTGCAATTGCTTACCTTCATTTGTCCTGAATTGGTTTTTTTTCTATCAATCATATTTCTCAACATATGCATAATCCAAGAGCTAGTTATATGGAGGCAGCAAAGAGAATTCTCTTATGAATCAAAGGACATTAACAAAGGAATAAAGAGATTGCATCCTAATAAGTCTTTACTAGTGATTGTTGCCTATTGCGACAGATTGGGCTGGAGATGTACGTACTAAAGGTCTATGACTAGTTATGGAGTCATTTATTTGTCACACTATAATATTCTTTTTGACATTTTTTTTCGTTTGTCACACTATAATATTTTTCTCATATCTTTTATTGGTCCTACTTTGTGTTGCCTATTTTATCATTTATTGCACTGATAAATCATGTGCTATGCTCAAAGTGTCATCTCCACTGGTTTGGATTTCTTTGGAGTTAACGCACTGAGAGACATACCATGGACTCGTGTAAATCGTTTGTGAAAGATTAACTTTCATACGCTGTCAAGTTGACCTGCAGTTCTCGGCTGACAAATGACCATACAGGTAAGGACCAAGTACGCCACACCCGTTGTTAGAAAGCAATGTGAACCCCAACATATGAACTGCTGAAATTTGTTCGGCATTTCACAATGGCTGGCAATATCTTTATCTTTTCTATTGGAATTTGACTCTATCAATGCACCAGAATACATGCATCTGTCCAAGCTCGTCAAGAAGCAGCAAAGTCACAAACAAGATGGACACAAGTGACCACTTGCCAAGACCATCAGGAATGATCATGAGCAAAACCTCTTGGAACGTATTAAGAAAATTGTACATGCAACGCACCATTGCTATCCAATGTATTCGTATTTCTATCTTCATAGGAGAAGAACCTGAAGCTTCCAACAAGACCTTCCGATGCCATCCAATTATCAACATGAATGCCAACATACGTCACTTGGGGCTACACCTTGTTAGCATAAACCATCAGTAGGATTCCATGATTTCTAACTGGCAACCAACATCAACACGGTAAACAAACCTCTTGTTCATGACTCGCCGCACGTCACTTGACACTTCGTTGGCAGCACGACTGCCTGCAAATGCAACGCATGGATCAACTAAAAACCATTTTGTTGAGAACGCCTACTGGTATCCATTCATCTCCATGATGAACATCCAAGAGACAGACCATCTTCAACATCTTTTAACTGGTAGTAGTGCGGAGCTATTTCAACCAGCCATTCTGGTTTCACCTCTGTAACCTGCATTGAGTTGGTTCTGATCAGATGCTTTCTCAATTGAAGTTATTGAGGATACATACTTTAGATCCAATCCATACCTGACGCATGTACTCTTTCGTTGTTAGCACCAATTCGTGGTAAATTACCCATCTAGGAAGAACCTGAAAAAACCACAGTCAAGTTTCCGTCCTAACTGGAATATATAAAAATAACATAAAACAAACCATTTATCCTAAAGATGGCCTTAGTAACATGAGAACCCGCAAATATAAGCACTAGCCATGCACTAATCCTAAGAGTTAATCATGTTCGAGTTATGGCTAAAAGAATTCCAAGTCAAGGAAATTACCAACTCAAAAAGATGATTGCTAGTTGGCTTTTAAAAGCTACCCTAAATGTGTCTGATTGGATGGTTAAAGTTAGAGCATACAAGTCATGATATTTGGGGAGCTCATATTCTAAGAAACCTCCTAAACTCATGGCTTAAGATACAGTAACATAATGGATACCCTTAAGCCAGGCAGAAACTGTATAAATAAAACTCCAGAAGTTCAGCATTACTTGGAAAAATACGTAATTGTCCCTTACATAAAGCTTCATACTTGCAAACTATCAGTCAGTCCTTTTTATCCTACGATGGTTCTAACAGGTCTACTCCCAAGCTACTTCATAAACAACCAATCTCTTTCAATCCTATAAAGGATTAGCTTCTACACTGGTCAGAATGGTTCAGGTTGGTTGAATAATTGCATTCTCACACAGCCATTTACAGGTAATACGTTGACACTTGTGTTTCACCACCTTCTGCTGGGGTAGCATTCCTTCATCAACATGAGTTTGCATACATCAAAAACATACCAATATAGTCACTTTCTGGGAAAGATAGAGGTGGATTTGAAAAGATCTTTACTTATGTCATGAATGTCTTTGTGTGCGCAAACTTCATAATTTACTTATAAAGAAAAATTATGACTAGCAGCAACATCAGAGAGGGAGTCAATATCATTAGCTTCCGTTAACAATTAGAAGAGGAAAAGAAAACAAAACTCCACGAACAGTGATCACATTTTTTCCTATGATATGTGAATTTGAGTAACTTCTTATTCATTGGCTTCAGTTTCTAGCCAAACATGTTAACGGTCTATCCAGTTTCAATAGGTTACATGAAAAAAAAAGTAGTGAATGTTAATACCTGTGCTAGACCAGAGGTTGGATGTATAAGTGCAGTTTGTGTGTTTTTGACAGTACGATATACCCCAAACTTTTGCAGCTTTGCTGAGTTGAGAAAAAAACCTACAAAATGGGGAAAAAAGAAAAAAAATTAGGCAGAGTTACATTGATTGCAGCATTTAATACAATTTACCATCAAACGGTCCTAGTCAACAATGACAAAACCAAACCTGATGTTATGGCCTTCTTGATGGGGTCAAGATCATTTGGGTTAGAGGTAAGTTCAATCTCCACCCTCTCTAACAGTCCTTGCAACTGATCTCTAATATCTCTAGCATGTTTCATAGTCCTCACCTAACGTTCACAAACAAATAATGTATATGCAACAGTTACATGTCTATGACTAACAACCATTGCCAATAAGTGGAAAAACAAAAAACAAGTCAATACTACCTGAATATAATTCTCGTAGCACCACTGAGTGGAAAAGTTTGTTTCTTTCCATGAATTATAAACCTGTGAGCAAAATGTAACCCAAGAAAATAAGCTATGGACAATAACTTCATCAAGGGAAAAAGAACTACAAGTTATCCTATAAAAAATGTATCAAAACAAAAAAAAACACCTTTAACAAGGCAATGTGGTCACCAACATTGCCCACATGGAAGTTCATTCTTGCAGTATCAACATGTACTTGCTTATCCTTCGGACAATAAAAGATTGAGTTGCCAACAGAAAGCATTGCCGCTATTGAAATGATCTCTTCAGAACATTTGTATTTATCAGATGCAACAATAATCTTAGAGAGCATGGGATCAAGAGGTAACTCTGCCATGCGACTTCCTGCCTTTGTCAGCTCCCCTCTGCTATTAAGTGCATCAAGGGCAAACAGTTGCTCAAGCGCCTTAATTACTGCCTCCAAAGGTCCATAAAATTAAAATTTATCAAATCATTGATGCCCATCTTTTTTAGCATTAGTGCAACACTTGCAATATTTGTGCGTTGAATCTCAGGCATTGTGTTGTCTTCCAATTCATGGTGATAGGTATATGCGGTGTACAGACGAAAGCATTTCCCAGGGCCAGTACGCCCAGATCTACCCGCCCTCTGCAAAGCAGATGCTCTAGAGATAGGAGTAACCAGTAATGACTCCACACCTGTTCTTGGATTATAAGAATTCAATTTACAATATCCAGGATCAATAACATATTTTATTCCATCAATTGTAAGTGATGTCTCTGCAATATTTGTTGCCAAGACAACTTTTCGAGCACCTTCAGGAGTTGGTTCAAATATCTTAGCTTGAAGATCTGTTGGAAGGTTCGCATAAATTGGGCATATGATGATCTCTGCAATTTTTGTTCCCAAGCCTCTAGTTCTGTGTTTCAGAATCTCTTCTGCTGCTTCTATTTCTTCTTGCCCCGTAAGGAAAACAAGGACATCACCAGCTGGCTGTGTCACATGTATCTGTAAAATAGTAACAATCGCAGCATCCAAATAATCTGCCTCTGGAGCTTTTGTATAATGGATCTCAACTGGGAAACGTCTTCCTGGTATTTTAAAAATAGGGGAAGAATCAAAGTAGTCACTGAACTTTTCAGCATCGAGCGTTGCGCTTGATATAAGAAGCTTTAGCTCCGGCCGAAAGCGTGCTATATCCTAATCAAGCAATTCAAGAAGCTTAGAACAGGCAAGAGCATGGTATATCCAAGTGGATCAATTCAACAGCTATTGTAACAGAAAGCCACAGTGTTTCAGTATGTAAAAAGTCAGCATCATAGTACCTAAAGAAATTTTTGGTAATTAAGTGCAACAGCTAAGCAGTATTATTGCCCTCCTAACAAGAATGTGTAATGACAGCCCAAAATGCAACCACTACCAAAGTTTGAAAATGATCTTTAACAAAGACATGAATTGGAGGGGAACATCTTTTGAACACGAAAAAGAACGAACCTATGCAACGAAGCATAAAGTACAAAATTCCTTGCAACAGTCAGACATTTGCTAGAGAATGTGATTTATAAGAAAAAGATCAGCATTACGTCTGATAGGAAAGAAATGCTACACACCTTGACTAAACCAAACAAAATATCGGTTGACAGGGTTCTCTCATGAGCTTCATCCACCATGATGACACTGCAGGGAAAAGAACAAGATCACTAATTTATTCCACCACTATAACACTAAGAACAAAATCAAGAAAATTATCCAACCATACCCTCCATACTCAAAAGTTACCAGGGTTACACTTAGTCTCTTTATTGTCCCTAAGCTAGCTTGGCCACCTAGCCATAATGTCTATGGATGATGAAAATAACTAGCACGACCAGGAGATCGCAAGCCTATGCTTGGTAAAACAAAAGCTCTATTTTAGTATCTTTCTCCGAGCAATATAACAAGAACTGGGTCACAATCCTCTTTTCGCTTTTCTTTTCCCCTTATATTCCTCCAGCCATCCGCTCTTTCATTTTTTTCCCCTTTCCTAACTAATCTCCATTCTTCTTGCTTATCAGGACACTTTTTTTTCCTACTTTGCTTCTGGTCCTTTTTTCCATCTCCTCTTCTCCCTTTTCTACTGTGCTTCATTTTCTTATTTTTATGTATTTTTAAACTGGTTCAGATTTAATATGGAATTTCTTTTAGTCGTTTGCCAACTTTAGTAATTTATAGGAACTTCTTAATAGAATACACTGGCCAGATTTTGTATCCTCAGTACATTTCTGTGTGACATAATTAGTTATAATTTAGTGTTGTCAAACACGTGTTAATGCATGTTATGGGGTTTTCACTTTTCAGTTATGTCGTATGCTTGTTTTGTAAAATTTGAATGTGTAGATATGTATTAGTGTCTCATGAGTGTCTCATCTTCATTTTATTTTCCTTTTGAGATAAGTCTACACTCTACCATTTACTATGTTAGATTATCTCATAGGTTATTTATTGGACACGACGGGTCTGTATTTGTTGTATAAGTGTAAGATGATATATGTTTGTTTAGATTAACATTTAAATCATGAAATTGCTTTTCGTTTATTTAACTTTTCTCCATTGGCTGCCTAGTCCCACCTAGCCTGCACTAGCCCCTAGGCAAGGGTCTAATACTTGGAGACCACCTAATGATTTTGACTACGTAGGCCATATCCAACCAAAAGTAGAGACAAACATCAAAAGGTATAGCAAAACATCATGATAAAATTATACATTTATCAAAAGAAACACAAATAGAAAATAATTGGACAGTGGAGAATATAAATCCTAATTCATAGCCACAAATAGTTTTTGGGTTTCAAACAGTCAGGATTTTCTCGAGTTTCTCGAGTATAATGTGGAATAGTTGTTTTTCTTGGAAAAATCTCTACAGAAATCTCGATAAATTTTAAAACAATTAAAATAAAAATTTCCTAAGAATAAAATGCAAAAAATGTGAATATAAAAATCTGATAACCAAAAATGTATAAACACGAAAAAAAATGAAGAAAACGAGAAAAAACAAGTTTTGCTTTTTTCTTTCATTTTGGCGTCCTTTCCAAAAGGGGTGTTTTTCCCTTTTTTCTGGCTGACATGGTTTTTAACGATTTTGATGTGTTTTTTTTTTTGAAAAAGAAACGCATTTTCTGTAGCTATAATATAAATAATGAAGATGTGTATATAGAGACCTGTAGCTTCCTAAGTCAGGTTCTCCAAGAAGCTCCCTCATAAGCATCCCATCAGTCATATACTTCAAAATTGTACGGTCTGACGTACAATCTTCAAACCGCATTGAATAGCCCACCTACAGGAAATTCATTAGAGGTGAAATTGCAATTTTTGAACTTGAAGCTTAGATTAAAAAATTAGACAAGCAAATATAGAGAAAAAATCAGTACTTATAAAATACAAATAAATCAAACTAATCAGTGTAAAGTACATGACATGCATACCTCATGCCCAAGCTTGACCCCCATCTCTTGGGCAACACGTGCAGCCACACTCATTGCCGCAACACGACGTGGCTGTGTGCAACCAATCTGAGAACAAGTGAAGATGATTATGACAACTCATCCAGCACGGAATAACGCATAAAAGTAGTCCAGTAAATGCCATGTGTATAGGCAGAAAAGTGGGTGTGCCCTCTTGTGTTTGTGGGGTGCGCACATCTATTGTGTGTGCATGTGTGTGTGAGAGAGAGAGAGAGAAAGGGAGAGGCATGGAGAGAAGTTATTGAGCTCTATGCATTGGATGAAAGACCTATTGTCTCAGCCCTTGTAAAATTTTCAATATAACTTCAGATATTAAGAGGAGTAACCATATATTATATTAAACATCATAAGGTTATAAGTCAGTAACCTATGAAACACAGGTGTGGCACAGTTAGGTCGTGTGTCCGTGTCGACTCAGCCGGACACAGGCTCGGGTACAGACCCCCGGTGTACACAGTACTAACATGCAGTGTCCAAGGATATATCTGTCTGTTATCTGACATAGTCAGCATTGACAGACTCCAATTTCATCCCTTTCCTAGGTCTTACTTTTTTGTTTTGTTTTCTTCTCCCCCTTTTTCCTGTCTCCGCTTGTCGACTTCCTTTCATTCCGCTTCCTGTTTGCTGCTGAGCTCCCCCTTCAGGCCTCTTCAACCAAGCAACGAAATCTTCCTTGCCGGCGGCACCTTACCCACTTCCGAGTCAGGTAATCCACCCCTTATACACTTTTACTTGTGGTGATCTACTCCTTTCGCTCCTTCTCCCTACCACAGTTTGTTTCTGTTGTGCACTATTCATTCAGCCAACTCCGTCCAACATGTTAAACAAGATTTTCGGATCCTCTATCTGGATCCAAAATCCAGCACCTTGAACCATGTTTCACATTATTCAATGTCCTTGTAATATGTGAAAGTCTCCTAGGATTCTACGATGAAGAGTCTCTTAGGATTCTACGTTCTTGTAAACTGTGTTGAGGTATTCAATGTCCTTGTAATATGTGAAGCCTCCTAAGATTCTACGATGAAGAGTCTCTTAGCATTCTGCAATTGTACTGTTCAGTCTTATAAATATGGGCCATATAGACCATCCTGGTCACGGCTTCTTCTTCTCAGCTTCTTCTTGTTTCATTCTTTCTCTCTACCTTCCTGCGTGAAACAGATTTCTGGTTGCAGGTTTTAGTTCCAGATTTCTATCATGGTATCAGAGCAAGGTTACGTCATGTCTACCTAACGAAATGCCCAAACAGGTCAGATCTGGACACATTTTGTTATATCGTGTCTTCCTTCCCCTTCATCTTCTATCTATATACTCTTTCTTTCAGCTATCATGGAAAACCTTTCGCATTCTAGTATGTCCTCAAATTTTCTTCCTCATCTTATTACCGAAAGACTCAACCATGAGAATTATCTAACCTGGAAAAGGCAGATCATGGCTTTTATGAGAAGTCAAGGCCTCTTTGGACATCTCGATGGTTCAACAAAGGCTCCACCAATATCTATTCTGCAAGAGATAAAGAATGAGCAAGAGATGTCATTGTTGTTCAAGAAAACAACAACCCTGAACATGTTGTGTGGATGAGACGTGACCAAAGTCTGGTTGCATATATTACTCTATCTCAACAAGTGTTACTCTCAGTTTCTGATGACTATATTGCAGAAGAATTATGGGAGACTCTTGCTTATACTTTTTCCCAAATATCAGAAGCTCGGATTATGTACTTAAAGAAAGAATTTCAGAAATTGAACAAAGGTTCAACATCTACCATAGATTATTTGGGGTGTATTAAGGCTGTCGTAGACCAACTTGTTGCCTCAGGGAATAACATTTCTGATAAGGAGAAGGTGCAGCAAACTTTAAGTGGACTTGAGCATGATTATCATGCTTTTATTACAGCTTTTGAGGTCCTTCCCGTTCTGCCCTCCTTCAACGAATTACAAGGTAAACTCCTCCAATACGAAATGAATATGAAAAGAGTCAATGAAAGTACTGATGAAGGGAACTCTCAAAATGTGTTGGCCATGAATGTAAAATTTGGTCAGAACCATGGGAACTCTGATCATGGTGGTCGCGGCATTCTACCGACACCAAATAACCAAGGTATGTCTCATTTGAATACTTCAAGAAGAATACCAATTTGTTTTCAACGTAACAAGAAAGGGCACTTGAAGGCACAATGTTGGTTTAATCCTCAAAATAAAAACAAAGGGGTAAGACATGATTACAAACAAGGAGGACAAAATTCTAAAACCACCGCCGAAGATATGCAGCAGCTATTGAATGACTATAAACCAAAATGAGCAGGGAGAATGGTTCTTGGATTCAGGTGTAGCCACCCATGTAACAGGAAATGCAGCTAAATTGACTAACTTATCCTCTCCTTATGGTAGAAATTGCATTATAATAGGTGATGGAAGATCTCATCCCATTACACATATTGGAAATGCACATATTCCTTTGTCATCTTCCTCTCTATCATTGTCCAATGTTGTTCTTGCTCCCAAAATAAAAAAGAATATCATATCCATTTTTAAACTCATTGATGATACAAACTCTTATGTTGAATTCACACCTTCCTCTGTCTATGTCAAGGACCTCCAAACGAAGAAAATGTTCGCTAAAGGAGAGAAACAAGGGAATATGTATGTCCTCAAGAAATGTCTACCCAAAGATTCAACCACCTTTGATATAGGATTGAAGACATTTTCGCTTTCTCATAATGCGTCACCAATTCCAAGTCCTTGCCATTTCCAATCAAAAGTAAGAGGCTCTAACCAATTTTTGGAATCTGATCTGTGGCATAATCGGTTGGGACACTATGGTCAACATTTTATTGAAACTAGATGTATGACAGTATATATGAAATATACATATGTATACTTACATATGACACTCTTGATGTCTAAATCGCCATATTTCACTCTTAGGCAAACAACCTGATTATAAGAAATTGAATGTTTTTTGTTGTGTATGCTATGTTCACGTTGATGCTGCCTTGAGGAACAAATTTCAAGACAAAGCTATTCAATGTAGATTCATTGGATAAACTAATGAATATAAAGGTTTTTGATACTATGATCCAACAACTAAACGTATCAAGACTTCAAGAAATGTGCCTCAGGGTGAAGATCGAGAGAGATCAATACAGTCGTCTGATGTGCCCCAAAGTGAAAATCAAGAGGGTCCAATACAGTCATCAAGTGATCACGAAAGTAATAATGAAGAACAGAGCAACAATTCACATTGGTATTCAGGTCTCATCTACAATCGACGACTAAGGGACAGAAATGCTCACAGTGAAGAAGACAACATGCCCCACCTTAGAAGATCCCAATGCATTCGCCATCCTATTCAAAGGTGGGCTAGCTATTATTTTTTATCACTTGATTTTCAATTATTCATGGCAAAAGTTGGCAAGGAGGAAGAACCCACATCATTTGATCAAGCATCAAAACCACATCATTGGAGAAAGACTATGAGAGAAGAAACGGATGTCTTGCATGAATGTGGAACATGGGAGATCGTTCCAAGGCCACACAGAAAGAACTAGTGGGCTCCAAGTGGGTATACAAAATCAAATACAAACGCGATGGCAGCATACAAAGCAAGGTTGGTAACAAAAGGATTTACTCAACAGTTTGGGCATGATTATGATGAGACATTTAGTCCTGTAATCAAAATGGGAACCATTCGCGTGATTATTGTAAATCAGTCCCAATCTTCAGAATGCAAATGCTTCAAGAGATACACTCTTGAAGATCCCAACAACTTCAATAGATAATGCACAACCAAACCTCAAACTTGAGGAGAAGATATCAAATATATTAATCTCAAGAGAAAAAAAACACAAGAGAGGCCTAAAAGCCTTGACAAAACAAGGGACAACAGTCCCTTATTTATAGTACAATGAAAGGGAGAGAAGAAGGAGGAGTTGGCTGTTGGGCCAGCTCCAACGGCTAGAAATCAAGCCGTTGGAAGCTGGTGCAACAGCTAGTTCCCCTTTACAAAATAAAAAAGGTAAAAATAGAAAAAGAAATAAAAAGGTATATAAAAAGGAAAAAGAAGCAAATAAAATAAAATACATAAACACCTATGCATACATAGATATTTATATATACAAATCATACATGAAACTAGATGTATGACAGTATATATGAAATATACATATGTATACTTACATAATGTCTAGTCCTTACATTCTAACAATTATATCCCTTGCTGTTGAATATGGGTGCAAGCTAAATCAATTAGACGTTAAAAATGTTTTCCTTCATGGTGACTTGAAGGAAGAGGTTTTCATGGAGTAACCTCTTGGTTTTGTTGAAAAAGACTCTAGCGAATGGGTTTGCAAACTGAAAAAATCCCTGTATGGACTTAAGCGAGCATCACGGTCATGGTTTGATAGTTTTTCAAACAAAATAAAGGAATACGGATTTCGAAATAGCCCTCTCGACCATTCCCTTTTTATTTTCAAGAAAGAAAATGTTATTACCCTCCTCCTTATATATGTTGACGACATCATCATTATAGGGAACACATAAAAACATTTTGATGAGATAAAGGGTCTATTGATGAGAAACTTTAAGATGAAAGACCTTGAAAGCCTGCGATATTTCCTTGGGGTTGAAATTGATAGGCAAGGAGATCATCTTAACTTGACACAACAGAAATATACTCTTGACCTATTGGATAGAACATGCATGATAGATTGTAAGATTGCTGAAACACCGAGTGTTCTGAACCAAAGGATGAGTATAAATGATGGGGAAACATATGAAGACCCCAACAAATATCACAGCATTGTTGGTGCTTTGCAATATTGAACATTTACCAGACCTGATGTTACCTATGCGGTAAATCAAGTGTCTCAATTTATGCATAAACCGAGGGACACACATACGAATGCAGTTAAAAGGATACAAAGGTATCTCAATGGAACTGTTGGAAATGGATTAGTGTATTGTAAAAGTGAAAATGAAGTTGTTGGTCATGAATTTAATCACATATATTGACGCTAATTGGGCTAGAGATCCAGACAAAAGCATATCTATCTCTGGTTTTTGCATCTTTATAGGCAAACATTTGGTATCTTGGAGTAGTAGAAAACAAAGAGTAGTTGCAAGATCAAGTACAGAAGCTGAATACAGATGTATGGCTGCAGGGACGGCAGAAGTGACTTGGATTCGACACTTGCTAGATGATATAGGAGAAAACACATTGAGATAGACCAGCATTTTATCAGGCAGAAGGTGGAGAATAAAGAGATAAAGCCACTCTTCCTTGGAACTAATGAATAAGCTGTCGACATATTTACTAAAGGTTTGACAAAGTATCGGTTTTGGTTTTTGAAGAGCAAGTTGTTCATGATTCAAAACCATGCACAGCTTGAAGGAGGGTGTTAAACAACAAGATTTTTGGATCCTCCATCTGGATCCAAAATCCAGCATGTTGAACGATGTCTCACGTTATTCAACGTCCTTGTAATATGTGAAGTCTCCTAGGATTCTACGTTCTTGTAAACTGTGTTGAGGTATTCAATGTTCTTGTAATATATGTGAAATCTCCTAGGATTCTACGATGAAGAGTCTCTTAGGATTCTGCAATTCTTGTAACTATTCAGTCTTATAAATATGGGCCATGTAAACCATCCTGGGCACGGCTTCTTCTTCTCAGCTTCTTCTTGTATCATTCTTTCTCTCTACCTTCCTGCGTGAATACAGATCTCTAGTTGTAGATATTGGTGCAAAGTCGTACTCCATCCCGAGGCCGGTCCTGCAGCTTCTTCTGGCAGCAGGTAATCCACCACTCCTTACTGCCATCTGCCCACCATGCCTGCTCAGATTTATGTTACCAAACTTTTGCTACTATGCCTGCTCTTTTTCTGTCCTTTCTGTTAGCCTGCATGCTTTCTTTCCATTGCTTTCTGTCCTTCATACATGCTGCTACAGCCGTGTTGTCTACAACAATTGTTTATTAGGTGGTTAAGACAAAGATACGATGGCTGATATATTGCATACTGTTAGAATGTAGGCATCCCAAATGTATACATATATATATTTATATATATTACATATATTAGTCATCTAATATATGTTTTATATGTATATATATATATATATATATATATATATATATTTTATATTTTTTGGGTACTTAGGACACTTATGTAATTTTTTCTTTCTTTATGTATCTTTTCTTTTACTGTATTTTCTGTTTTTCCCCTTTTATCCCTCTCTTTTTTCTGTTTTACCTAGAGGGAGACTAGTCCCAACGGCTAGCTTTCTAGCCGTTGAGACTACCTCCTCCTTCTTCCTTTGGCCCTCTCTTCTATAAATAGGGCAGCTCCTCTATTGTTTTGGTATGGCTTTTTAGCCTATTCTTGTATCTCTTATTCTGCTTAATATAAGTTCTTTTTCACCTTTTGTTTGAGGTCTTGTGAGTTTGACTTGTTGGTGGAAGCTTCAAGGCTGGTTCTCTTGAAGTATTTGTCTCTTTGGGCCTGATTTACACATACATACTGCCATGTACTTGACTTCACTCTCCACGTTTTCATGTTTCCTTTTCACTTCTCACTTTTCAGATATAATAGCTGATAAGGGAAAAAGCAATTTCAAGTGCTTCTATATTAGCAAGTTCTAGCAGCAGTATCAATATTGATTCGATTGTGTTAATGTACTATAGCTGGAAGGGTTGTGGGTTTACACCCAACCTGTCCACCTCTTAAAGTGCGGGTGATTGTTATGCATTTAAGATAGGGATTTAATCCTAATCTGGTTTCTTAATTAAAAATTTAGAGAGAGAGTGTGTGTGTGACAGCTGCTAGTGGGCACCGTGCATCTCACCTGTGGATTTTTCCTTCTGTTTGAGGGGTCTCAAATGTTAAATCTGTTTATTTATCATCTCTCCTTTGTTCTCCAATCTTTTTTCATGGTATCTAAGCGTTAGAGATCAAAGATGTTTTTCTTCTTGTTGCGTCTTCGCTGGAGTTGCTGGAGTCGTCGTCTACCTGTTGCGTCATTGCTGGAGTCGTCACTGCATCTTTGCTAGAGCTGCTAGAGTCGCTGCCAGCTGCTTGCTGCGTCATCTCTGGTGCTGCTGGAGCTGTCGCCTACCTACTGTGTCATTGCTGGAGCTGCTAGAGTCGCTACTTGAAGACATCGCTGCCTGCTGCCTGCTGCGTAATCACTAGAGCTGTCGCCTACCAGCTGCATCTCTGGAGCTGCCGTTGGAATTGTTGCAGTCTGAAGGCATTGCTTGTGGGTTGTCACGTGGTGTCAACAGCAAGGTCACCTGAGTGCCAATGAGTCATGGATCTTCTCTTTAACAGATGGCTGCTGAGGGGAAGGGGGATAGCTCGACTGAAAGGATGGAGTGTGTGTCGCAGAAATGAGATCATCTACCAGTCCAAGTCACGACGATTCGCTTGACCAAGGACAATTACCTTCGCTGGTCGGCAGCCATTACGAAGGGAATTGCTGGTCATGGCTGGACTTCCTACATAAATGGGAAAAAGAAACAGCCGGCTGAGACTGATCCCTACTGAGAAACCCAGTATCTTGAAGACAATCAGGTAAAAACCTAGATTGTCACCCTTGTTGCTACTGAAATTCAATCATTAATTCTTCGAAAAAAGGACTGCCTACGATATGTGGGTTGTCCTCGAGCAAATGTATGGGCAGAAAAAGAAAGATGTTCATGTCTACCAAATGATGAAGGATAATATATACACTTCGGCAGGAAGATAAAACTGTGGTTCAATTCTATTCCTCGATCAAGTCGAAAGGGGACGAATTGGATTATTACCCCGAAGATAAGTGGGAGTATGCATATGACCAGAAGCTGTTTTGGAAAAGAAATGGAAAAGTCGCATTTTTGTGTTCCTTGATGGCTTGAATGATGAATTTGAGGGCATTCAAACTTCAAAGTCAAATTCTTAACTCTGGGGAAGTTTCTAACATTGAAGATGTCTACTCTAGAGTAGATGCTAATGAACAAACGCAACTTGTTATGGTTGGCTAGGTTCCTCTGAGACCATGCCTGTCACGCAGTCTGCCCTGATTAGTTTTGGTCTGAGCACAAGTCAAAAAGGCATTCAGAGGTGCTCACATTGCAAAAATAATGGTCATCCTATTGATTTTTGTTGGTATCTCCATCTCAAGAAGAAGAACAATTGTGGCAAGAACCCTGAAGGAAAAATGGTGGCTGCTGGTCCTGAAGTTGCTGATTTCACTGGAGAAAAAAGGAAGATTACATCTGATCAGATTCCTGAACTTGAAGCCTACTTAAGCCACATTGATGTTCACAAGGATGAGCCTTTTGATGATGTGAAGATCAATCGTGCCCTTGCCATGATTGGTGATAAAGGTAATTTGTGTATGGGTGAATGGATTGTTGATAGTGGTGCTATACACCACATGACAGGAGATCCCAAGGTGTTTCAGGAATACCACCTCTCCTCTAGGAAGAAGAGAGCAGCATTGGCCAACGGATCATCTATATTTGTGGCTGGAAAGAGGAGTTTTGTGTTGTTAAATAAATATTTAGTCCACAATGCCCTTCATGTTCCTCATCTTCCCTTGTTGTCTATGAGTAGATCACAAAAGAGTGGAACTATAAATTAATCTTTGTTGTTGATCGATGTGTTTTGCAGGACTTAGTGACGGCGAGGAAGAATGGGATTGGTTTGACTTCTGATGGGCTGTATTGGCTGCCATTGAAGGTTGTGACTACGCTTATGACAGCAATCAGTGGGAAAAAGGACTAAAGATGATCAGATTCAGCTTATTTTGAGATGGCATGAGAGACTCGAGCATCTTCCTTTTCTTTTACTTTGATGTTTGTTTCCTGATTTGTTTTTCAGCATTAGCAAAGACCTAGCGTCCTGTGAAGTCTGCCGATTGGCTAAACATGTTTGGGCTTCGTACCCCATTTTTGAAAGTCCATCTAATAAAGTTTTTGCCTTGATTCATTCTAATGTGTGGGGCTCCTCGGGCATTTCCTCTGGTCCTGGATTCTCAGTTGCAAGGAATTCAGTTTGTTGACGAACTATAAGAGGGAAGAGTACAGAGAAGGAGAAGCTGATGTGACTGAGCAATATGGGAAAGAAAATGAACCACAGAGTACTACAGGGTAGCGTGATCATTTATTTAAACAGATTTACTCCAAAAGGCACCTCATTGAAGACAAGAAAAGTGAACACCAATCTCAATCCTAAGATATCCTCGGATAAGCTAAGTCCAATGTGTGAGGAACATGTACTATGCACCCTATTAGTAGCTTTGTGTCTTATTCGATGATTAGTAGAGATTACAAATGCTTCATATTGTCTCTTTCTACTTCTATTATTCTCGGGATTGTTGTTGAGGTTCAGGTGGATCCGAAATGGGTTCTTGCTATGCAAGAGGAAATGAAAGTCATTGACTAGAATAGAATATAGGAGGTTGTGGATATCCCTAAGGATGTTCATCATGTGGGATCACACTGGGTTTATACAATCAAGTATAAACCTGATGGATCAGTAGAAAGATATAAAGCTTTGGCTGGTCACAAAAGGCTTCAAACATAAGTATGGCATAGACTACCTGGAGACGTTTGTCCCAATTGCAAAAATGAAGACTGTTCGGGTAATTCTTGCTCTTGCAGTTTCAAATGAGTGGCAAATGTAACAACTTGATGTGAAGAATGTCTTCCTTAACAATGATTTGGAAAAAAAAAAGTTTATATGAGTATGTCTCTAAATTATGAGAGAACAAAAAGGTGTTGCAGATTGAAGAAAGCTTTGTATGGTCTTAAACAATCTCCTCGGGCATGTTTTAAACGCGTCAGACTTATGATGAAAAAGCATGGATATCAACAAGGCAATGGAAACCCACACATTTTTTGTGAAACGAAGTCAAAAAGAGGTTACAAGGCTGAAAAAGATGTTAGCTTAAAAGTTTGATCTCAAAGACCTTGGAAAGTTAAGATAGTTTCTTGGTATAAAAATGGCGAGGTCAAGTTTTGCCATCGTCCTAAATCAAAGTAAATACACTGTTGGCCTGCTAAAGGAGAATGTGAAACTTGGTTGCCAACCATCCTCTACTCCAAGTCTGCAATGGATGTCAGTCGTAAGATTAGTATTGAGGATGGGAAGCCGCTTGATGATGAAACTAAAGGGAAATATCAGTGTTTAGTTGAGAAGTTGATTTATCTCTCTCTCACTTGAGCAGACAACACTTTTGTTGTGGATGTGATGAGTCAGTTCATGCATGCTCCTACTGATGTTCATTGGAAGGCTGCTGAGAGTATCTTGTGCAATCTGATGAAGAATCTTGGTAAGGGCCTTCTATATGTGAGACAAGATCAACTTAACATTGAAGGATATTCTGATGCTGACTGGGCTGGTAGCATTGATACAATGTGGTCTACCACCGGTTATTGTGTATATTTGGGAGGTAACCTGGTGGTAAGGCAAGATGTTTGTTCCTATTCAAGTGTCAAGGCTAAGTATCGTGTTGTTGCTATGGGAGTTTCTGAATTACTGTGGCTAAAAGTGTTGATGGCTGATATCGGGATTAAAATTGATGGACCTATGAAAATGTATTGTGATAATAAATCTGAAATAAACCTTGCCAACAAATCCCATGTTACATGATCGGACCAAGCATATGGAGATTGATCGACATTTCATTCGTGAGAAAATTGACTCCAATGAGCTCGTCCTACCATATATGAAGTATGATGATCAAGTTGCAGATGTGTTGACAAAAGTTTTGTCTTCTACTCAGTTTGAGAAGAATGTAAGCAAGTTTGGCATGTTCGACTTATATGCCCAACTTGAAGGGGAGCGTTAACGTACTTAAGTGTAGGTGATTGTTATGCACTTAAGAGAGGGTTTAACCCTAACCTGGTTTCTTAATGAAAAACTTAGAGAGAGTGTGTGATGGCTGCTAGTGGGCACCATGCATCTCACCTGTGGTTTTTTCCCACCGTTTGAGGGGGTTTTCAGGTTAAATACATGCATTTAAATTCTCTTCTTTGTTCTCCAATATTTCTTCAAACTGAAAGCACACAGCTCAGTCTCAACCACTTTGGAGACATGTATCAAAAGGAGAAAAGCTCCTGATGACGGAGGCAACATACAATTCGAATGTAATTTCTGTCATGGTCGATTCACTGGTTCATATACACATGCTAAAGCACATTTATCACACATTTGTACAGAACATGCCCAAAGAGTTGACTAATACACATTGAGAGAATTGAAAAAAGAACAGGAGGCAGCTGAATTGAAGAAAAAATTAAGTAAATCAAGTGAACTTTTTGTACCTTTGACTATTGAACAAAGTGTTGATACGTGAAAGAAAAGAAAAATGGGTTTGGAAGGTAATCAAACAATAAAAGGATCATTCAGAAATATGAGTAGAGAAGAAATGGATAAAAAAAATAGCTAGATTCTTTTATGCAAGTTCACTTCCATTTAATCTAGCCAAAAGTCTTTACTGGAAAGATATAGATACATCATTGGCTAATTGCAATCTAGCTGGTTATGTGCCTCCAAGCTGGTTATGTGCCTCCAAGCTCAGAGAAATTGAAAACATCACCTCGAGTAGAAGAGAAACCAACTAATGGATGGATAGATATCCAAAGGTGACGATTAATAAACTTATAGTTTATTCACTTAATGGTTCAATTTTTCTAAAGTGTGTTGATGCATCTGGGAAATATAAAGATGCAAAAATATTTGAAGTTGTTGTTCATAGAAGTGATCAAAGAAGTTGGTGAAGAAAATGTAGTGCAGATCATTACCGATCATGCGCTAGTTTGTAGTCATGCAGGCATGAATTTGTCATGTGATCCTAAATATAGCCATATTTTCTGAACGCCTTGTGTAGCACATAGCTTAAATCTTGCATTGAAGAGTGTTTGCAACTCCTCAAAAGAAGACCCAAAAGCACATAGTCTATGTTCATGGATTGAAGAACTTGAGTATGATGTTAGAATTATCAGAAATTTGGTTGTAAACATCATCGCCATGCTCTCTTTATATTAAATAAACATACTTATTTGAGGTTGTTAAAGGTTGTTGAGACATGTTTTGCTTCTTTCATTGTAATGTTGGAAAGAGTTAAACAAGTTAAGAGGGTATTAACATTGATGCTAACTGACAATGATTGGGAATTTTATCATAGTGATGATGATGAGAAGGCTCAAGCAGTTAAAAAATGCATTTTAAATGATAAATAGTGGGACAAAGTCACATACTTCAATTTACAGAGCCTATATGTGAGATGATAAGAGAGGTACATAAAGATGGTCTCATGCCGCATAAAGTTTATAAAATGTGAGATATCATGATTGAAAAAAATCAAAGTATAATATATAAACATGAAAAATGATGCAACTCTTTATGACTCAGATTTCTTCAATCATGTGCATGAAGTTCTTTTAAAAAGATGGAACAAAAGCAATACTACTTTGCGTTGCATGGTACACTCTCTAAATCCCAAATCTTACTCACAAAAGTGGCTGAAAGGATGTGTTGGTTGTGTCCTTCCTCATCAAGATCCAGAAATATCAAAGCATGGGTTGCAATGCTTGGGAAAACTTTATAATGATCACCATACATTGAAGATGGTAAATAGTGAGTTTGGTAAGTTTTTGAATGGAAACTTTGATTCACTGATAGCTCTTATGGCAAGGGGGGATGAAGATCATCTAAACTGGTGGGCAACTTATGGTTCAGAGACACCAAATCTCCAAAGTTTTACATTAAAATTATTGTGTCAACTTGCCACATCATCATGTTGTGAAAGAACCTGGACCACATATGCTCAAATTCACAACATTAAGAGAAACAAACTCACTAGCAAGAGAGCAGAGGATTTGGTTTATGTTCACTCCAACCTACGACTACTATCTCAAAATTGTAATGATTATAGGTATATTTTATTTTAATCTTTGATATGTATAAATCATATTCAATAATTGCTTGCTTCTAATATGGACTTTGTAGAACCGGTGATTCCTTTTAATTTGGATGATATTGATGAACTAAATCAATGACAACACATTTGTTGGATGACATAGAACTTCATATTTAATTGCTTTGTTAAATTTTAGATCAATGTATCCAATTTTGAGATCAAACTTGACTTGAATTGGGTATAGGTATGGAGACACAGGTACAAGAATGGCAAGTTAAGAAAACGTGGATACGATGGCAATGCAGGGTATATATATATATATATATATATATATATATATATATATATATATATATATATATATATATATATATATATATATCCATGCATGCAAAATCCCACAAAAATCCAAAAATAAAAGCAAAGTTTAAATAAACAAGTGATAAAAAGAAACAGATACATGTTAACGACCAATAACGAATTAAAAAAATGAAAGTTGAGTAAGAATTGTCACAAACATCGTTCTCAAGAAAATAATGGCAAGGACTTCCTCTAGTACTCTCGGCAATGTTCTTCTCATGAAAATTTTAGGAAAACTCTTAAGAAATTTTCAAATAAAAAAATCTAAAATTAGAGAAAATAAAATAAATAAGAAACTAATAATCACAAAAAATCATGAAATTCCCATTTTTGCCAAGATTTTCTCATTTTTCTATTTTACTAGTTTTTTCGTAAATATCATGTACTTTACAAAAATCTCACAATATTGGTTATAATGGTTAGAAACAAGCTAAATCGAGTAGAAATAAGTCATTTGGATTGCTTTTTGTTTGAAATGTACCTAAGTGTGTCCACATTCCTGTTTTGCCATGTTGGTACACAGACACAGTACAGGGCCCTTTCCTAAGTACCCATGTGACTTAGGCAGTAACTTACATTCAATTTCACCTCGTACAATTCTCAATCATGATAGAAAACAAGCAGTAGATCTAATGGTTACCTTTCCTTTTTTTGTGTAACCAGCTTCATGAAGGTATTGAGGAATCTGAGTAGTTTTCCCTGAGCCCGTCTCACCAACAATTACAAGAACCTGGAAAACATAAACGTTGCAAAGTGAGAAATTTAACAATTTATTATAAAGCCATCAAATTTGCAAATTAAGAAATTTAACCTGCAATCCCTGCGCAGCTCAGTGCAGAACATTTTGTGATTCCAAAAAATAATAATAATAATAATATCATAGATATAAAAAATCATAAGGTCAACAAAGGCAACCAAAATTTATGTTATAACAAAATAGTTCCAATGTTTCACTTGTTAGTGTATTATTATTAGACCACTGGTAAAACTTCAAAAGAATTTTATAGATCAGATATGTTAAAGAACTTTTTCAGGAACAAATTTGATAAATCTCTCTGACATATTATAGTGGGCATCATACTTTGATTTACATCTAGAAGTATTAGCAGATTGCTGAAAGTTTAGTGCCAGATAAAATGCCAAGAGCAAATCTATTCATCAGAAGGAATGACCTAAGTTTTTGGCACACTCACTTAAGCATCACATATTGGAATGACACCCTAAATATAGCCTAATCAGTAAAAACAAAGAACCTAATACCATATAAAACTTTGATGAGGAACATCAAATCCATGAATACTGTCAGAAAATGGAAGAGGGAACAACACAAATGAACCACTCAAAGTTTGTGTTACAAGCCAGATAAAGCTGAGGAGAGGACCGACCCCATTAATTAGAACAGAAACAGTGTGGCAGGAACTAGATAGTCTTCCAGGGGAACACTTACAAATATTCTTTACATACAATCTGTTAGACGATAAGTGTTATTGGGATCCGGATCCATTTCTGGATCCGGTCCCATGGGGCACGGGTACCGAGGTTGGCTCGGTACCCTAGGCGGCAGTCCTTCTCTCCCCTATATATTATCACTTAAGTGTACTTGTCGAGATTAAGTGAAAATAATTTTCTCTCTCCTAGGGTTGCGGTGTGCCCCTAGGTTAGAGCTTCTCCGTGGTTTTTCACCTCTTCACGAGGTTTTCCACGTATATCGTGTGTTTCTTCTTCTC
>JAANDH010000340.1:0-86670 GCA_011799765.1 Nymphaea thermarum
AGCAGCGCTTCTGTGACATGAAACTGTGAGGTGCATTTGGTGGAGGACAAGACTCGTTTGAGCAAGAAAACTTCTTCACTTTTATTGATCGTGTTATTTGCATCATCATCCACTCTCGTGCACACAGCCATTGTAGATGGAGTAGCTTGGCCTCTCTCCCTCTCCTTTTCTCTCTCTCTCTCTCTCTCTCTCTCTCTCTCTAAACTTCATTGCAGCATTTCTGTGAAAAACACAACAACCACAAAGAAACAATTATCAATATTCCGAATGAGCAAAGAGTAGAAGGAAGAAATCCACAAGTCGTTAGAAAACAGATTGGTGCAACGGAAACACAACCATCCCTCTGGAATTTATCAACTTCACCAAACCTTCCATGCAAGAAAATGTGATCAGCGTGTGTGCTTATCAAGTTTCAACCAAAAGTTTCAAAATGCAACTGCAAAAACTAATTGCATTTTGAAACAACTCTAACTAATGAAGATGCAAAAACTTTGAATAATCCTATAATTTCATACTTAATCTAAGTTATTAAATACTCATTGCATTTAAGATAATCAGTGTTGCCCTCAAATCATCAAAAAGGAAACATTGCAACCAACAACCAACAATTGGAAAGATAGGCACACCTGTGCAGCACGATGCGAAGAGCTCTGGTGCATGAGAGATGTAGGGTTTTGTGAAGTCCATGGATGTAGGGTTTTGTGATGTCCATGCATGTAGGTCCCACCTTCCAAGGGAAGGGTTAAGCCTCCCCCTTCTCTGTTCTCTCTCCTCCCCTTTCAAGGGTCTGTTTTGGGTACTTGGGAATAACATCCTTAATGTATGGGTGCCCTCAAGAGGATGACACTCTGAAACCCAAACCAGTGACTGGCTGCCTACCAGCTACTGGCCTAAGTTGTTGCACCAATCCCTTTAGAGAGAGAAAGAGATATTAGATGTTCAACATTGCTCAAAATGGTTCCAACTGGATGTTGGAACAAAGAGAACTCATACACACAAAGAGAGGAGAGAAAGAGAGAGAGAGAGAATAGGAATACATGAACAAAATTGAATAACAAGAAGTCACTAAATATACAAGAGATGCTAATAACATTTTGTGAAAGATTCTCCTCGTTGTCAAGGAGAAATCAATGGAGATTGACATCCACTAAAGTGGGCAAGAAGAATCGACAATTGAGGAACGAGTCAACTAAGGAAATAAATTTTGAATTCAAACCTCATGAACGTTGTATCATTGTTGTATTACCATATTTACATTACATGGTGTGTCATTGTTGTATTACCATACTTAGACCACACGTTGCACTATATAAAGAGAAGAATGACTCTTGCAAAATACAACGCAAGAGATTTGGTATTCCATTGTGCTTCATCTTCTCTCTCTCTCTCTCTCTCGTACCTATTGCTTTTTCATCATCTCCTCTCTCTCTCTCTTGTGTCGAGAGTTCTTTCACATTTTTGGTCCCCTAACAAGATGTTGAGAGAGCAAAAACACGCATTACTTAAAATGTTTGAATGGCGCCAACAAGTTGTTGGGTTAAACAAAGCCACAGGAGAGGGCCCGGGCAAGGACAACCGCGGCCCTCCCCACAAGACAAAGGAAAAATTTTATTAAATAATTTGGCTGGCCCCGCAAGCGCACCCGCAAAGGCACAGCCTCAAACGCACGACCACAAGAACACAGGCCAAAGACAGACATCCCCGAATGGACATTGTGGCAGTCATTCGCCTTGGGAAATTGCAAAGTTCAAGCTGCTCAATATAACAGCAAAGATCGTGATCGAGCAGTCATGGCAGCAACTCCAAGAGAAGATCATCAAAAGCTCCACGTACATGTTTGCAAAGGCCTTAGCCGCAACTCCCATGAAGCAACATCTTCCTATGGATAGGCGTGGTGCGTCGCCAAGATCACTTGCTCTAAATGCCAAAGGACCAAACAAGTTAGTTTACCTTACCGCAACCTTGAATAAGCATTGCATGGGAATCTGTTAAATGGCGGTTGCCTCAGGCAAACCGTTCTCGCATTTGTTCTTGGGGTCCTGTCACTCCTGCCCAATCCTTATCTAGAACCAACATACACACAGCCTCCAGTTGGACATTGATTCGATTACAGACGACGGATTTTTCTTTTCTTTCTTCTCCTGTCGTTTTTATGCGCTTTCATTTTCTTGATCCTGGCTTTCTGTGCCCTGATTTTGGGAAGGAATTCAATCTCCAAGACCGATTAATGAAGAAAAAATTGACATCATGGGCATCTAATAGCAGCCCGTTTCATGCACAAAAACAGCAACTGGAGGTTAATTTTTCCTGAAAAGTTTCATCCGGACGTGGTTTCAGCTTATACGAGCTGATTAAAAAAAAATTCTTCCGTTAAGACTTCAGTGCACTTTGCATATACTTTTGTTGCTTAGCTACTGCCATTTTGGATGAACAGCAACCAATTTATACTGGGGATGGCCGTAGATCCAGTTTCCACAATCTGAAATAGTCAGCGCCGCAATAAGACACAAAGAATTTTCCAGCTTAAAATTTTCAGAACAATAACTTTCCGAGATCTAGAACGAGAAATAAGAAGGCGTGTGGCTGATCCACGTAAGGAAAACAAGTTAATGAATCAGCGTATTACTGGATAGATCCATCTTTGGCTGATGGGTACTGTAGCCAATATTCTTGGATCGGTTTAATCAGTGTCTTCTTCTGCGGCTCATATTCCGGATTGAGATTTTCCCTGCAGTAATCGATGAACCATAGTGTAGACATGAGTAAGAGCTGTGAATGTTTGTCCAAATTACTTCAAAAAAAAAAGGTCCGATATAAAAACAAAAAACCATCTTCCCTAAAAAATGGATTGAATTCAGAAATAAAAATGTGGTCCAATCAAATTAGGATTCAAATTTAGTTTTATAAAAATAGCCAATTGGATACCGATTCATATTTGAATTCTGTTGTAATCTTAAATAAGGATCTTGTATCAATATCTTCGCATTTTAAGTTGGTATCCAAGTTAAAATCCAATCCAATGACTGGTGGCAGAGCCAGAAAGACACTTGTTTAAATAAACTTAAATCGGGTGGGCTAGGCTATAAGGATAAATATTTAAGATTTTTATTTGAAAATAAAGAACTTTTAATAGGCTGGCTGCCCCTGCCGATGATGTTCCCCCTTCCCACATAATAACATTAAGAAGTCAGGTAAATAAACTTAAATCTGGTGGGCTCTAAGGATAAATATTTAAGATTTTTATTTAAAATTAAAGAACTTTTAAGAGGCTGGCTGCCACTGCCAATGATGTTCCCACTTCCCACATAATAACATTAAGAAGTCGGGGAAATAAACTTAAATCTGGTGGCTCTAAAGATATATATTTAAGAATTTTGTTTAAAAATAAAGAACTTCTAAGAAACTGGCTACGCCACTGCCAATGATGTTCCCACTTTACATTAAGAAGTCGGGTAACAGCTTGGATGGCACTGACATGTGGGGTTTGACCTCCTTAGTTCGTCGGTGGTTTTGGCACCATCAATTTCGACCTATTTAACCTTTACAAGCTGATTCTTGGAACAAGCGTAGCAAGTCTTACACGTTCTAAGAACATGATTTCATAGGAGCATTGAGTTACATAGGCCATGAAAACTCAATCGACATTTGGGACTCGTAAACTAAATTTGGAAGATCACATCTCCACAAACACATGGACTCAAGTAGCAAGGATTTGCCATCAAGAGTATCAAAAGTTTGTGCATCTCAGTTTTCGATCATCGATTTCATCAGGTGTGAGATGTCAGGTAATCAAACATGGCCCAAGTCAAAATACATGAAGGAAAGCTCTGTATGTGCCTCATTTCAATAGATGCCGATTAACCATACAACCAAACAAGAAGATAATTGTTACTAGAAGACGGCTTTATTGGAACACAATGAATCCTAATGTGGCGAAGAACTCTTCATCTCAGAGACGTCGGGCTGAAGAGCCCCTAGCATATATCCCTTCTGTGAAACCCACAGAATTCATCAGCTTCCATCGGAAAATGGAAACACGAGAAAATTACTACTAAGACACCTACGAATAAGGGAAAATTAATTGACAAAAGAATTGAAACATTTTCAGCCATAAGCAGTCTGATGCATGCTACAAAGCACGAGAATCGCCAAACCAAGAGGCACTTTGTTACAATAAATGATGTCATTTGACTTCTCATTTCCACGTAAAACTTCTCATTTCCAGAAAGCATGTTATTTCCACCATCCACACTCTTGAGCACGCGACTAGTAGAAGATATGGGATTTGTTTGATCAAGTAAAAGTTCCGCTTTTAGATGAATAAATGACATTATTTGGCACCATCAGTTCGTCCACACGGCCATTTCTGGTGGACTAGCTTAGGCTCCCGCCCTCTCTAAACTTCAGCGCAGAGCATTTACGGCGACGATAGAAGCAAAATCACCAGGCAGGAGGAGTGGTGAATGCCGTCCAGTAGCATCACAAGAACACCATTGAGGAATCTTACATAGTCAACACAGGTACGTAAGGAATTCGTAAAAAATATTCCTCGCAAAAATTATTCCTTGAATGAATGTTTCGATTCTTGAGAAGACGGTGCGACAGGCGCTGATACCTGTTCCTACAAATAGACGGACATGGTTAAGAAAAAAGTTCAATGTGCAAACAATTTTTACAATAGGAGCAGGAACGGTTGATAAAACCTGAGTTAATCATGATCCTCAAATTCTTGTATGCAAATCAAAAAATAGAACAAAGAAAAGGAAAAAGCATGAGGACGGGCAGCCGAGGACAGGCGTCCCCCGAGGACCAGGTGAGCCCTCCCCCGGCAAAATAACAGCAAATTTCATTGAAGACTAAGCAGGTTCTCCGCAAGGGCACCTGCGAAAACACAGTCACACATACAGATCATTTCATAAAGCAAATACACTGAGACAGGTCCCCCCCGTCCATGGATCATGATCCAGCATTAGAAATACATTTTCCTCCTAACAGCCATGGCAGCAACTCCAAGTATCAGGATCTAGCATCAGCAATAGAAACTGCCCCAACTGCCATGGCAGCAAGTCCAAGAGACAACCGGCTTCACGGCAAGTTCAATCATCCTCCTCCTCCTATGTACAAGTGCTGCGCCACCAAGACCACTTGCTCCCAATACCAAAGGACAAAAAACAATATACAACCAAAAGAAAGGGCACCAAAGGGCCAACAAGCAAAAACAAATGAAAGCCTTAAGTTGCCCCTAAAGCAATGAGCAAGATGAAGGCGAGTATCAGACGGTGAACCATGCTGAGTGCATCTGAAAAATGCACCAAATCTGAATACGAGAATCATGTTCAGGATAACATGAGGCAAATATTGGTGGACCAAAAATCGGTGCAAGTCAGTTTATCATACGCTGCGTGATTGTGAAGCGAAGAAGAAAAATTGCCACGGTATGTTGAACAGGTTTAACATGCCTGACTATGAACTGAAAAACAAAATAATGCCACAGTGCAACACCATGTTCAAGATCTTTATCCTGATGACAAACTGAAGAACAAAATGGTATCGAAGTGCAACTCCATGTTGAAGAGCTTATCTGTCATCATTCTCAGAAGAACAAAATATATAGACTGTTTTCAAAACCAATGAATATGCAAAAGCTTGCATTGTCCCACAATTTCATATTTTACCCAAATTAAATACTCAATGTGTAATAAGATAATCATTGTGTTCTCAAATAAGGCAGAATGAAACTTTGCGACCAACAGCAACAAACACACGCATACCTGTGCACCACGATGTGATGAGATGCGCTGAACGATAGATGACTCGAGAAGTCCACATAGGGTCTGGAAGTGGTCAGAATTCGCAATGGTATTCGACTGGCAAGGGAGAGGGAAAGTGAGGGAAGAGAGGGGAGAGAGAGAGAGAGACAGCACACACGCACACGAGAGGGCCCGGGCAAGAACGCCCTGCGAACCCCTCCCCCCAAAAAAGGAAAAATTTTATTAAATTTTTTGGCTGGCCCGCAAGCGCACCCGCAAAGGCACAGCCTCAAAACACACAACGACTGGCACACCTGCCAAACCAGATATCCCCTCATCGGCGGATTTTGTCGACCAGGCACATAGGACATATAACATATATCCAGACACCTTACAGACACATCCACAAACAACCCTTGCAGGAACGATGGACCATCATTTTCCAGGCATCAAACCTGGACGCCAGTCGCTACATCTTAAAGGTAAATAAGCCTCCAGTGAAGCAATGGAACCTGAATGCCAAGTAAACAAATCCAGTATAAATAGATAAGACTTCAAAACAACATAACTCGATCATAAAACGTGATGGAGGGGAGGGACAAACTCGTCCGTCAACCAGCAGAAACCTTTATCCAACTACTCCCCCAATGTTGAGGCAAGAAAAATCCCCCATGACGAGACCTACCAAAGAAAAATAATCACCATCAGAAATCTAACACACTGAATATCAATGACAGGGCAAAAAGTTGCTAAAGGTAGTGGTAAGACAAGGACGGAAGAGTCCCACATCAATAAAGAACATAACCTGCTCGCGAGAATCATGAACTCACAAGCTAAGAAAACAATGAAGACGACAGAGGAGATTTACAAAAAGATCGTAAATTTTCAAGAAAAGGAACAAGAATAAGTCTTTTAATGGCAGCAAACCAGTCTGTCTTGGCCGATCAACAGCAAGCACTCAGACACAACTCCATAGGGTTCATCGCTTGGGAGAAACATTGTTTGGCGAAGGAAAAACATGAGGAGAAACCATGTAACAATTATGTCAATCAGAGAAAAAGCAGAAGAAAAACTAGATTTTTTGCATAAGGCACAAGAAATTGAAAAAACATCCCGCATAGATCTAAAGTTTAAAAATTCATAAGAAAATTTTGAAGAACGGGTAACAATCTCAACAGTTATGATCACAAAAAACATAAAAGAACATTTTTGACGAAACCAGACAGGTTGTACAGACCAGGAAAAGGCACTTCGAGACCTTTAATAGGAAAAGAAGCTCCTAGGAAAATCGAAAGAAAGGAAGACAAGTTAGATCCGCTTAAACTAGAACTACAAGAAAGGCAAGAGGTGAAACAAAACATTTTTAGCGGTAACAACGATTTCACATGGAGTCGATTATTGACAAAAGAAAGGGCATGCTTATACAAGAAAATTACAAAAAAAAAAAAGAGGAGGAAAGTTTCAAATCAACACGGATCCGAAGAAAGCCTTATTACGGAGGCCAAACTTGCAGATCTGCAATGATCTGAACGCAAACAGGTTAGAATAACCGATTCAAGGGTCGGGAAATGAAACCTGCCGAGCGGCCAACACAGAAAGAAAAGAGACAGCAGAAGGGGAAAAAGAAAGACCGGACAAAAAAAAGAAGCAGAACTCACAGAGGAGAGGCACGAGGAAGGAAGACTAAAGAGAGCTTCCGGCGCCACCGATCGGCCTCCATGCCCGCAGAAGATGCCGCCAACCTTTGCAGCAGTAGAAACCCTCGCCGACAAGCCGAACGAAATGAGGACGTGAGGCTAGCGAAGGAATGGCGTGGCTTTAAGGGGAGCCAGTCGCGTAAAATCAACGGCAAGGATTCCATAATTCAACGGACGGTCCAGATTTCCTCTACTTATCGTGACGGGCCAGATGACTCCACGCGTCAACTGCCCCAACGGATGCCTTTCTGCTGCAGACTCGTTGCAACCGTCATTAATTTCAAGTGATCTCGGATATTCAACCCGCTTGAGCGCACCCGAGTTCGAATCAACATTCGGGTTTGGGTTTGTGACAATGAGTCGGATTGGACGTAGGAGTTACAGATCCCGGGATATCAGATCCATGCAAAAAAAAAACGCATGATCGAGGGCTTAACTCGATTTGTCAATGGGTTAGATTGATCCGTTATCCATGTAAATCGGACTTCGTAACCCAGGCTTTCTAAGAAAATACGATCCAGTTACCAGACCAACATGATTTTTGGATTTGCATTACCAGACCTCCTATTACACGAAATCCAATTAGGTTGGATTCGGTAAACCTTGAACTGGGATCCAGTCAGAACCCGTTCTCATTCATAGGTTTAATTCCGGCTTGCATTTCTCTGGCACAAACATGTATGAGGTAATGTATCCAGTTCCTTGCTGTAACCTTGCCAACTTTGTTTTTACCGGATTCTCCGTAATCTTGAACGGATCTTGTGTCAGGCTATTTGGGTTTGGAGGGGGTTGAGTCCATACTTCTTAAAACCAAGTCCGGATCCAATAGCATAGGATCCCAAATTTAGATGGGTTCATTGCAAACCCCACGCTATAATCGGATATGATTATTTCACCAGATCCAGTTAAATGAATACAAACAATATCAAATTCATTTATATCCCACCACTAGTAGGTTAGAGGGAGTTAATCTAACGAAGAATGCAAGCGCTGATATTAGAAAAGTAACATGAAATTGAACGAAATCAAAAGCACACCTCACTCAGCATAATCTGCCATTCCCAAAACCTGTTCTTGAGGATTCGAGGACTCCACAAAACCGCGCACACAAGCAGAAACCAGAATTCGTTGCATGAGAGAATCCATCACAAAACACCCCCGACATCATATTATATGTTGCATTTCAACAAAATCAAGCAACATTGCAGGGATTTTGGTTCAAAGGAACAGGAGAGAGAAGCTAAGGAAAAGATTTTCAATCAAAATTGAAGAACAAAATATTCTGTTAACTAAAATAATGGTAGAACTAAGAACAGGTGGCTTCAGAAGAACATGGCTGCCGTATGGAATTCTGAAAGAAGACTCTTGCAGAACAGATGCTCATTCCAGCTTTATTCTGTCCATCTCACCAATTATTTCTTCAAACTGCACAACCAGAACAAGAATGTTTCGTGCACTTGTATTTGCATTCAGAAAGGACAGTGACATCATATAGCATGGAGGCAAAATTAGCAGTTAAGAACAAGCAACAAAGGTGGATATGACTTGCACCAGCTGTGCAAAGTAGAAGATAACATACCTTGAGAATCTGACGCAAGAAGAAGTCACCATAGTGCTTTCCTGACTTGGATTCAACAACATGTACGGTATCCTTAAGAGGTAAAACTCAATCAGTCAGCAAATATTAACAAGTATCATTTGAGAATAAGTCATGGATTTGTTAACTGCAGAAAAGTTGAAGAATACAATACATGGTATAATACACAATGGCCTCCTTCATCCACAACTATTTTATTCATTAATTGCTATGTTCCAGTGCACAGTTCAACCCCACATACTCACACAATGTAAAAGGGCTTTAATGGTGGCAATTCATATGCTAATAGACATTGTAGTAACAACTCCTGTTATGGGCAAAAAGTAAGGAGATTCACTCTTAAGCCTTACGACCCATTCCACATGCTAAACCCAAAAGGAAAATAAACAAACTGTTGTCAGACACCAGCAATTGAAACCATGTATAACTGCATATCATCAGAAAATACAATCATGTCTCATTAGACTGGAAATCATTAGACATGAAGAACAAAATACATCCAATGTACCTACCATGAAAAAGCCATATTACGGATGATCACTACACTGTACCTAGTACCTACAGTTCCTGAGAAGATACACTAGAGGAACTAAAGGTGGAACCTTGCCTAACCCAACCCCAATAATGAAAAGAATATATAAAACATCAAAAGAATGGTAACTCCAGCAGGTCTGAATTCTTGTCCATGTGCGTGCCTGTGTGAGTGTGTGTGTATCCACGTGATTACTGACAGTTTGCACAAAACAAGTGTGGCAAGCCAAACAGAAACAAGTTCGTACAGTGAACTGCACATGAATGACAAACAATGATTGTAAGCTATGTCATATTTGCGCTTCACAGCAATCACATCCTATGTAAACTGAACCACATACCTCATTGATATAAAAATCAATATCCACATTTGAGAGAACCTTTCCGTCATTGCCAACAACATGCATTTTATGCTTGTAACTCATCAATATTGTCCTGCACCAGAAAATATCAAAAGAAAATGTATGATAATGGCCATATCACTTGAATGTAGTTCACAAATTCAGGCATCCTACAATTGTTGCGTTGTCATTTGCTCCAAAACAGCACAAACCACCACTGTTTATCACTGAATTTAAGACTCTCCTCCACTTCTAGAGGACATCAATAGGTTCTACATCTACTACGGACCATGAAACTTACCTTAAAGTTGACTCATCCACCTCCATGTAAGTGGCAAGCTTCCCGATTGAGATCGTTGTGTACAATTTCAAGAAACTGCGAACACCCGACAACAGTTGCTGCTGCTTCACTTCATAAAGGAAAAGCTTCAACTGCAACCTATAAGCGTCCTGCAACAATTCACACAGATTTTTGACAAAATGACATAACAACCACAAAAAAACAAATAGAACTTGGAGATTTGTGTTAGCATTTAACCCTTCCACTGAATGTTAATGTCAATACCAATGAAAGAAGAAAAAAATAGATAACTGACAAGCAAGCAACAAAACAAAAGTTTTCAGATCTCCATAAAGGTAAAGATATCTAGGGGGTCAATCTAAACTGACTGTACCATATCTTTGAACATACTGGAGCCCTCTTAACAGGGCCCAGACTCATCCAAGACTCTTCCCTGTTCTGTTTAGTGATTTATAGGTTACCTTAGATGGTTTAGATTTTTCAGGGTCCAGTTAACTACATTCCTCATTGGGCTAGGCTTGGGGTCTAACAAATAGAACCAATATGTATATATATATATACATATATATATATATATATATATATATCTTTTGTGTGTGTGTCTGTGCGCTTTGTGTGCATGTGTGTGCAAGCTTACCAGCTTCAGGAAAAAATATTTGATTTAAACAGTAAAAAATAGTTTAGGAAATACATAACCTAATAGGCATTCCATGATCTAAACTATTAGAATACTCTATTTCTCAAAATTCAAATAAACCAAGTGATCCCATGAACGTAATAATTACAATTTGAGGAACAAGACCAACCAGTTAGCATTGAACTGAATTTATGCCAGCAGACAGGTATCCCAAACCAACTGTACACCTTTTGCTATGATTGCCATCACCAGATGATGTAGACACCAGAGATACATACTAATATCAAAGATGCCTTATGAGCATCCAAACTGGGCAATTATCACATGGTTGTCACATAACAGAAAGCATAATAAATAAGTTCTGCACAACACATTATTTAGAAATGCTTCCTACTATTAACTTCTTACACACAATAAAATCCAAGCAGAAGACCAAACAAAAAGGAAAAAATAAGTAAACAAGAACATTGAGAGCCTACTGAAATTTGCAGCAAACTCACCTGGTTATAATTGACCAACGGTTNCTGATCAAATTGTGGAGATTTCTGATGATACTGTTTGGTCTTCATAATGTATAATAGAACCTTATTGAACTCACGCATTGCATCAACATATCTAGCAGAAAAGATACAGGTGAATATAAGCTATAAAGCAAAGAAAATGACCACAAGCAATACTATGAATGGCATCTAGAAGCATCTGAAAACAGAAAAAAAAAAAAAAGGCATACTTACAGATGAGAGGCATATGCACAATATTTTCATAGACAACTACATGATACATGACAGCTTGAAAACCTACTTGCAACCGAAGCCTTAAAATTTTTTCAAACATGCACCTTCTGCTTTAGAAAGCAATCTGTAACACGTGAGCATCCATGCCAGCATCACCATACTGGCAAAACACATAGCTCCTACAACTAACTGTGTAGTCAAAAGTAACACTAAGTTCTCTAGGTCTAGCACCAAGGTTTACTCATAACTTAGAAGCAAAGGAACCATGGAAAGGATCTAAACTTTCTTTTCTTGCTTTTCTGAAAAAAAAATGCGTGTATGTTCTTTGTTTCAAGTTCCTAACTATATGGGTTTTCTTTCAATTGCTACAATTATTTAGTGCAATGACACTTTTCTTTTCTCCACTGTTGCAATTCTTTAAAGTAGCGGCTTTTCATATCAACAATAAAACCTTTTTATGGCTTCCACCAGAGGCACGGACTAGACTAGGGACCTCACAAGCAAGGACTAGTTCAGTTTTGACTATTTAGCTGACCAATGAAACAAGCATGTAAGATATGTCATAGCTACAATATCCAACACGTGCCAATCTAGTCATCATTTCAGATCAAGTAACACCTGTGTCGGAAACTGCTCATTCAGAAAGCACGTATAGGCTGACCTGAATCCACTTTCATTTTCAGGATATTTTGTGGCTTTAAGTCCCTAAGAACAAACAGACAAGTATAGATATGCAGCATTTATGCATACACATCCATGTACGCATGAGACAATTAGGATGCACCGATGCAGAATTGGTCACTCCTAGTTAGCAGTCCATAGTCACAGAAAACCTATCTTTTTTTGAGAAAAACCTGATAAAAATGTCGAAAATCACGGGAAAAAAAACTATCGCTTTCCTGAGATTTGCAGCTTTCCAAAGAAAAAAACCAAAGAAAAAGTTTGCTGTTAAAACACATTGACGATACCTATGACCATCGTTGGCACAAAAAAAGAAACACACAAATAAAGAAAGGAGAAGAAAAGGAGGGATGGGGGGTTTTGAACATCCACCTATTTCTCATCCACAAAATCTACCTCAACAAATCACTTTCTGGCTAAGTCACATGGGTGTGCCAAAGATAGTTGTGCACCCGAGTCAACTCCAGTGCGGGTGCAGCCCCACACAGCACCTGACTCAGTTTGCACATGGGTGTGCCAAAGATGGTTGTGCACCCGAGTCAAACTCGTGTGCGGGTGCGGGTGCAGCCCAACACAGCACCTGACTCGGTCAAACCAAGTCGGGTGCTGCTGACCACACCTGCTCTCATTTTCCCTTGTTCATTCTCAACTTTTTCCTTCTCCTATCCCTCCCTCTTCCTTTTTCCCTCTCATCTCTCTCCTCCTCTATTTTATTTAATACAACTTTGAATTTTATATGATATCAAGGTAACCTTGATAAAGAAAAGTTCAAAAATTATATATATATATATATATATGCTCTCGCCGCATTTACACCCAATCTTTTTTTTGGAACCTGCCGCATCCCACACTCATACCCCATACCCATGTAGCATAGCTTTCCGGAGATGTCATAGTCACTGGTGGATCAAACAAATGACATCAAATCACTGTTTCTATTTTCTAGGACATATTTTCAGGTGTGAAATTGGTGCCTCATGTGACAAGGAATGACGACTTAAGGGTTGCTACCTGCCTAATCTGCTTTCAACAACAGAAATTATGATCATAACAAACAACCCAAAAGCTATGTGTATGCAACCAAAAGCATTAGAAGGGAGCAAATAAAAGGAAAAGCTCCACCACTCGAAGGCTCTTACTAAATGCATTGTGATGGGCATGGTCTGGACACCAACCTCACACCACTTCTACAATACCCTCACCCAGATAGCACAAGAAACTGAGAAAGAACTCCTACTGAAGAATCACTCACGACTTCAAACATCCATGAGATGTTTCAGATGAATTAGACACACATCTAAGTGAACGCAAGCAATCTGAAAGATGAACCATATAAACAGGACAAGCACCAATCACACAGATTTTAGGAACAACTTGTCCCTGGTGTGCAAGAACTGATGCAATAGAAAAGGATGACCAATAAACACTCAAAAGCATGGCTAATTTCGGAGATTTTTCCCACAAGTCCCAGACCATGACAAAACTTACTATACTTCATACTTCATACATCAGGGAGCCTGTAATCGTTGCATGAAATAGGCAGTGGCTTGTTCACTAAGGTAAGGTTAGATACCCTGGACCAAAATCCAATGCCCTTGTTGACATGGTTAATTATGTAATTAAGTCATGCCATGCATTGAACACAAAGTTTTACAATTGGGCAAATTGTCGGCAATTTGGTTTTATACAGTCACGTTTTTTAAGAAAAGGCGGTAGCATTCAACATCCAGCCACCTTCCATCAATTGTGAGTAGAGTAAACCCATTCAAGGCCTATGACCTACGATTCTTTCCATGGAGGTGCAAAATATATCCCAGGATAACAGTTGTAGTATGTATCTGCCTGATCTCAGAAAAGGAAAACACAAAAAACTTATCTGTCATTCATTGGTCTCAAAACATGAAAAGAAAAAAACCATAGCTGCAGATAAGAAAGCTCTAACCAAGAAATACTCACATACCAACAATAGCACAAAATAAAGAGGAATCTGTGAACTTACCTCCGCAACATGAGGTTTGCAAAACCATAATGATAAATTGTAGTTATATGGCTTCCAATAACAGATGTATAAACACCACTCTGACTGATATCAATGGGTGTCAAACATTTAAGACCAGTGCTATAATCACCTAGAAGACAGTGGACTCGGAGCAACCCCACTATACTGAAATAGCCCAGCACTTTAAGAACATTGCTTCCACCACTGTAATCATACCCATCCGTAGCAGTGAACTGTTCTAGGCCAGCCTTTTCACTTTCTAATATATTTGTGATGTTGGATTTCTCAACCAGAGCTTGTAAAAAGTTAAGAACTCCATAAACGTTCCATGCCTGAAAAAATCAACAAGAACAATCATAATCAGATAACCTAAAGATGGGCTCTCTATTGGCAAGGCAGACAGCACAATGTAGGATTCAGCTATGGTAGGCGGCAATAATATCTCACGATGAATTACAGATCAAGCATACTCTTCCACGTGCTATTGTCAGACGAACATCAACATATTTATTCCACCAATCTGATACGACCTAAAAAAGAGGCATGACTAAACTAAAAACAGCAGAGCAAATAATCCCGAGCCGATGTGGACCTCTGATTCGCCCAATGAATTCATTAAAAAGGTCTCTAAAAGGAAGAAGAAAAGACAGGGAAAGGAAGAAAAAGAAAATGGGAACCCAACTCGAAACCATTCACCCAACCATACCAAGCTTCCAGAACAATTCAAGTAACCGGAAATGGTAATCCACTAAAACTCACCCACAACACCTCGTATCGAAAAGCAACCCAAAAGAGATGAAACAAATGCTCCAACACGTTCCTTCCTATAAATAAACTTATTCACCGTTAAACCAGCCTTGCCCCTCAAAAATAACATTAGTCACCATGTCCCTGACCCTTCTATGCATAAGTTAAAAAAACAAAAATGTTCTGAAAACAATGAAATTAAACTAGCAATGGGAGAGAAGGGGCGACGGAGCCTGACCTGATCAAACTGCTTCAGGAGGGCGATCTCATGCTCAGTCTTGCTCTTGAGCTTCGCGCGGTACTGGCAGAAGGACTGGAACTGGTAGATGAACTCGTCGATCATGTCCCAGAGCCACTGGTTGGGAAGCTGCATGTTGACGACGCCATGGAGCACGACCTGGAAGAGGCTGCAGTAATTGTCCCAGGAGTCAACGCGCTGGCGGGGCGTCGGCGACAGGCGAGCGTAGAGGTGGCGGAACCACATCTCCTGGTAGAGTAGGCAGAAGACATGGTCGTTGTCAACGAAGGGGGCGATGGCCTCGACGGCCGGCCACGGCGTCTCCCTGAACATCCGTTCGCTCAGCTTCTGGAAGCTCCCCTCGTACATCTGGTGGATCTCATAGACGTTCTTCTCCCTGATGTGGCGATACAGTATCACGACGAACGTCCGGACGGCGTCGGGAACGTACGATGGGTCGTAGGAGGAGGCATCCTGCTGCGACGACGGAATCCCCACCCCGTCGTCGTAGACGTCGTCGTAGTCCCTCCCATAGCCTCCGCTGCTCTCGTACGCCATTTCCGCCCGCTCGATTGGAACACAGAGCCGCAGAGACACAGACAGAGGGAAGAAGAGGAAGAGGAAGCACCAGGAAGCCCGAGCCGGCACAGCAGTCCGATGACGTTAGGGTTTTTCCCTCAGGAAATATGTTCTGAATAAGTCCAACATCTAGGCTGCAATCTCATACACGTCTTCCATTTTTCATTTTTCTCATGTGACCCCTCGTCTTAAAAGCTCTTTATTCCTCTTTTAGCGTCAAGTTTGTGGGAAGGATAATATGTTCGGCGCCTAACACGCGCACTTCATGTCCACCACGCATGCTAATATCCTATTTTCATTTGGACAAATGTGTTCGACGGTACAAAGACTTAAAAGCCCAAGACATTAATATTTTCTCCCCTTAAAATTCCAGGAATAATCTCATCCTAGAGGTGCATAAATGCAATTTTGATGCTGGCTGCAGATGCGGACCTATGCCGTGCTTAGCGTTGATGGACGAAGAGGAGTATTTCAGGAAGACACTCTTGCGAGTGGAAATCTTTGTTGAGAACAATATCAAACTTAGGTGCTCCTACTTTTTTTTTCTAAAAAAAAAAAAAAAGATTTTTAAGGTTGCGTTTGATAGCTCTGGTTTTATATGTGTTTTGGGTCAAACTGATGATTCAGATTTTAAATTCATGCTAATTTTAAAACCATGGATTTAAGGTCGAACAACTTTAAATTATGTTTGTTGAGAATAATATCAGACTTAGGTGCTCCTAAAAAAAAATTGTCTGCATTTAATAACCCCAGATTTTATGTGTGTTTTGGGTTAAACTGATGGTTTAGATTTTAAATTCACGCTAATCTTAAAACCATGGATTTAAGGTTGAATGGAGAATTACCTAGCCTTAAATTCAAAGATCTGATCACTGTGAATCTGAGATCTGTGGTGAAACATACACAACCTAAAAGGTTGAACGGGAACCATAAAAAATTCAGTATAGGAGGCTGGTTTCGGATTTTTCTTTTACGCTATGTTTGGATGAAAGGAAAGAGAGGGAAAGCAATGGATGGAAGTGAAGGAAAAAGAAAGGAATGAAGGGAATGGAGAGGAAAAAGAGGTAAGAAAGAAACGGAAATGATCATCTATTCTTTTTCCTTTCAATCTCTCCATTTTCAAAGGAATTCAAATTACATTAAAACCCATTTTCTTTCCATCCATTTCCTTTCCCTTGCATCCAAACCCATTTACTAGTTCTCCCTTCTTTTACCTCCATATTAATTAGTCATCCAAACACAAGAAAGACATTTTTTTTTTTCATTCCTTTACCTCACTCTCCCTCCATCCAAATAGGCTGTTAATGTGGAAATGCATGTTCCCACGCTTTAATGGAAAGGTATCTTGATATGTTTTAGGGTAAAAATTTTTCAAGCACATTTTTGTCTTTATGGGGCTGTTTGGCAACGGTTGTTACTGTCTGCCTCATGGGGCATAGCGTAGTTGGTCGAGCTAGGGGCCTGTATTAAGGCAGGTCTCTAGTTCGATTCTCGTGGGCGTTATGTTCTTGTGTCTTAAGGCGGTAGGGCGCGGCATCCAAGTTGAATGGTGCACCGTTGCTATTGCTGACACCGACGCAACTCAGGACCCTGGAGGCAGGGGGAATGGGGGGGCCTTCGGGCCTTTTCCGAGCGGTGAGATAATACCTCTCGCTCACTCATAATAGTTGTTACTGTCTTATGAATATGCATCGTAAAAATAAGGCACATCCATGGCGTCCTATAGCATACTCTTTCATAAATCTGTCTTATTTTTTGAGTCAAATTCATTGGACACTAACAATGTGTTATTAATACCAAACGACCTCTATGGAAGCATTTTGGTCCTTTTCAATCCACACACATGGTTCATTGTTAGGGGCCATAACACATAACATGCTCCGCGCCAATTGGTTGTTTGAATTTTTGTGGGCATCAATCTCGCTCATAAGCCTGCAGACAAATGGAACACAAAATGGAACAACATTGGCAATGACAACAAAAAGGTAATTGTTTCACCAGAAATCCTGCAATTTAGAGAGGATGGTTGCTCACTAACCACAAAGGAGGAAACCACAGTTATTATGAAGTTGGTTAAAAGATTTTCACTCAACCTTTTTTGTTCTGATTACAAGACTCTAACTGTTGGGGTTCTATTGATCAGCGATGCCTTGTAGCTACTCTGTGTCATGTTCTATTTGTTGCTGCTAACTAGCAGTTCTCCTATCATCTCTTTTCACATAATCCCCCTCTACTTTTTTTTTTTTTGAGAACTCCACCTATCTATTACACCATAAATTGTTTTCCTCCGCCCTAGGAGGTTTTAAAGACAAATTCATGCAGACCTAATTTGTCCAAAGAAAGTGGTGAAATAAACTTTAAAAAAGACACCATGTCAGTTGTACTACCTACAAAAATCTTGGTGAAGAGATTTTTTTGTTTCTGTGCAGGTTTCAAAGAAAAAGGCATGTTTCTTGTATAAATGATTTGCAAGATCCAAAACCCAAAATAATTGGTTTTGTTAGGATCCAGCCAATGAAGGTAATCAATCAATATAAATTGAACCAGAACTCACTCAAATCCGATTCAGTGCCAACGCCACATAAATAAATCATATAATTACATCAAAAGTTCATCAACTATTCTTTTTATAATGGCAAAATTTCATTAATTCAACCGTTGTGGAACCCTCCAACATCATTCATGCATCCATAAGACAAATATTATAAACATAGCGCATCGTTTTCTACTTCCAAGGAAGAACTAGAAGCTTTCTATGTCGCCTGCTCTCCCCTGATTTCTTGGGCTGATCTTCAAACATTTCAATTCCTTGCTGCCAAGAGAAGGAAACTATGAAAATCAAGGATATGTTAGTAAAGAAACACATCAAAAGGAGGTGCTTTATATCGACGATCTCTTTCGGACTAAATCATATCAAAATGCATGCATCTTTGGTCTTTCAAGAGGCATATTTGGATAATGATATCTAAATAAAAATCTATCTGCAATCTAATGTTTAAATACCCTTCAAACTCCTAAGTAGATTCGATCAAATTCTAATAAATTAACTGTGATTACCTGGTACGTATCGATCTTTGAATTGCCATAACCCGACATTTATAGATGATTTATACCACTTCAAGTATATATTTAATGTGGAAAATGCCATTATTTTTTCTCTTCAAATGCAACAGATTTTTGCTTCATTTGCTCCCATCAATTTCCTTATGAATTAGAAAAATGAAAGGATCCCATGAAGGAAGAAAAAAAGAACAAACCTCCCATGTCTGAGGATGTGATCTGAGAGAAGTGGTGCTTCCAGACTTCACCAGCACTGGCTGGTTTTCGATCTTCGGCAGCAAAGCAGAAAATTCAAAGCCTACCATGAAATTAGACAGAAGAAGTATCACACAGCCATTTAAGATGCTTATGTCATAATAAACCGGCATACAAACGACACCAAGTTTGTGAACTCAGATCATGAAAGAGTTATTGATCTCTAATCAGAAAGGAAGTTCATGAACTCCAAGCTTAGTGGAGTACAAAAGACAGGCCGACATATTCTTGAGACTTACCTATAGAACATGAGGAAGCAAGTGGAAGGGTGGCCTTTGTCCTGCTCAGACAGACAGAAAAGGATAGATAAAGAGAGTGTCAGCCAAAACACTTCCATTCAATAGTCCTTAGGCAAATCTATGAATACATGTACTTAGCCAAACTTCCGACAAAAATGCTGCAAATGTGACCAGGGGCGGAGCCAAGGAAAGGAGCAGGGGCCCTGGCCCCTTCTGAAAACAAAATTACATATAAATTTTAAAAAATTTCATGCATTTTATATAAAAATTTTGAAACATAATATTTCGGCCCATGTCAACATTTTTAAACCATAATTCGACCCCACTCATGAAAAATTATTGGCTCCAGTACTGAATGCGATTAAGAATTATCTTAAAGTTACAACGAGGTCAAGAGTTCAACATTTCAAAAAGGGTCTGACAAAGATCTGCCCAACCCGGGATACAGAAAAACGCCGACTGAAATTCAAAAGAGAAGAAAAGAAGAGAAGAATTCAAAGGTGCAGACGAGAGAAGTACCCCACATCTTCATTCGATCTCGCAACTTTGCCTGTTGAGGTGAAGATTTAATCAACTATTCAGCTTTTAAATCCTCCAAAGAATGTTACTCATAATAAGATGCAGTATGCTACATTGGTCTTGATGTGCTTTTTTCAGTTTTTCTCTTCCTCCATTAGAATCAGTTCAGTCATTTCTTCCTTCCTCCATTAGAATTAGCATTCAGTAGATCATAAAAATCAGGCTACAAAGGGATGTAAAAGATTACCAGCGACAACATAACGTCTATGACGATTTGTCAAAGGCATATTCCACCATTGCTTAGCAAGTCCTTCTCTCTGACAGTACTGTTCACATGTGAGAAGTCTCTGCAAGGAATGTTACAGATACCAATTAGCATTTGTATTGAAAACAAGTGGTTAGCTCCTAGGCCGGCGCCAACTAATTAATAATCTATATTCGTAGTTCTTTAATTTTTCCATTTCTATTTAAGAATAACTTAGAAAAACAGAAAAAATGGTATCTTAAGTACAGATCTTATATCAGCTCAATACGATACGACAATGACAGAATTGCTTCCAAAAATAAAGGATTTTGGATCTAAGCTTTTAGATTTTAGATATTAAAAATCACAAACTTTTTTTAAAAGAGCACAACGATCAAGCAGTGGACTCCAGCAAAAAGCCAGGACCGTTTTGAAAGCAAGTCTCAAGGCACTAAAGTTCAATAAAAGGTCATCTAAATTTGCTGGGGCCCGCATTGCGAAGAGGACATTTACTATCTCATTTCACGGAAGCTAAGAAAAGGCACAGGCCCACAAGGTTAGGGGGCATTTCCATTTTTTAACTTTATAGGGGCATATTTGTAATTTCAAACATCCCAACACGTTCCCGTCCCAAACGTATATATATACTATAGGAACGGGACACAATGTTCCTAGCATTTGAACGTTGAACCACATTCCACGGTAACATACTAACATGGAGGCATTGGGTCTACATTTTGTGGACAGCGAGTCAAACATCCTTCGTACGGATCGTTCTGTCAATCACACATGTAATCGGATGAATGAGTATACATATACCTATATTATAGAGAACTATAAGATGATGTGAAAACCTTACTCCACACATTAGCAATATGGCGACTCCTAGTAATTAAATGTATAATGGGCACCTCCAAGTTTTTTTTTCTAATGTTTACTTAAAAGAAACTGTCTAATGTTATAGCTGTACGAGTGGTTATAGCATTATGCTTTTTAATATTTTATATTACTTTAAAGTATGAATTATTTGACTTTAGAGTACATCGTTCAACTCGAAACTCGAAATGTGGAGTTTACCATCATTCACACACCTAAAATAACACACTGATTGTGGTGAATGTGATGTGTGATGGTGACCACAGTATTCCAACTTTACACCCCTTGAGTATGAACCATACTGCCGTCCAGTTGCGGCTCCTCGAGGCAATGGGCACACCAAAGTTACCACAAGCAAAAATTTAATACGAGGACTTGTGCATTTGAAGACCAGAAGGGCGCTCTCCTGCTACCATCCATGTTCATGATGGACGATACCGAGTGACAGGTTAGGTAACATTCACCTGTAAACTGTAAAGGTAGGCCTACCCGTCCTCGTAATGCACAGCATGATCAGGTGGGCTGCCTTATTTCATGGGTACTTTTGTACAAACGTTGGACAGGCTATGGCTCCCTGTCTTCTTGCTCTAAAGAGGATTTGTATGAAGTTTTTCTGCTACTCGAGAACAAGAAAGAACGCGTTAAGGGGCTTCACGAGAAAAGGAGAAGTGCGAGGCGCACCTGTTTCAAACAGTCGATTCTTAGCTCCACCCCTGAGATCTCGCCCAAGCTGAGACAGAGAAGGGATTCCAGGTTCGCCGAGACGCTTCCCAGATGATCAATGGTTGTCACGACCGCCTTCCCTATGTACTCCTTCGCATTCTCCAATGCCCTTCCAAGCAATTTATTCATATATATTTAGATACAATCCCCATCCTATATAGATATTAGTTCGTGAATGCTAAAAAAATACAGGAAACAGGAAGACAGATCGTATTGCCACAACACCCACATGACATTACAGTTTTTGGATGCTTCGATAACAAATAATGTTCGGAGGGATCTGCGAAACCAATTACATAAATGGGAGCATGTTTTCTTCACATGGAGTAGTCATAGTAAATGGTTGCAGATTTATTTTTTTCATTTTGGACAGAGGAGCAGCCACTCTCAAGATAGAGAGTCCGTCACATCGGTTTATATCCTGCTAGACTCCCTGGCAGTGGAAATAATGAAGCATCGATCATACCACATACTCCGGCAGTTTAAATAATTAAGCATTTATCATGTCACACTCTCCGGCAATGGCAATAATGAAGCATTTATGGGAGTCGTTTTCATTGGCGGCCTTCACTGAATGAAGGCTTACGACTTACGAGAAGTACCAGTCTCCTAAAAAGAACAAAGAAAGGAGCAGGAACTAGAAGCAAGGAGCAGTTGAATCAAGAGGGAGTCTGTTAGAAAGATGCCATCTGAGTTTTGTCTGTAATCTCACTGTGGAGATCCTTTTTGGTGTTGTCATCATAAGGGTTTGATGATATGGGCATTCGGAAATCTAGGTGTAGGGTGACTTCTTTTTAGGAGAAACCAATCTCTTTGTTGTAGGCAGAGGCTAGAAATGAAACGGAAACACCATCCACGAAGGACACGGAACTGAATGTCACTGATATGAAGAGAGGTGGGAGGTAGGCGACACAATGTGAATCTTGTTTAATTGCTGTAAGCATGAGATTAGCTAGAACAGAGAGAGACAAAGAGCGAGCCGTGATTGCATTTCGGAATAGATAGAAAAGAGTGGGAGGCAACCAACTTCTTTCTCTGAGTTTTCTGAGCCGTTTCCCTCAGTGAAGCCTCACAGTAATCAGCAGCATAGTGAAGCTGTGGTCGCAATGACTTTAGCTCCTGCACCATTTGAAGCAGGACCAAAAATGAGGACGAAAAAATGGTACAAAAGGAAGAAGAAAAGGAATGAAATAAGGAACGAAGAAGCTAGAAAGAGGAGAAGTACAGATACCTGCAATGACTTCTGAAAGCGGGAAAGTTCATCTAACTCCAGCGACTCCTCCCCGAGATCGCTCATCGACTTCTCTGAGACAACCATGTCTCTGTCTCTCCTCTCTCTATCTCTCTCTGTGGAGGGGACCGTCTGCTGTTCTATAAGATGGCTCTCAGTACACTGATCCGGAAACAGAAAAAGAAGATATCCGCCACATTTCAGAGAGAGATAGAGAAAGAGAACGACGACCCGTGAACCCTTTATATATATAGGTGGAATCTTTTCTGCATACAAATTAGTTAAATTTTAGCATTTTTTTTTCTAATCAATTGTATAGATGCAGTTAGTTCAACAACGATTAGCTTTTGATGATCTGACATGTTTAGGGGTGATCAAAAAATCAAAAAGTTTGAATATTTCAAGAAAGACTAGCTTTTGATTGTCTGGTCTGACATGTATTAATGGGATGATCTAAAAAAATCAAAGTTTGAAAGCGAATCAAATTTGTTAGGCCCACTAAAACAATTTTATGCCAAGAACACGGATGGGTATTTGATTTGTAAGTTCTTTAGTAGTGATGAACATATTTAGACCTTCAAGTCATGTCAAATACAACTTAGATGGTGAAATACAGAATAGACTGTATGTGCAATAAATTGAGTGTAGGTTAGGTTAGTTTACCTGTCTATAGAGATTTTTATTTTTCCAAGTTATTTGCAGGCAGGCAGAGCTGACTTCCTGCTAGAGATGTGCATGGCTGTCGGATCGAATTAAAATTTAACAAAATCCTCAAACCAAATGCGAAGCACTTGCAACCCAAAAAACGACAGCTCCACTATGAGTTTGTTTAAATCTTCAAGCACATATAATGAAATCATAGATCTTATGACAAGTTTGGATCTAAATCAGACTTGGATAAGGAAATCCAAAAGAAAAAGAAGTAGCAGGACCATATCGTTTAAATTGATCGATCAATACAAACTCCCCACCGGACTTGATTCGTCCTCCTTTGGTTGGCTTAGTGTGTATGTTCATGTAGACATGTGAGTATGATAGAGTTATTTTATATGTTGCCATTTACATGTGAGTATGATAGAGTTATTTTATATGTTGCCATTTAGTCTAAACCAGCTTCTCAATCTAATCCGCATGAGTCCAATCCACTCGCACCATATGCTCGAGGGCAGGGGCAGAGGGAGGGGGGACCGCCTAGGTCATGACCCCACCGTGGCCAATGAAAAAAAAAACTTTTATATTGAAAAAAATATTATTTTTTAATCACACCATGTATTTTTTGGATTTAAATTCAGTTTGGCCCTACTCGGATCCAAAAGTTGGACTGTCGGCCCACTCCTGAAGAAAATCCTGGCTCCGCCCCTGCTCGAGAGTGTTTCCCTCATTCGAACTCGTCATATAGAGGAGTTAATTGAGAAAAAAAAAAAAGAGGTACCTTTTCTTCTTTGAAAATGGCCCATCAAGGGATTGCCTTGGTACTTGCGATTCGTCTCTTTTTTGCGGAGCTTTTGGATCTGTGCGGTCCATACCCTCCTGAAGCCAATCACGTCCCATGTGAAGCGAGTGTTATTGAATGTGAATTATATTGGCCCGTACCACTATCTATCGTATCGGTCCCTTGTTGACGCGATGCGAGGGCCGATATGAGGCTGACTCGGCTCATGTTGGCCTATACGGACTGATGCATAAAAAGAAAATAATAATAATAATCTACGGCAAATATTTTTTAAGGATTGATACATGCAAATATGGAACCATGCATATTGCCCATACTCGTCAATCTTTCAAGGTTTTCGGTGCAAGTGATGTTAAATCGGCTCTCTTAAAAGTGAGTGCACTGGACGATAACTGGGTCCCACGGAAAGGAAGGCGTACAAACTTGGAAATGGACCCGATTTTAGATATCATGAAAAGTCCAATTGATCAAGTAATGCACTTGAGGGGGTCCAAGGTTTGAACTATGTCTGAATTTGAATCATGTGATTGTTATCATGTATCAATGTGTTATACTTCTATAAAGGATGGTAGATGTGATAGCTGAATTGAAAGATGTATTGTAGGTTCACCTAAGTCTCAAGTCAAAGATAAAGGGTATGACCTTATAAGTTGTAGCTGAGAGTAGCTTATTATGAATACAACAATGAAAAAGTAAGACCAAGTTTCAATAATTGAATCTAACTCAATTTTTTGAACCCACTTTCAATAGGAGCTGAGCATGCCTGAAATGGATTCAAGCCACCTATCGATCAAGATAATTCATCTCGAAGGTTGTGTCCCGTCGGAACCAAGTTGATGCACCATTACTTACAATAGGTAGACAGCAACGCTCCAGCTTTAAGGGCCTGTTTTCCAGAGAAATGGGCTTCTGATCTTCCTGATTTTCTCATTTTGTATGCAAATGTCGCCACTGGTAAAACTCAAGTTGTAGTATAGAATGAACATCTTTCAGCCCTTGTTTTCCATCGAATCTGCACGCGACCACCTGCCTACTGCATCTTTTTGTGTCTGTGTGTGCGAGAGAGAGAGGGCTTGGTTCTGCAGCTTCTGTCAACCACTTATAGTTTGAATATCTAATTTAACGATGCAGGGCCTCAATGGGGGGAGGGAGAGAGGAAGGAAGAGGGTCCTCTTCTTCTTTTTTTTTTTTTTTTTCTAGAGCCAATATGAGACAAGGGACTGAGGTGAGGGTTCAAGCCTTTTTAGTGCCATTAATAATTTAAGACAGTAGCGGGTGGTCCCACCTGTATCAATGGAAACAGGCCGATCTGAATCCTGATTTTTTGACACTGACTTTAGTAGTTTATAATTATTTGGACGACTTTAATTTGTTTTCAATATAAACAACTACGCTGCCGACTTAGCCATACGCCACCATGTTCCCCATTTCTCTGCAGATGCCCCGTGAGGAGTTGGTGGAGGAGCAGAGCAAGACACGAACTCCGAAGTCAGTGAGGCTCACATGCTCCCAACTACGCTGCCGACTGCACCCTCACTAGTGGCCACCTCACACCTGCATCACACATAAAAAGGATCAAGTGTAGAAGCAGAACCATCAATAACGTGAAGAGCGAAAATTAGGTGAAATCACTTGAGCTGACGTCGTGATATTCTGCTATGCCCAACAATAATAGCTTCAAAGAATTAATTTGAACTTTGAACAAGCTTTCTAAACCATCAAAGGTTTTCATTTTCATCTTTTCATTCTTTACAGATTTCCCGCTGAAGATGACAGACTTTCCAAGTGATGGCACCATGAATACCCTGTCTTTACAGATTACATGAAAAGACAACCATTTGCAGCCGGATGGCAGGAAACGCCTTTGTTCCCTACCTCATCTCTCATGAGATCCACCAGTCTGGATGAGCTAGAGAATGCCAAAAGCACTTGAAAGTCTCATTTCTTTTGCTATCTGCTGCTAATCACCAGTTCTCAGGACCTTCTTCGTCATCTGAAGAAAGCAGTGATGAACCCATCCAAGACTTGAAACCTTCGGTTGCTCGCCTTGCCATCTCTGGTGTCACATCCATTGGAGCCTCAAGCATTTCCAGACCAATGGTCCGGCTGCCTGCAACCTCACCTTCATCGAGAATAGCTGCAGCTTTCCTTCGGAGAAGGAGCCCTGTGCCTCCATACAGGATCACAAGCCCCCAGCTGAACACTTCGTAGGTCCAAAACAGAGCCGTTGAACAGTTGCTTGCTAATGTGAGGATGCTGGAGCCCATGAATAAGGCAAGGAGTCCAAAAACAACCGCAAATATTAAGTTGAGAATGGACAAGCAGCGGACTCCACCTGATTGAGAAAAGAAAAGTCACACAAATTATAAATAAACAACCGCCCTACAGGCACAAGCATGATACAAACTTTAGGAGCACTTGCATAGCCAACAGAATAAGCTCATGTTTTGTAAAAACAAGTTCACATAAGGATGATGTAGTAGTAGCCTTGAACTATGATGTTTGTCTTCAGCATACTAAACAAAACCAAGAGCAGAAAGCAACATACATTTGAACAATGATACCAAAAACAAATAACTTATTAAAATACACTAAATCCCCATATCCGTTTAAGAGTTGAATCAACAGCCTTCACTGACAGATCCACACCAAAGATGAGAAATACCAAATTGAGAAAAACAAACCGTAGAACACAAAGAAAGCAAAGACAGCATGATGGTCCAAAACTTAATGGTTCTGTATACACAGATGAAGTGTGTATCACTAATCACTTGCCATTTCTCAACCAATGGTCCAATACACAAGGCAGGCGATTTCATGTGTCAACCATAGGGCAACTGACACTAAAGCTTCATTACTATGATCAACTACTACTCGATTGGACACTTTTCTCAGGCCAACCGAGCTTAGAGAGTTGACAGATCAATGAGTTTGTCCTAAATGAATGATACAGGAAGTTGGTGTTGGTAGTTCTATGATTCTATCCAAGCTAAAACTGAAGTCAATGGACTCTAGGAACTAAAATGAGAACACACCAATTGCCACGAGCATGAAAATTGGATTCAACTATTCTTCATCGTTATGGACTGGAGCGGATTGAGAAAGGAAAGATAAAAAATTATAGGTGCAACTCATTGAGCAATTACACAAAAAAGGTTAACTTCAATTAGAACATACCCCTCTTTGAAGCACAGTAGTTATTCTCAACAACCCTCAAGCATGCATGTCTTGCAGGAGCAGCATATGCAACAGCCATTCCTGCAGTTATCAGGATTTCGTTTAAGTATTCACATATGATATATCATTAAACTTGAAAAGTAGACATCCTTAAACAACATGTGCAAACTATTTAACAGTTAATACTGTGTGGGTGTAATGCACATAAAACACACAAAGAAACTAATGGTTCAGAAAGGGTCATGAAACCCAAAAAAAGGGAACTTCTTTGGGCATTCAAGAGCTGTCAACATAAAGATCAAAGAGCACAGTTGTCTGAACTCTATTTCTCATGGAGTAGAGATCAGATCGCCACCTGTTACCCATTATCTGGTTTTCAATGTACTGCCATCAGTACACTGGAAACTCCAGGACTAGATGGTCCTGGTTGTTGGGAGAGTTTCTAGCCTTTTTGGGTTGGAGCCGAAACGGGGGGGGGGGGGGGGGGGGGGGGGGGGGGGGGGGGGGGGTGCTGGGATCTGCCGAACCAGGGGCACGAGCCCAAGAGTGGGTCGGGTTGTTACACAGGCACAGTTGGTGACTGATCTCAATTTTTTTCCACATGATGATGTCATCACTAAACCAAAAATAGTTGCCACTTATGAAGACTAGATACCTTAACATTCAAGAAATGTCTGACAAGAAACTGACTGGCATGAAGAACCCAAATATTTCAGGGACTCAATGTCATGGCAACCAATGGAAGCAAGTCCAGCACAAGTCATCCACGAGGTGGGCTCCCTTGGCACACACTGCCAGTGCTTGAACTAGTCATTGAGTCATAGATGGAAGACAATTTGACTATTGAGGGTCAAATGTCTTGAAAAGCTACTCATGCAAGAAATTTAGCAGATTAGTCAACCATGCTTTGCATATGCCATTCAATAAATTGTCAACTCCTGACTCATGTCTTATGATGAATTTAACTAATAATCATGTTCATAACACATGAACACAACAACCATTAAATATGAATAAAGGCAGTGCAAGCCATAGAGAGCATGATTTATACATGGCGATTTTAATTGTCAAATTCAGTTTCAACCACAACCTAGGTCAGAAACAGCATTCTAGCATTATACCTAATCTTGACAAGGTTGGCCTTTCTCAGCATTAACAAGGCTGCATTATAAATGGAACGGTTATAGTAGCGGTAGGAATCAGAAAAACTATCATCTCCAAGCTCTGCACATATCTATTACCCTTGAACGTGCTGGGTGTGGACCTCCTAGGCTCCTACCATTATTGAGAAGAAGATATAAAACACTAGCACACCAAAGAAGTGGAAAACGAACTGCCATACACATCAGCACTCAAAAAAAAATCAGGAGACAAGAACACTCCAAATAATCATAGGCTGGCAAGTCCAAAGGCTTCTATTATCCTGGCCATCCAGGATCATGGCTAAGAGCTTTGACCAAAAGTTCACCTTCAAAGAAGGCCATCCTATGGAACCATTTCCACACGCAAGTCCATGTTGGAGCAGACGCCAAAGAATGCTGCCTAATTTTTTGTCCACCCAATTTTTCAACTGGTTGAGGAGACAATGATCAGTTCCATCTCTTCCAGCTGCTCAAAAAGCCCTCTCCAATATCATAGCTTCCAATGAGACAAGGCTAGCTCCTGAGCAACAACCCTTGCCGCCTTATACCAGCCACCTGAACCCCTGAAAGTGAAGCTAGATCTCACCTTTTATAGCCTGAGAACTGGGACCAGGTCAATAGACTCAATGCAGAAGCTGCCCTCAGCAGGAAGGCACCATGTTTGGGGATAAACTCCCCCAGTGCCAACACCTGACATTGTTCCTGTCCACTTTCCCCCAGTTGAGCATCCAAAAGTTTCCCTTGTACAAGCTCCAAATATATCGATCAATACTTTACCTCCACTGCTTCTCATTTGAAATCATCCTCTTTCAAGTGGATCATATCTACCATATCCCTGAGCAAAAGTTCTGGCACCAGCATCACTCTAACCATTTGAACTTGAACTTCCTTTTGAGTCATTTTAAAAAATGCTGCTGTTAATCCTCACAGGCTTTCTAGACTGTCGATTATCAACTTCCCAACAATATCAAGTAACAGTACATTCACCACAGATGATGATGTGTCTCCATAACCCAAAGATGACAATATCATAAAGGTGAAATTTCAAATGCTGTTAGGTGTATCTAGCTCCTCTTCATTACAGTTGGAAGAAAAAGTAGATCTGCTGAATTTCTTTGTGTATTTATCAACACCTTCAATAAAGACATTGAAGAACTAAAAGTTTTACCATTAAGGACCAGCAAGCGTCACACAGGACATCGGCAAGTGCGGTCACCTTTACCAAAGAGGATTAGCAATAATTGGCTCCAGAAGACTAAACCCAAGTAGAATGTTATGCTATCAAACTATGCAGAAATGAAGATTTGTCACCACTTATCATGTTACCCACTTAGATCGCCTTGGTTGATTGTATAGCTTTTCTACCAAACTTACCCCTTATCGCCAACTGGAGAGACTAAAACCAAGTATTATACAACTTTTTAGTCATACTAGAAACCAATGTTTCAAAGAAGACAATAATCAAGTACACTCTAAAATTCCTCCTTATAAGCAAGTGGCGGAGAATACAGGAAAAAAAAAATAGAACCTCTTTCTCCTCCCCCATCAGTTGCTTCCCAAAAAATCTAATGAACGAACACATGAAGATAGACATCGCAAGGCATAGACCAACAAAAGGACGATGTCGGTGGCCGTAGTAAGCGTGCATAAGAATAACTAGCACATACCAGCCTTCATTCATAATCTATTCCTACGAAAGGAAAACCAACTATCCACGTGAACCGAGTCCCGAGAGATGCAAAAGACACGTTCCCAATTATGTAAGATATCGTTCAATACTTCAACGGTAACTACAGAAGACTAGAATTTTAGAATCAAAGACATCCCACATTTGGGTGGTTGCTACATCTATGGAAGTCCACCAAAACGAAAGTGGTGGCGATAGTTGTTAAGGTGATGAGACGACAGAAGTTGAAACATTTACCTGCTAGAAGGTAAATAACCGAGCACAGGAAGAGGATGGCAGAAGGGATGAACACCACTACCCAGTAATATTGAGCTGCCTCTTCGTCCGTCAAGTAATACGCGTGGGGCAACAACTCGACGCCCTCGGATCTATTCTCAGGCACGACGGGCAACGGCAGAATCCGGCGGTCATGGCACAGAGGCCGGTCGCCACCGTCGGCTGGAAACACAATGTTCAGGCTTAAGGAAGCAGAAAGAAGCACTGCAAACCAAAGAAGCGCCACCGTGACGGTGACCAACGGCCGCTGGATCCGTCCCCACGCTTTCTCCTCTTCCCTCAGATTATCATACTCATGTCTCGGCATGAACGCCTGCCGGAGCGCGTCCCCAATTATCGCCATACGAAAGGGGAGAGAAATGAAAAACTGCCGCAAGTCCCAAAACCTGGAAAATCTCCGCACGCGGCTCCCCTCCGTGAAAACCTCAAAAAACCCACGCGGAATTCAGGATTTCTGATTGCGAATGCTGCCAATTAGCAACTCTTGATTGGCCAAAATGCAGCATCTTCGAATTGGAACAACAAGAAGGACGAAATTCAGGTAACATCGATCGGGATCCGGACGGGGATATCATCAATCCTCCAAAAACTAAATCCGACGCCCGGCAACGGGGAGGACGTCGGAAATGAACGACGAATTGCGGGGTTCAGGGAACGTGGTCGAGAGTTCCTGGAGCTCGAATTTTTGGGTTTTGCGGAAAACCGCCAAGATATGGCGGGCAAAAAGGAGGCAGATAATGGATGAGAATTGAACAAATTCGTCGCGTTCCTGCAACTGTAATTTTCAGAAGATTCTAGAACCTATAGGGTTTCCCCATTCGCTCTCCTCCAGCTGCGGACGATCAGATCTCCCTCCGGCTCCACCCCTCCCCTCTCTCCGTCCTCCTCTTCTCGTGGACGCGCTTTTCTTGGACGTCGCAGAAAATTTAAGGCTACTTTAACCCCCGAAATAAAGCTCATATCCATAAAACCTCATTACACGTTTTCTTTTAAAATTTAACCCCTTGTCTTCCCTAGCAACCATTAAATGCAGGCAAAATAAATCTTAAAAACATTCCTTTTTCAATTGTATATTCCATGGTTTTTTAATCTTAATTTCATTAAATGCAGGGAAAATAAATCTTAAAAACATTTTTTTTCAATTGTATATTCCATGGTTTTTTAATCTTATTGTTTATTTTAATTATTTAAATCGTCCTACATAAAGACATGTTTTTAAAATGAGCTTGAAACACATTCATTAAAACCAACAAACATTTGAAGGAATTGGCTGATTCTAATCATAGCTAATTGTCCGCACCAGCCACAACTTACCTCCGCCATTGCTGGCTTCCCTTACTTTCATGGGCCAATTACTAAAAGAGCGTTTGATGTAACAGAATCATATAATTTTAAAATCAAAATGCTTGATTTTTTAAAAATAGTATTATTAAATAAACAATGTATTTTGTTTTCTGAAACCTGGAATTTTTATTCCATTCCAATTTCAAGATGAACTGTGATTATGAAATTTTCATTATTGAATCAAAATTCTAAACCATCAAATGCCTCCTAACAAGTTCCTTCAACCTCGTTAATTGTGATAATGTCATAACAATCGCCGCTAATATAATAAATAATTCAATCAAAATACAATTTCAGCAGTCCAAATACATTTTACAGTGGCAGAGCTATAATCTTTTGGCTTCAGCCAACGGGCGACGAGGGTCAATGAGGCAATATGGGATTCTCGAGTCTCGACTCTCGACGGCGACGATGGGAAGAAAGTCGAAGACTCGAAAGAGAAACAAAGTAAACCCTAACTAAACAAAATTTATTTTTATTAAACCCTAAAAAAAAAAAAAACGCTTCACGGGCTGCCGGCGATCAAAGTGGCTGGCCCGAGCCCGGCACGTTAGTTACCGGGCTCGGGCAAGGCCTGGGTCCGGGCCCCAATTGGGCCGTGTATCGGGTACCCGACAGCGGCCCGTCCCCATGCCCAAGCTTAGCTTCAATGATTATCCAATGACCCACACTTAGGACCAAATCCATTGACGCCCACCCTTTTCAACTTTGGACTTTGAACAATAGATTATTTTGAAGGCGTGAAGTCAGCCGTGACGCATTAGAAGTTTCCCTTTTGCTTTTTCTGAAAGCGGCTTCTATAAGAAGATGTATCTTAGAAGTGGATCCAAAGCCAACATATCATTACGTTGTTGGATTCGGGTCCAAATCCAGGATGAAACTAAAATAAATCAGAGTAGACATAGTTGGAAGAAATCATGACAGATCCATGTAACAGAGTTCTGAAGGGGACGGGTTTGATCGAAAGATGTGTTTAGATTTGGAGCGGAAAGAGATCTGGATCTTTTTAGATATTTTTTTGAGATCCAGTACACATCTTGGACCACAGGTAAGCACCAGTAATGGCGTTGCTCTTGTCACGTTCTGGCGTCCCAAGAAACGCTTATCTGTATATAAGAGGGTGAGGGGGTTGAAGTCTCTGCCTCTGGAGAAACTCATCGGCTCAACATGGAGCGTTTGAAGTGCACCAGGGAAGATGGTGATGACCATAACAATGGCGAGACTAAAAGCTGCTGCCCAAGTACCCAATCGTCAGGCTCTTGCCAAGCTCAGCGGCAAAACATGGAGTGTTTGAAGTGCGGGAGGGAGGATGGCGATGATCATGACAATGGTAAGCCTAAAAGCTGCTGCCCAAGTGCCCGATCGTCAGGCTCTTCCCAAGGTTCACTACTTAATCGTCCTTAACTTGTTCTTTTTGTTGATCATGATTTCAGAACAAGCGGCAAGTCATTTTAGAAATGAACAAAAGTTGACTTGAGTTTGCCGTATCTAATCATCATGGAAATCTAAATTGCATTCTAGAATGTCTTTTGTACTTGAAGAATGCAACCAATAAGAAACTGTCGTTGTTTTTATTGAATAAGGAGCTGGTATGGGATGGCTTAGCCGATCCAGGCTAAGTTTCACCGGTTTCTGAAAGACCATCTATCAACTCTTGCATCATGTTAGTGAAGGGCCGAGGCAATGTGTATTGACCGATACGGGCAATACGCCCTCCTGTAGATAAATCTGGCTGCTGTGCATGAATTTGTCAGTAATTAAGAAGTTTTTCATGTATCCATCTTTCCAATTTGGAAGCTTTAAATTTCAAGTCGATTTAAATGATGCTCGGCAATGTGTTGAGTGTGTATTTTCTTTTCCACCACCCTCTCTTTTAGTTTTTCCCTTGATTTTTAGTTTTTCCTAATTATATATTTGATTTTAATGGTGACTTAGATCGATGGAATAAGTGTTACGAGTACGAAGATATACCCTGGGATTTAGGACAGGCAACCCCACTGGTGGCTCATCTAGTTCAGTCTGGTTCCCTCCCAAAAGGCAGGGGCCTCGTCCCTGGATGTGGTACCGTAAGTGTCGTTACAACTTTTATTTATCATGAATTTTGCGGAATTCAGTTTCAAGAAGTTTCTATTATGCATAGTTTTCAATTTCATGGGGCTAGTTGTTGGACCACTTCAAGATTTTGTGAGAATTTTTCAGTAGTGTATGAACTTTAGACTTAGCTTCTTGCATATCAGCTTGGGCATGCTTATTAATTTTTGTGGCTTCTTGGTGTTCCCAAGTTATGATCAGATTCGGTTGGAGGATCCTTGGTTTCTGAACTAAATGGTTTAATTGAGAGTTTCTGGCCTAAAAAATGATATTCGGGTACCTGCATACTGACTTCTAGCCCAAAAAGTGTCTTTCTCTGGCTTCTACTGTATGATTTATTGATAAGGTTGCTCTGTAGTGAACTTCAGCTTTAACTTGGAACAAGTTGTGTCAGAGCCACTGAGTAGCTTGCAAAGTTTCTTTATGCACTTGCATCTTCGAGCTATCTGATAGGTTCCAATTAAGTCCAGCAATTGTGAAACTTTGAGTGTTTGAAGTGTTTGGAATTGGAAATGACAGCATCCTCTGGTATAAGGTGTTTGGTTTCCCTAATAGGTCGGTATATTCAGTCAATACAGGCAATATATACCTACTTGTGTTCTGTGATTTGCAGATTTCAGATTTCATGAAGTACATAAGCTGTTTTGTTTGGACTCCTTGTAGCTCATTCTCAGTCATCTTACAGACATATAGATTTTTTGGCTATTTGTTTGCGGAAATTCCTTTATAGAGCTGTTACTAGGAAAAGAAGCCAGCAGCTTTCGAGTAGCTTATCTAAAAGTTGTTGAATAAAGAAAAACATGCCGCTGTCAGTTGGCCATCTTGTAAAGAATTTCTTAACTTGCTTTTTGTTTATTCTCAGCCCTTCCACCATCATGTCAAATAATAGGGGGCTGAAAGTTACCTTGCAGTTCGATAAACAATTAACCTTAATAATGATGCTATATTTGTTGTTTCTGGGATGTTTCATTCCTTTTTGTCCTGCAACTCTTTTCAAGGTTTATGTTAATTATTTCAAGTTTTCCCTTTGTTTTCTTCCTTGCAGGGATATGATGTAGTGGAAATGGCCAGTCCTGAACGTTATGTTGTAGGTTTGGATATATCAGAAAAGGCTATGGAACGTTCTAGAAAAGTAAGTATTCTTGAGCATTCATGTTTTTATTGTTAAACTGCTAATTTACTCACTTATGAATTATTCATGCTTCAACTTTTTTCTCTTTGTAAGATTATATAGTGATATGTACCATCATGAATTGATTTAAATTATTGTTGCAATAATCACCCTGGTCTTTCATGTGCATTATTTTTGCTGGTGAATGGATTGCTCAATGTGTGTGCTTTGGGTCTTCTTTTTTATCTTATTGCTTTTACAGTTAGTGCAAATGGCCTTATGAGCAACTAATGTATTCTTAACACTATGCAGTTGTTTTCTTCAGTTCCAAATGTGGATAACTTCACCTTTGTTGCTGCGGACTTTTTCAGTTGGAAGACGACAGAGTCGTTTGATTTTATCTTTGATTACACGCAAGTTTCTTGCATAATGCTTGCTTCCAAATCAGATTATTTGAATGATTTTTTTGTCCATCCTAATTCTTTGCTTGGAAAATGTAGGTTTTTCTGTGCTATTGACCCAAGCATGAGGTCAGCTTGGGCAAAACGCATGCATGAGCTCTTGACAGTCGATGGGGAGCTTATTATTTTGATGTTTCCGGTAAAGTTTGTGCTTCCTTTCGCATCCTTTCCTTTTAGTAGATGCTTGTCTTCTTGATTAAAGACTGGAACAAAGTCACTAAATATTTCTGTTATTGGTTTTGTAAAGTTTCAACTATATGATGATGAATGTCACACTAGGAACATTCTAGACATACATTTTACCTGAAATTCTCTTTAATAAACAAGTGCTCCCAATCTTTTCAACCTATAGTAAGATAATCTGTAAGTTCAAAGTGGTACTAGCATGTTTATTTAAACTGCCCAATGCCTCTTCATGAACTGGGAATCAAGATGATCTTTCACTGTTAATGGTGGTGGCTGTAGTAAGTAGACTGATAAATGGCTACTGTTGTGAGGCAGGTTGATGATCATAGTGGAGGTCCACCATTTAAAGTTTCTTTTGAAGCGTAATGTCCAATCCTTTGTCTTATATTATAATCTTTGAGGTTGGTATATATGCTAGCATCGGAAAAAAGAGGATGGATGTAAACTTTTTTGCATGGTGTTTCTGCACTCTGCAGTTATGATGAAGTTCTACGTGCACTTGGTTTCGAGGTAATAAAGGTTGAAGATAATGGATATGCAGTGGAGAGCCGTAAGGTCTGTAAGCATATCAATTTTTCTTGTTCCTTTTGTCTGATTACGTTATAAACATTTCACTTGATATAGCTCAATAGTGTCAAGAATAAAAGTCAGTGTCCAAGTGCAAGATTTCATCGGATCTTATTGTTGATTGTATTTTCTCGTGTCTGGTGTGCCATGAGTGAAAATTTTATGAGAAGCAACCTTATTATCATTTTGAGATTTTTAAGGTATTGAATATTCATCGCTCAAACTTCACGTTGCACGTTGTATTGTCTGTTTCACACATAATAGATACGATAGCTACATGTTGGAAAGCCATTCTTTTGTGTGACTGTCTAACCACTTAGTGTATTTGGGGTCCACCCTTTTGACATTTCGTGGATGAGTTCTTTAAATAGTTGTGCCAGGTGATGGTGAGAGAGAGATTAGATATAAAACAGCACGGGAAAGTTCTGATATATCATCCCTAGGAACTGCTAAGGTGATTCTTTTCAGTTAGCATCCTTGGATTACCTAAGTGGATCCTACTTTCTCATGGAAACTGCACACCTACTGCTTGAATAAAGCTAGAAGGGCGAAGCTCAATTCAGTTGGCACTCTTTTAAATTGAACGGCGACACATTAAAAGGATTAAGAACAACTAGATTTTTTAGTTCCCTATCAAAGGCTGATTTTGAAGTGTAATTACCTTGTAATTGTTCGATTTATTATCTCAGATGTGGGTTTTAAGGACATGTTTTTCATTGTTCATAATATGCAATAGTGCCACTGGTGAATGGTGCTAAGTTATCGGAAATATAACTCAAAAGCAGGCCTTTGTGTTCCAGTCATTCAGAATACTGGAGCTCTTACTGCAGTTGCACACTTAATAATTGGCCTCTATTTTGTGTTTTATAAGTTGTCACTTAATTTTTAAGTGTAAGGAAGAGGATCTAGTTCCCAAATTTAATGTTAGTTCCAATTGTAATCAATGACATTTGGACTTTCGAGGATGTCCAGAACTGCAGCTCATGCATATCATGCTTTCCCTTAGTGAGAATCTATGAGACTATGTAGAGGACTTTGCTTATGCAAGGACAGATCAGTCATCTGCTCTGCCAACCAGCCAATGCCTCGAGAATGAATGAGATAGTTCATGGGCTGCACAACTTCTGAGCAGATGAAATCTGTAATGTGTTCTTAAAATTGAATATATGGTAGCAAGCATTCTGTTTACATGTACATGAAAGAAGTTGTGTCCACATATGAGTTTAATAATCCTGGTTCACTTGCCATATAAATTATTTCTCTATTCTAGTGAGAATGAGATACTCAGGAGCTAATTCATGGTTCTTTGTGATTTTTTGCTACAGGGAAAGGAAATACTGGGAAGGTGGAGAAGGACCTCAAACCCTTCTTTAGTAAGCGAGTAACAGATAGATGAAGATTGAAGTCATTCTGGCTTGAGCATGCAGTACTGCCAGTAATATGTTGTCAAATTTAAGGATGTTTTATTTGTTGTCAAGTTTCATTCCTGCATGTGTTGGTAGTGGTTTGTGGTAATTGGTGTTCCATTTATGAAATAAATGTCATAAATAAAACGTCGGTTACTTTGAAAAATTCTTTACAACGTGGTGCTGTGAGTGGATTACAAGGAACTATGCGATATATAGACAACTCGGGGTTCATACCACATGCATAACATAGCAGTGCTTTGTTATGTGGCTACAACTGTCTCTCTCTCTCTCCCTCTCTCTCTCACTATATATATATATATATATATATATATCCTTCCCCCTCGCTTTCTTTTGCTCTCCCACACACATAATGTTTCTTTTGGTAAAAAGAAGATAGTGGGTGCATTGGAATTTTAGCTGCTGATTACAATGCTGACTGGGAAATGAATAATTTACAGCAACTCAGCTACCTTGAAATATTTGAATCTTTAAACATTTTTTCATAAGCTTACTGTGTTTCAAAAAGGACCAGGTTTCCCCTAGCTTTGTTGTCGCTATACTTCCAGACGGATAGATGAGGTTGATGACAATTAAATCTTAAACAAGTGTGCACAGAGAAAATGCAGAACTTGTGCAAAACTGACAGATTATTGAATCATCCCTGCCACCTCTGCTTTCAACAGATTTTCCATTGATGAGCACGAGTAACTGACCAGGTCGTACCTTCGCAATTTCAATTAAATTTTTGGTTTCGACGAAGCAAAGTCATTGATCAGTTCATTTTTATGCTAATTGATCAGTTCATTTTTATGCTAACATGTTGGATCCTGGCATCAAGTTATTGAGATCATTCAACTTAATAACGCCCTAACCGGGTGGATGGAACTCCCCTCGGCATGATGGTATTGGTAGCCACATCATTGGCGACTTATATTATCTTAAAACAGCATTCATAATCACATTATATTTATTCAGTCAATAATAATACTTTTCATGTTCTCTACGATCCTGTGTCCCAAGAACAACAATCTTCTTACCAAACACCATACAAAAAATTTACTCAAATTTATATCTAGTAGTTATACATGCAAATATGCAATTATTCATGCCTCCAATGAGTGCTGAATCTTCATTGCGCTGTCACGTATAAACTTGCAAATCGAATGGCATGTCCACCTCTCACTGTCAATCTCTTGTGAAGACCGTCCATTACTTAGGAGGAATGATCGGGTGCAACCACGTTGCGTGTTAGTGAAGATCATGTGGAAGACCATAAATATTAAATAATAACACAAACTTCCAGGAGCAAGCGATTCGATTGGACAAGAACCAAACTTTTGAGGACCATTCTTTGAACAATAAGGGAGATAGATTAGGATGAAGTCAGTGCTGACGCATGCGATGTTGCAAAACATAAAAAGATGCAGATCTAGTTCAACTCGACTGTTTGATGATTCAGATTTTTAAGTTATTATTGAGTTTGGCAATAACTGGTTGGACTCTTACCCGTTCAGAATTTGAGATCATCACAGAGGCACAACAGTGACAGTAAATTTTGCTGCATAGTGTTTGATTCGCTAAGTAGTTGGAAAAACTAACTTCAATTGTCATTTCTTCTGCAAAATTAGTTCGCTTCCCTTCTTCCTCTTCATTCATTTTGTTTGATGTAGCAACTCATTTTTTAAGAATTCCGCTACAACCCAGCTGATGATTCAAACAAAAAGTATGTATAGAAAGCTGTGCGTGTTTTACAAAAAGAACAACAAAAGGAAGAGGACAAATGAGAGTATCTGCAGCATAAGCATAAATATCATTATCGGACTTATTGACGGCCTTTTCTCAGATATTTTTTGGTAATTTGTTTTTCTTAATAAAATTTAGAAAAAAGATATATTGACAATTTTTTGAAAAATGAAATAAAAAAACAAATGGGAACTAATGGTGAAATAGTAAAAAACTAGATAAAATGATAAAAATAGTGTTTTAATGTTGAAAAGAATGATAATAGATAATTAAATTTAAATTTAAAGAAAAATCTATCATGTTATTGACCTTGGGAAAAATGAAAAAGAAAAGATGGGAACAAACACGATAAATATATTCTTAAAAAAAAGATTTTTTTATGTTTTCGTTGTTTTTGACATTTTTCATTAACATCGTGATATTTATGAAAATATAAGTGACATTTGTGGCCGCTTGGCGCGATGGGTTGGGCTTTAACTGGAAAATGAAGATCATGCGACCTGCTTATGAAATTCTGATAAAAATTGACCAACAAATAAAATTGTTTCTCCTGTTTTTCCTCGTTTTTTCTCTCCGAATCGTGTGAATCCGTCCTCTCTCCCATGGAGTTGGTGGAGGAGAACGGGCACGTTACATACCGGTGAGCCAAGGCTTCGACATACAAGAAATGAATAGATTTCGATCCGTTTTCTGCAGATCCAGTATTACTGGGGCTTGGACCAAGGCTGGCCACCAATCTAGCGAGGCCTTTGTCATACGTAGAAGAGGCGTGGGAGGAGTTCCAGCATCCAGGGAGGTTCATCAGCTCAACATGGAGTCCACGAAGAAAGGCGCGAAGGATGATGGTGTGTGTGACGAGGGCAAGTGCATGAGCAGGTCACAACCTCAACCGCCATCCAAGCTTCAGGCGATCATGCGGCAACATGGCCTAGGTGACACTTGGATTCCCCAAATTCAGACCGTCGTTCATTGGGTGGTTATTCATGCATAGTTTCCATGTCTCTTTTCTTGATAATCATAGACTTTCTGATTTTTCAATATTGAACTCGTCGACTCTTCTATGCTTTATTGTCTGTTTCCACTATAAGAATTCCACTTTTTGTGGACAAGCGGATGCTGATCTGCAGAAGCAAACTCTAGACCTCTGCCAATGTGAAGGCGTTAACCTTAAACCATCTAATTCAGAACGGCAGTATCGTGCAGAGCCTCGTAGGCTGTTGTTGTCTTGTTGGGCTATTGCATGTGGAATGCAAGTTTTGTTGTCCATATCGTTCCCTGTTTTATGAGGATTGACAAATTCATTCCATACCTTTATAGCTAGTGAAAGGTTCTTTCCTAGTTTTGTCGTTATACTCGAAATTGGCAATTGAAATTAAAGTTGCTCTACTTCTAGTCATGTTTGAAAATGGGTGGATTTTTTTTTCTTTTCTTACTAGTGAGCCTTTTTTTTTCATTGGTTTCCCTTGTGTTTTTCTCATAACTATACTGGCAACTTAGATGGATGGGATAAATGTTGGGAGGAAGACTTTGCACCTTGGGATTTAGGAAAGCCAACGCCGGTCGTTCTTCATCTTGTTCAGAACGGATCCCTCCCAAAAGGCAGGGGCCTTGTCCCAGGATGTGGTAGTGTAAGCATCTTTTCAACTTATATTTTCATATTTTTTTTTGCTAGTTCAGTTTCTAGAAGTTAATATAATGTATATATTTTTTGACTTTATGGGGTAAGTCGTTGGATCACTCCTTGGTCTTCTTTGTAACTCCCAATCGCAGAGCTAGACGACCATGATTTCTGGATTCCTGCTTCACCTTGGTCGTGCATACTGATGTCTTTGGCACTTGGCCATTGCTAAGTTGTGATAAGTTTCAGTTGGGTAGTCCTTGGTTTCTAAAGTAAATGGTTTTCTTTGAGTCATCTGGTCTAAGTGTTGGTCTTGGAACATTTAGACTCTCATTCCAGAGTCAAAAAATGTCTTTTCTTCGACTATATTTCATCATGTGTGGCAATTTATATACTGATTTCTTTCAGCCAAAAAGTGCCTTGGTGCATCCTATTCGTCCATGTGTCACTGCAGGAAGAGACCAGTTATTTATTGGCAAACTTGTCTAAAAGCTGTTAAACTTAAAGGAACTTGCTGGTGCTAGCTGGTGCTAACTGGTTACCTTGCAAAACAAAGTACTCAAATTATCCAATAACTCCTTCTCCTTTGATGTAATATACCGACAATTTCATTATAAGTTAGCTTGCAATTAGTTGGTCAATTCACCTCAATGGTGAACACTAGTCTATTCTCTCCCACATGACTGTTCCTGGGAGGTCAATTTATCTTTATCTAACTATTTTCAAGGTTTTACATATCCACTTTCAGTTTTCCAATTTCCTTGTTTGCAGGGATATGATGTAGTGGCTCTTGCCAGTGCTGATCGCTTTGTTGTAGGTTTGGACATATCAGAAAAGGCTATTACGCGGGCCAAAGGAGTAAGTATACACTCATTGCTGTTGTGATTTGAATTCTTTATCTGTGAGCCTGCCAAAAATATAAGCTTTTCTTGTAAATTCCTTGCTGTCATTCTGATCTAAAGTGTTGATATGTAACTTTTCTCTAAGGTTAGATTAGAAATATTGGTGGTTGCAAATCACCATTCACAGAATTGATACTGCAGATTAAGTTTTTTATGTACATGGATGGCTTAACCTATGTATGTTATTTTGGTTCTTTTGTTTTTCTTTTTCACATCTGGTTTACCATCGGCACAAAAAACCATGGATCATCATGTGGCTAATGCCATTTTTGGTCTTTGTAACTCTATGCAGTTATTTTCCTCAGCCACCAATTTCGATAACTTTGCCTTCATTGCTGCTGACTTTTTCACTTGGAGACCAACAGAGTTGTTTGATTTTATCTTTGATTATACGTAAGTTTATTTAACATTTGTTTTCCAATCAGCCAAACTCAACCCCGTTCTGTTACTTATCACTATTAAGTTTCATATCCTGACTATTTGTTTCAAAAGTCTACAGGTTTTTCTGCGGCCTGGAACCAAGCATGAGGTTAGCTTGGGCAAAACGCATGCATGAGCTCTTGAGAATTGATGGGGAACTTATTACGTTGATGTTCCCAGTAAAGTTTGAACCTCTGCTCAGTTCTTTTCTTATTAGGCTTTGGTGAAACTCTGCTGGAGTCCTTAAAAGTTCTCTTAGTAGTTTTTAAGTTTTAACTTATGATGATCACAGTACACTTGGATTATTCTATATATAACTTTTACGTAAAATTCTCATTATGAGATGTTTAACGCCAGTACTTTGAAAGTACAGCGAATTTGGAAATCGCAGGTTGATGCCATCATTTTCTTAACCGTGTAAAATGGTATTTTACTTGTAGCGGTGGAGGCTTAATAGACTAATAGATGGCTACTGTGTGGGACAGGTTGATGATCATATCGGAGGTCCACCATTTAAAGTTTCTGTGATTGAGTAATTTCCAATCCTTGAGTTGATCTTGCATCTTTGAGATTGATACATTTGGTCGCATAATAAGTGGAAAGTGTGATTTTTGCGTGGTGTTTATGCACTTGCAGTTATGAGGAAGTGCTACATCCATTTGGTTTCAAGGCAATCACAATTGAAGATAATCAACTTGCAATTAAACCTCGCAAGGTTTGCAAGCATATTTATTTCTCCTTTAGCTTTTGTCTGTTTATAATGTCAACATTTGCTTGAGAAAGTCAGACAGAGAGAGAGTTTGGCTATAGTCAATGTGCAACGTGGCATGTGGCCAAGCTCATGGTGCTCCTTGTTCTCTAGTGTGTAGTCTAGCAAGTATATTTTTTTTCCAGTGAGATGTCTTTATTGTTGCAGCATCTGAGGTTGAGTCGTTTTTTGTTCTTAAAATGCATTCTGCATTTGTTGTGATTGGCAATAGATATACTAAAAGTGCTGGAGGGCCACATACTGTAGCATATCTAGTAAGTGTATAAGTACACTTTCATATTTCATAAATGGGTTCTCAAAAACGAAATTCTGCTGGCTTAAATTGAAGAATAAAATGTCCCCTACTTCTTAAATTGATCAGTGTAGTGAAACCTAATAGTGGATCAGTAAATGCCTTATGCTCGGATATTGGAAACTGTGTGCCTCTCAAAACCGACCCAGAGATGGTGGCAAACTTACTGAGACCATGATACTGAACCTCAAGGAACTTGTTGTTGCACCAAATAAAACTTGGCTGTTGAGAGTAAGGGTGGGTATCGGGCCGGGCCGGCCCGGCCCGGGCCCGGCCCGATATCCCGGGTCTCGGCCCGATATCCCGGGTCTCGGCCCGGGCCCGGCCCGGCCTCCTGACTCCCTTCCCCCTCCCCTAGCGGGCCGGCGGCCTGGCCCCTTTCCTCCCGACTCCCTTCCCCTCCCCTGGCCCCTTTCCTCCCCACTCCCTTCCCCCTCCCCTGGCGCCTTTCCTCCCCACTCGGCCACTCCCTTTCCCCTCCCCTGGCCCCTTTCCCCCTGCAGGTCCACCGCTTCTGGCTCATCCACCACAGACGCCGCCTGCGAAAGGAAGGAGGGGGAGCGGAGAGGGAGAGGGGGAAAGGAAGAAGGGGGAGTCGGGAGAGAAGGAGGGAGGGCTGACAGGGAGAGGGGGGAGACAGGAAGGGAGAGGGGGAAAAGAAGGAGGGGGAATCGGGAGAGGAGGAGGGAGGCCGGACAGGNAGAGGAGGAGGGAGAGGGAGAGAGAAAGGAGAGAGGAGGGAGCGAGAGCGGGGAGAGGAGGGAGATCAGAGGAGGAGGGAGCGAGAGCGGGGAGAGGGGGGAATCGGGCCGGGCCGGGCCGCCGCCGGGCCGGCTTATTGGGCCCGGGTCCGGCCCGGGCTGGGAAAATCCCAGCCCAAGCCCGGCCCGACGCCCAGGCCTAGTTGAGAGAAAAAACTTTGACCTATTAGAAGTCAGCTATAATTTTTTCTCGTTTTTGAAACTTATTGGTTACTATTGCACTCACTCTTGCTTACTTCATTAGGTGGTATATCATTAGCTCTTCTCAGGTGCTTACTTCATTAGGTGGTATTTTATTAGCTCTTCTCAGGTGAATCTTCCATGCATGTGCTTGATAATTCTCATGCTCTTTTCTGGATGCTTGCTTCCATATGATCGGCTGTATGCATTATGTGCATGTCGAAAAGTGTAAGACAAATTTAATCTGGAACTGAGAAAGTGTCTTTTGATTCAAAGGGGATGTGAGTGCCATAATGTTCACTAGAAACAAGCTTTTTAAGTCGCTTCTTTTGAAAACCTGAAATTGAGGGAAATTTGTAATAGTTAACCTCTATCCCTTATTGACTGTTTGTTCCACCAAAATGTCTTACTGATAGTTATGGCAAAGGAGTTCCGGATAGTGGAGGTTGCATACCATAGAGGAGAAAGGAGTGTATCTGTGCCTTGTAGATTTGAGGTTTCAATAATTCAACAGGCTCAGAAATCAGACGGTAGAGTTTGCTTCAACACGTGACTTTGGTCATCTTCTTATTGCCATTTCGTAAAGGGAACCCAAATGTTCAGTTGTGTGATCTGCCTCGCATCACTTGCACGACCAACTGTACTTGATAGCCATGTCATATCAGGAATGAGGAAAAGGCCTTGAAGGCTTAAGAACAGATAGATGATGATGGAGGCTTTGTGGAACTAACAAGTTGGGATCTTGATGTTAACCCAAGAGACAAGGTGAATAGATGAGTGTAAAATGTAAATTTATGTTATGAAATGAAAATGTGATGTCTATAAAGAGGTTCAAACTAGTTTCTAAAGGTATGCTTTAAGATAGGAGCTTAGTATGCTTAAAGGTAGGAGCTTACTTGGTGACTTTCTCCAACCGCAATGTTGAGCTATATTAGAATGTTTGTTTCCTGTTATTATGAATTACAATCTTTCTCAACTGAATATGTACAGTTAGCTACATGGTCTAAAGAAAGAGGAATATATGTTCTTGATTCTTAGTTTTTGCCAAGGGAATAGGCATATACAAGCTCAAACTGACATGCAGAATTTCCAGTGCATGGGAGTGTGAGCTGAAGATCTGAAAGAGCCATTATGGACTTTAGTTTCATGCAGAGCTGTTGATAACATACTTGAAAAACTACTTGTATTATGGTCTTATTGTTTAGGTGCAATGTGCATGATATAGCTGAACCAGGTGGTTGTGAGGGAGAGATTGCATATCTGAAGCAACATTAAGGAAATCAGATATCATTCTTAGGAACTCGTAAGAGGCACTTCTTGCAGAGTGGAGATCCTTAGAATCACCTAAATGGAATATTAGTTTCTCAAATGAATCATAACAAATATCTAGGGAAACTAGAGACTACAAAGGGGACCAAAAGACTGATGATGGTATTCTCCCATATAACAGCAGGCCTTCGAAGTTAATGTACCTCTCAACTGCTAGCTTGAGCATCTCATAAGTCTTGCTATAAGTTCTATTACTGGACGTATGCAATAGTTGCAACTATGTTATATTATCTAAAGAGCTTGTGAAATGGCCTTTTTGCATACCTATCATATTCGATTAGATGAATTAAGTCTCCAGAAGCTCATACGAGCGTTGGTCGACTGCACTTGACGATCAACCCAAGTTTGCATTATAAGAGGATGTAGCTTTCAAATATGATTTTAATGTTAACATTCTTGGAATTATTAAGCTTATAATAGCAAGTCTAGTGCCATCTTCAAGAGGAAGAAACATGATGAATCTTTGAAATCTCATGTGAATTCCACGTATGAGCTGACACTTGAAGCATGTGAAGGACTTGTGTCTATTGGTGTGCTTTGCTAGATGTGATACCGATCCAAACAGACTGTTTATGAAATGAATTAACAAATCTTCCATCTGCTTTGTGAATTATCTGATGTTCTGTGGAAAATGCAAACATTGGGCTCCCCAGTTGTGAAACTTAGTGCATCAACTCTTCACTGCATTCTTAAAATCATAGGTATGATAGAGAGAAAGCATTTTGTTAAAATCTCTATGACTTGGTGGATCATGTAGGATGTGGTGTCATATCCATATGCAGATGCTGTTTGTCTGACCATCTGGTTCACTTGCCATTCAATTTATTCTTCTTATAGGCCAAAATAAGATACGTATTTCATGCTAGTGCATGATCGTGCTGATTCTTTCACAAACTGTACAGGGAAGAGAAATATTGGGGAGGTGGAGGAAGACTGCATATCCTTCTCGAATGTGAGAGTAGCAGATGAACGAAGATTCCAAACCACTCATGTAAGAATTACTTAGGTTCTCAGTTTCTCACTTAAGGATGTCTTCTTCTCTGTCGTATGCTTTATTTATTTAGTTGGTTGCTCGCGGGCAACTGCTGATTCACTGATTCATGTATGCAATGGAAGTAAGGAACAGTTTGAAGGAGAAAACCTTTCCACATATAATGAAGATAATCTCTCTATTTGTCACAGACGATTTCAAAATGTATACCTGACAACATGTGAATTGTACACAGGTGAGTTGGATCAAATTTTAGTATTTACTGTTTCAGTGAAGCAAAACCATTAATCAGTTGCATGTTACATCCATGAGATTCAGAAAACCATTATGTTGGTAAGCAATCTTTGTTAAATGGGTTTTCGAATCGAAATGTTTTTCAAGAATATTAGGAGAAACAACTGAATTAATTGGATCAATGTAATAAAAGTTTGAAATTAGAAAATTCTGAAAAATGTAAAGACAAAATGATTTGTTGAGTAAAGATTTGAAAATATAATGTTCAGCAAATTGGAAAATCTTACCGGTTAAGTGAGCCATGCTAATGCGTGTATCCAACTCGAGGCCCACCCTTCACCCTTAAAAGGAGAAGAGCGAATACCACCTAGCCCGAGATTGAACAGGCTCAACGTTGGCGGGTACAACCTGGTGGATCTTGACAGCGATTGGATGACATCTTTAAATTAAAAAAAAAACCATTTTTTCAAGTGGTTCATTATAAGATTTTTTAAATATATATTTTTATTGATTTTTATATATAATTATATATTTATATATTATTTTACATTAAAAATATAGGGCTGGGCCTGAGCTGGGCTTAGCTTTTAAGTGTCGGACCGGGCCCGGGCTTCAGGTGTTGGGCCGGTCCAAACCCGACTCCTTATTTGGCTGGGCAGGCCGAGTCGATGCCCAGGCTTAACCTATACCGATCTGCACTTCACAAAAGATGCTTCTGATTATGAGGCACTCCGAAATTGCTCGATCGAGGATGGGTGGTGCCTCCAAGCTCATCAGACCAACAATTTTGAACTATGTCACATGGACACCCCGGATATTTATGATAGTATCGAAATTTCCGCGGCAAATTTGTAAAAGACAAGGCGCGGAAATCGGCCGTGTCCTTGTGATACAAGTGCTTCGGGAAAGATACCTTATATGCAATTGTACCTTTTTAGTAAAGTCAGGTGGTGGTGGTTTGCTGACCTAAGTGTGCACTTTCCATGGCTATGGTTGCTGATGACCTTGCTGGTTGCTGGTTGCTGGTGCTGTTCAGGCATCAGCAATCGTGAAGCAAAGAGCAAGTGGAGGTCGAAGCATGCGCCCTCCAATATGTGTGTGTTTGTGTTTTCTTGTTTGTTTCATAGTCCAATATGGACGGCGCAGAAGCTTTCAACTCTGACTTTGCAATTGCTTTCCACATTATGACTTTTTGCTTTATGATCTAGATTTCCACTTTATGATGATACTCTTTATTTTTTTCAAAAAGTAGATGATATCAGATATATTAGAGGCATTTCATTGTTCAAATCCTTAAGTGCATGGTTTAGTGTGATAATTAAGTGAGTTAAGAGTAAATGGGTGTTTGTTGAAATTATATAGATTGGGGTCTTCGCCTGTTCTTGTTTAGAAAAGAGTTCAACATCAACTTTAAGATCATATCTTCAGTCTTCAACCCTTCCAATGGCCGCTTTATAGATGCTAAAATAGATTATGTATATTGATTGCGAGTTCGATTTACAAAATCATACATGGGCAATTGTTGCTTTACTTTGAAATATTAATTTTTAAATTTGAACTTTGTAAACTATGAATTAAATTAATTAGATGACTCGTAATCAACCAACAAAAGGTTTTATATTTAATCACTTTATCATACGTTAAGTAACCGCTTCTCTTATTGAAGATCTACTTTGAGATGTCTTTTAAATTTTCACATAAACCATCAATTTAGAAATTTACGTTTTGTATGTTTGCAGAAATTTTTACTAAAAAGATCATCTTTTAGTTATGAACTCAAATGGGGTACTTGTATTTTTATTTTTGCTCATATGAATCCTAAGTAAAGGTGGTCCATAACACTTTTCACTTAAAAAGTTAAAAGTGGGCTAGGGTGAAAATTGAAGACTTGAGGAGGTTACTTGGTTATTATAGTATTTAACAAATTATAACAAGCATTTCACTGTCGTAAATGGAATGCCATAATAAATAACCTACCCTAAAAGACCTCAACATTCCAGCATATCATAATTTAACCAGATGCTACTTTACCCTCGGGGAGTAAGGCTGTGACACTGCGCCTGTGCTATACGTCTCAACTAGTGCATCGCTGCATCCTCATTTACAGCACAAGAGAGTGATGCCCATAATCAGCCATTTGTCGGCCGCTGACCCCCACTAGTGCGCCAACAACCTCGGAGCCCACACTGCTTGATGTTGTGACTAACATCGTCGCAAATCTGCAGTAAATAATGATCCTTAAGGTGTGTTTGATAGCATCATATTAACTCCGAAGCCGATCTAAAATCACTTTTATAAAAAAGTACATAAATACTTGGTTTCTGTATATGAGAATTTGAGTATGTGGCAAAAACCACCTATATAATTTGTAGTCCAAAGGGGTATGACTTCAAATCATAAGATCTGAGATACTCAGGGTGTGTTTGATAGCTTCTTGGATATGAGATTCGAAGCTGAGTTGAAATCCTTTCTAGGTGGGGCCCATAGAGTAAACAAACACTGGATTTCAGACCTCTAGAAAAATGATGATACGAGATCATCACTATGTATCAAAGTCTCCTATAAAAGTAGCTCTGACTTCAATTCCTCCGCCCAGAGATCCTCAATGATCTCAAATCAACACTAATCTATAATCCGAAGCTATCAAACACACCATTAGTGAAGGATCACTCAAAGATGGAAAATATGTCACATGTGATATGATTATTTATTTATTTTGCACTGAATTCTCAACCTATCTACTGTATTTTTTTTTTTTGTTTCTCTACCCCACATGCATTTCTACTAAGTTGATAGTGGATCTGTAAACCATAAGTGGAATTCAATTGTATTAGGTGGCATTTAAATGAATAGTATTCAAATGACCGACATTAAAATGCCAGGTATTTAATAGCAGATACATAAATCTCATGCCATATGCCGATGACTCTTCAATCAGTCACTCACTCATACAATTATTTCATAAAAAAGTCGCACCTATTTAGGTGTCACTTCTTTTTTTAAGTATTATTATACGACAACCAACTAGCACGTGGTATTTCTCTCGGATGATGGTATTGGAATTCCGCTTCCATAATGAAATTCCATGCTTTCAAACAGTCACCTTCTGGATCATACCAACATTTTTGGTTTTCCTTTGAGAGCCTTTTCTCTCTCTCTCACTCACACACACTCTCTCTCTTGTTTATGTATTTTTGGTCTCCACTTTGTTATTCGGCTATGATACTGTCTTTCACTTGCTATTGGGTAACTCTATCGTTCTGTCTTTCTGCCCTCTTATTCTTTTTTTATTATGTTGTTGTCTTGTATATTTCATTCTTTTATTTTGCCATTTGTTTTTGTATATCAGAAACTTTTTTACTCCAAATTTTATTACCCATTTTCATTTTATTAATTATTTCTTTACTATATATATATATATATATATATATATATATATATATATGTGAAGAGAGGGCAAGAGAGAGGATCATGACGTCCATACAAGAGATTAATAAGCTCAAAATTGACTTATTTATAATGTCCAGGGTGGCCGTACATGAACTCATGTGGGTTAATTAATGTCTGTTATTATTTATTTATCACCAAAATATTATATCTTCATAAATACCTGATTGTAACATACATGAAAGAGGGTGCACAGGGTAGTGTCTAGGATTAGTTTACTATTTATAGATGCACAGAGAGGTGCATTATGAGCTACGTTTTGAGATTGGTATGGCCGAATTTTATGTTTCCAAGAATTGTATTGAAAAATAATGTTTATGATTAATTTATTACGTATAAATGCATAAAAAATCATTAAATGAGTTCTATCTCAAGATTGGTCTTACCAAATTTTATTTTTCCAATAATTTTTTAGAAAACAAATATAACGAGGTCTTGTTTATGTTCGAAAGCACAACAATGGATGTAAATTAATGTTTAAAAATTCATAATGTCACATATATGAAAAGCGAATTAATTAGTCAGATTGTATAAAAAATGATTGAAGAACATTAGAAATAATGCGATTGATGGGACTGATTGAACGCATCTTACAGCATTGAGTTTAAATAAGAACTCACTCGCGCGCAATGAGGAGCTTTCCGAAAAATGTGGATATTACAGCTGGCTAACTGCAATATGAGCGGCAGTTCAGCAACTATGTATAAATTTGTTTCTTTTTTCTTCTTTTTTGATCTCTTTTACGCTGTAGATTCATACGCCCATATTTCAGGGAGGAGGGGGAGAGAGAGAGGGTGGGAAAGATCTCTCTATTGCGTTTCCCACCCGCTTGGCTCTCCTTTATTCTCCATTTTTGGCCGTCGCCCCACCGGTTCCTCCTCGCTGTCTCCGAAGCCGATTGGATTCCCCCCGGAAAAGTTTTTCCAGCGACGCCCCGCCGCTCGTTCCGTTACCGCTGCCGTCGATTAGAGTGGTGCAATCGAGTCGGACGAAATGGTGCATCCGATGGTGGATAGGGCGACCAGCGATATGCTGATCGGTCCGGATTGGGCCATGAACATTGAAATCTGCGATATGCTTAATCACGACCCTGGGTACCGCTTTCTTGTCTTCCTTCTTCTTAAAAATTGACGTTCGTGGGTCTGCGTCTTTTTTCCCACAACCGACATTGTCTTTTGGTTGTCCTTGTGTGGATTTGTGCCGTGGTTGGACTGAATTTGTCTTGGGATTCATCCATCTGGGTTAGGGTTTGCAGTTACTTTTTCGCTGATCTCTCGTTGGATTTGATCCATTTTGTTAACTATTTGGACTGACGGGAAATTGTGGGATTCAATGTTTCTTATAGGCAGTGATGTGTGTGTCCATTTCGAGCATCCATTTGNGGGGGGGGGGGTGTCGCGAGGGGACCGTGTTTATATACCACTTCGTTGATTTCTGGAACTGATGATTTGTTCGCAATTCAGTTTTTTCGTAGGGGTAGTGAACACTATGCCCTGTCTAAACTGATAGATAGCGGCTAGCCGTTTTAGGCAATGCAGAATTTTGTGAAAATGCAGAGTCGCCCACCAATTCAGCGCGGTCGTTCGATTACATAAACATGAGTATACGACCAACTTAGACACCATAATAATTCAGGTATTGCATGTCATTTTGACAAATGTTTGTGATGAAGAATTCTCGTGACCTTTAGGACATGTCAAGAATGTACTATTTTTTGATTTCTCTATTTCAAAATTTGAGTTATGGACCAACTAGTAGCTTTCAGGAGCTTCATTTATTATATGTCATTATTTTTGTGCATGGCTTGCAATGAGTTCTTCTTGCCTCAAGAATAACTCTCCTTAAAAATAATGGGGAGTACTTGAACTGGATTCATATAATGTTGCGTTTTGATTCCATATCTTCAATCTCTGGATGTGTTTCTAATGATGAGAATCTAGAAAAGAAGAAGGAATACCATCTGGAGTTATTTTGAGACGTGTCTAGACTTCTCTTCCATTCTATGTGCTTGCACTGTTTGAGAACATGCCATGAATTTTGAACACGAAGATTGGTCCTGTATCTTGTCCTCATGAAGATATCAGGTTAACAGAGGTTAGCAGGGTTGGAACTTTGTTAGACGCATGACAAATAAATACAGGTTGTTCACTATGTCAGGAAAATAATTATGCAAACACAGAATCTTAGCCAAGTGAGTACACAAGAAACAGAAATTATTATCAGATTCTAAACATTTGTAATGTCGTCAGCTTTTCAACTGGGCTTTTCTCCACTTCATGCTAGGTGTGATATGGCATGCCTTTTAACATACCTGGGGCCATGGGAGTTGGCTTGGGATACAGTTTAACTCAGGCAGGAATGTTTGCCAAGCCGACTTATATCCAACACTGACGTTAGTATCAGTGTCCTGGTAATGTTATGTTTTCTTTATGATGACCATTTATGCCACTAGAGCAGGCTGATAATATTCTTGTTGACCTTGATATTGCTGTCGGGTAATAGGATTTCTGCTGAGAGCATATGTACTTTTCTCTCCTGAAAGTATGCCGTCATTTCTTTTTTCTGACATGAGGTCCTGGCGAATCATTCTCCACATGATCTTGTTCAGCTTTCATTTAGTGCCAACTTCAGCTTATCTGTTCATTGCTATATATGTATTGCCAACTTCAGCTTATCTATTCATTGCTATATATGTAAGCAAATCAAGAAATGCTTTCTAGCTTTATTTTTTATCTGTTGACTGTATTGAGAGTCACAAAAATAGTGCTGTAGATGTGATTGCATGTGTCAATTACATGATTCCAGGCATATTTTATTGCTCATAAATCTTCTATATTATCTGACTTATCCTTCCTCCTAATTTGTCCATGTTTAATTGGTCACGTATCTACATATACGTAATAGGCACTCTTAGGAAATAGGAAGTACTCCAATGTCATAAGTTCTTCCTAGCAGTTATTTTGCCAATACATTTTTATGTGGCTATTAGTTAGTGTAGATTATTATCTGACGTACTTTTTTTTTGCAAGAACAGGCAGATGAAAGATGTGGTAAAGGGAGTTAAGAGACGTCTTGGACACAAGAACCCCAAAATCCAGCATCTTGCTCTTACAGTAAGTAGATCTCGATCTCCTATTCACTTTGCACTTCAATTTAGCAGCTTGTTATTTATGAGGGTATCAATTTTCGATTTTTGACCTATAAACTGTCTCAGCTGTTGGAGACATTGATAAAGAATTGTGGTGATATTGTCCACATGCACGTTGCTGAAAGAGATATCCTGCATGAAATGGTGAAGATTGTTAAAAAGAAGGTAACGTGATTTTGTCAAGTCATGGTAAACAATATCCTTTATTTTCGTCTTTTCTTAAGATTCTAAACTTCTTGTTATTGCAGCCTGACGTGCGCGTTAGAGAAAAGATATTGACGCTTATTGACACCTGGCAAGAAGCCTTTGGTGGGCCAAGGGCAAGATATCCTCAATACTATGCTGCATACCAGGAGTTGTTGGTAGGCAAACAGTTTGCTTTATGTTATAGATCTATGGCTTTGATCCCTGGTTTATCGAGGTTAATTAGATGTGCATTTAACTAGTAATGGGAATAAATTTTGATGGGACACCTCATTATTCTGTAGAGGATATCAGATGGGCATTATAGACAATGTTGCTGTATGGATTGGAATTAATGCATGACTAATTTCTTATCTGAAAATAGAATAGTTAAGATTATGAGTTGCTCAGATGTCCATGTTTTCAAATGTGTCTTCACCTTGTAAGGACGTTTCAGACTTTCAGTAAACTTTCCAGGTAGATTCCTGGCTGATGAAGCGTGCTCCCTATCCAACACAGGATAAATGGGAAAAATATTTCTTTCTTTCAGTTGTCAAACTGACATGTACATGTGATCTACAAGGTTAGGCTAGCAGGAATCACATTTATATTTGTGGGATATGAATAAGATTTTCTGGTGATCCAAAAGTCAACACCCTTAATTTTCACCTTTTTCTATCAACCAAAATTTTCCTTGTAAGAACACATACCAAGGGCCAACATACACACGTTTGTATGCTTGTGTATAATGCACATTTGCATAACACACATATCAGTACACAAATCAAGGGTTTCATCATTAGTCTTTCGCCCATGTTGAGTACATGTACAAAGTCAGATTTGTTTTAATTGGTTTGGTTATGTTATCTTACTGACACATATATCCATCTACGGCAAATCTTTTCCCAGTGTAAATACGTGCATGTAAGTGAATATATGTGAATATATATACATGTATGCTTATATTACCTGTATATTGTAGTACTTGGTTCCTCTTAATGGTAAGAGGGTATGACAATTTTAATTTTGTGATCTTTTTCCCCTCATTTTTTCAGGCTGTTTTGGAGTTTGACCAAGTGCATGTGATTTACGTGCTTTGTTTAGTAGAATACATGTTTGGATCATCCAATTACCACACATAAGTAGGCATCTGAAACACCTGAAATGTCAAAATTCTAACGTCTGTGCTATTATTTTCAAGCATTAGAAAATCATATTTATAATAGAAAACTTGACAAAAATTTGTTTCCTGGACATGCTGAAACATGTATGAAGTCTGATTTGGAAAACATGATTAGAAGATTGAAATCACAATCTTTTGTAGGATGACCCATACAGTTAATCTTTAAATTTTTTCTTATAACTAAGCTTCAGTTCATGAATTCACTGTTATCTGTTTGATGCTAGTATTGCATAACTTCAAATAAGTGAAAACTTTGCTTTTTCTGTCTCTTTTCGGAGAATGATCTGATCATCAAGTAGCATTGATTGGATTTGCTGAAAAAAAGTAATGTGCATTGCCATTGGTCTACTGTTTTCACAAAAATTATTTCCATGCCAGCGTTCAGGTGCTGTGTTTCCCCAGATGTCTGAGAGAGCTGCCCCCATATTCACTCCTCCTCAAACACAGCCTCTGTCACATTATCCTCCTCAATCCTTAAATAATGCAGATTACCAGCAAGAAGCTCCTGCCCCATCAGTACCTTCAGACTTTCCTAGTTTGAGGTACATGCGCTGTTCTACAGTATGCTGCACTAGATATCAGATGTGATGGTGGTTGAATTTTTGGACTTGTTTTGACTTTTGAGATATGTATAACTCATGAACTAGTTTGACGTTTGTAACTTTGCTGTATGTGTTTAGCACTGTCTTTTATTTTATGGTTACAACATGGGTTTAGCTTGTGTTATATCATCAAAATACAAAAAGTGCATAAAACTTTTTCCATTTTTTTGGGTTCAGAGTTTCATTAAACCCCTTGAGACTCCTATTAAATGTATCATATGAGGTATTCTTAGTTCTTTCATATTTGTGGAAAAATAAGATTAGGGCATGTTTCCGTGACACCCTTAGACACCATTTTAGAAGCAGTTGAAACTGGGTTTCTGAAAACCCCAGTTTCTACAAAACAACATTTTCAAAGGGGCGGGAACAACCTGGCCCCTTCTCCCCCCTAGTGTTTTCATAGAACATGTCGTTTTGTCTTGTCAACCAAAACTGGTTAAAAAACTAGGTTGTCACAAAATCTGGTTTCATAAAATGTTGTTTTCCAATGGCGTCATCCATACACAACCTTCGAGATGATTACACACATAGAAGATAGAACTTTGGTGGTTTTCTTGAGTAACAAAAAAAATGATAAAATTATGCAAAAAGTTGTATGCACAGTCATTTGTTGGATTTAGTTTAAGTACTGGAAGTGGCTTAAGTGGTTCACATTTATTTATTTATTTGATGGTGAAAATATGTAGTCTTGTACCTTTTATTGGTGCGTTCAATGTAATTCTTGGTCATTTTAATGTGAACTTTGTCCTATGTTCAAGTTAAATATAATTTTCTGTAAAACATATTTTTTTTCTAAACTTCTTATATTTTTTAGACTTAACAATATTTTCATATGAAAATTACAATTTGATATTTATCTTTTTGGGATCGATCGAAGGAAGAACTATATATTTTTACAATAAATTTGATATTTATCAGTTTGACATTATTGATCTAATCGTTTTTGAAATGTGGAAATGTACATGACTTGCTCTTTCAAGCTGCCAAGGAATTTTTCCTTCTGATAATCTGATTTGAAACAATGACATGAGTGGACCTGCTTGCGTTAACCTTGTATTTCACATAGTGTGTAGTATTTGCAGCTAATGACTTCTTTGTAAATTTAATGTCTGATAGGAACTAGTTATACATTTTTGAATCACCTGTACATGCTTACTCTTCCTCAAGCTTTCACTGCGTAATACAAGTTTGATCCTATGATGTGGAGCTTCCTTCCATTTTATCATGGACACTCATCCATATGCTTAAGTCATTATTTTTCATTCCTTTTGGATGAGCTGACAGGTAGATTGTACCATGTTTCTATGCACTTTCAGGTGTCCTTATGAATTATTTTTGTTTCTTCATTGGTAGCCTGACTGAAATTCAGAATGCGCGTGGAATCATGGATGTCCTTGCTGAGATGCTGAATGCTTTGGAGCCAGGCAACAAGGAGGTAGCTTTCAGATGTTTGGTGTTGTAATGTAGATATCTCAGAGTTGATAATTCTGAACTGCATAATCATGACACTTGAAAGTTCTCCGGTTATCATATTTGAATATTGAGTTTACATTTTACAATACTATAGATATTTGGAATAATGGTTTCAGTTATGGAAATTCACTTATTGATCTACCAAGATACTGAAACTTTTATCTTAACTTGCAGGGTCTCAGACAAGATGTAATTGTAGACCTTGTAGAGCAATGCCGTTCTTATAGGCAGCAAGTTGTTCAGCTTGCGAACACTACTTCTTCGTAAGAAAATGCAAACTTCTTATTGTTGAGAATGTCAGTCAGAAGATACTTACAAGATTATTGAACAGCTATTCTGGACATGTTGCGTTGAAAATTTAGTATGCCATTGTACATCCTATAATGAGACAAAATTTTAGATGAGTCAAATTTTATGCTGACAAATGGTTATGTTATTGTTTTTCAATTGCAGAGATGAGGAACTACTCCGTCAAGGCTTAGCTCTAAATGATGACTTGCAAAGACTGCTTTCTAAACATGATGCAATTGCTTCAGGAATGGCCGTTCGCCCTGAGCAGAAAAAGCCTCCTCCTGCCCTTTTAGATATTGGTGATGGTTCAGATGCTGCACAGACTAGTTCAAAGGATGTAGAACAGGGGTAATAAGTGAACATCCTGACTTTTCCTTGTGCCATGTTGTTTCCTTTGTGTTTTTCTGTTATTGTGAAGAGTACACATGGTAGCCTTAAATTTTTGCAAGTTTATAAAAATTGAATTTCTGTGAATAACGTGCATAAAAAATGTGATTTATGAACTACGATGGGAGTCCTGACAATTTGTAGGATTTGTTAAGCTCCCTTCGAGTTGAAATGATCTAGGATATTCCTCTCAAATTTTAGCACTTAGATTTGGTCCATGCCCATCTGTCAACCACATTCATCACCTAGTCCAGGCTGCAAATTCCGATTTTTGTGATAGTCAAGGACTCAATGACAGTTAGGACTGCAGTGCAAACTAGCATGGGTTAGTTGATGAGACATGTTTCTTGCTCATATCTGGACTACTATGAGAATCAGTGTCACTCACGAGCCCTGGACCAACCAAAGTTGATTATTTGACTTTTAGTTGCTTTTTGGTCATCATTGGTCCACATTTTGAGCAAGTAGGCTTTTGACCAATGCATAATAATGGTTAATCAAGCTTAGGAGTTAGTAGTAACTCGGACAAGATGAAATTTGTTATCTTCATGTCTAAATTTTATAACGGTTCTTGTGCAACCGACTTAAAAGGACTAAAACAATTACCAAGTCAACCTCAGTCTAGGCATATTTTTACAGGAAATCAATGAAAAATTAATGGCAGAGAATATAACAGTGGATGCATGCACGCTATTGACTGAAGGAAACATCTTATAACCCATATGTATGGATTATGAACCACAATTCCAGCAAACGAAGTTGCATATAATATTCATCTTATGTTGAGGTTTTTGTAAGTTTAAATCATTGACTTTGTAACTACAGTTTGTGAGCAATCTGAAAGTTAGAACGTGTTTTGTGGATATTATTCTATTTTCCATTTCCTTCATGGCAATTCCAATCAATGGAAGCATTTTTTGCCTTTACTTCAAACTAAAATTTTAAATGTACAATGTAGGTCCGCATCAGGAAGCATTATAAATCAACCTCCTCTGCAGCAACTGCTGCTTCCTGCACCACCAGGAGCTGCTGCAGCTCCTGCCACCAGAGCGGACCCCAACCTGGACCTTCTTAGTGGTGAAGATTTCCAGTCACCAGCCAGCAAAGATGTGTTAGCTCTAGTTTCTGTTGGTCAATCAACTGCCAGTGCCCCCCACCTGCAACCGCCGCAGCAGCAGGACATGCTAGCCCTTTCAGATCCTTTCTCTCATAATTCAGCTATCGATTCTCTTGGCTCTCAATTGACTCTACCAACATCACAGGCAGCCACACAGTTTCAGAGTCTGCAACAAGCAACAATACAGGAGCAGCAACAAGCACAGTCCATATTATACTCAAATGGAAGCATTCCGAACATAGGAGAACTTCAACAGCAGCAGCAGATGCAGCCTGCATCATATGCAAGTGGAACCATCCCAATGACAGGGGCATCCCAACAGTTTCAGCACCAGATGCAGCCCACATTATATCCAAATGGCATTATCCCAACCATGGGGCCACCTCAACAGTTGCAGCAGCAGATGCAGCCCACACTTTATTCAAATGGGACCATTTCTTCAATGGGAGCACCTCTTCAACAACAGCAACAGATGCAGCCTGGATTTTTTCCAAACGGAAGCATGCCAAACATGGGTCCTCCACAGTTTGAACAAGCAGCTTACCTGCAGGGTGTGCATATGAATCAGAGCCATCCTGCCTGGGGTGGGCAGGTTGTGCCAATCATGAATACACAACAGCAAACTTTTGTTTATGGTATTGTTGGCATTTTCTTGTACTTTGACTGCTTCCCAAGATTTCTTTTCTTAAACTTTGTTATTTACATGCTTTTGAGTTATTTTTTTTTTATCTGAATGCTACAGGAGCAGGCGCTCAGAGTGTGGGATCACTTCCACCAGCACCCTGGGATATGCAATCAATGCAAAGTCCTCAACCCTTGGCCTTTGCTTATGGTCAGCAGGCAGAGGTGCAATTTGGTGATCAGAGGCAGGCCACATACTCCCTGGCAACATCTGATGACATATCTCGAAGGACACAAGGGCTTTCCCTTCAAGATGACAGATACACGAGCTCTTTTCAAGGTTCTTCTGCAGCTTATTTGCAGCCGAAGAAGCCAGCTAAGGCTGAAGACAAACTTTTTGGTGATCTAGTAAGCATTGCAAAGACAAAATCTAAACCTTCAAGTACCCCGGCAACTTAGGATTCTTGTGATGGATTTGCGTGATAGAGCTTTTATTTCTTGCTCTAATAATTTCTTTCAGCTCCCACTTGAATGTTGATTTGCTTATTGAAGTTATGTACATTCTTTTTTCACATATGTTATTGTAATCACAATCCCCTGTAAAATAAGAGCTTCATGCTTCTTTTTGTTCTGCTGTTCAACTAGGTATATTCTTCTGTTTGTTTGGAGCATTTTGTTGGATGCAGTTGTCCCTGCAATTAAATCAAAGGTGCCATATTGAGTTGTTCAGCAGGAGCACTTGTGGTGCATGATTGCATTTTGTTCTTCCTCATCTCGGACCATCGATGAAAATTTATGCTACCATCGAAGTGCATCTTTAATGGGAAGCCCAGGCATCTGTAGTTCTGGTTCCAGGGAAGTTTTTGGCCTTGTTGTACTTAAAAATTTCACAACTGAAATTGTTTCATCTGGCTCCATGGTCACCTGTCTTTTAAGATGATTTACTATATCTTGGTCAATTTTACTACCCCCAGTTGTACTTCTGTTATTACCATGTCCTGATAGTTTACGGAATGCAATTCATCCGATTCATGAACATGAACTAGAGGCCTCAGATCTAGATTATCGGTTTGAACTAACTCTGCGTATTGCAACATTTGAAAAAAGTCCATTTCTACATTAGATGACAAATGCTAAAAGTAACATGAGTGCAGAAATGATGGTAATATGACCGTGTTGGAGGTCATTGAGCGAAACTTGCTCGGGCATGAGTACATGTGACTTGTATAACGGGATCGTGAACCAGTTCAAGTATGCCCCATTTTGATATCCTAGTCCTCCATAAGATTTTGAGTATTGATCTTGAAATCAGCACCCGTCTACTCTTCTTCAAGGCAAAAAGCGAGGAATGTAGGGGGTGTGAACGAGTGGAGAAGAATGTTTTCGTCTGTTTCTTGTCGCGCCTGAAAGGAGCAATGAAAATTGTGGAAAATGAGCACTTTTAGCTTGGTTTGGTGGACATCTTACATTGTATTTCAATGAGAAGTGTCAGATGCTGTCCAACCCCAACCCCCAAACAACACCTCCACCACCGGCCCAAACCACCCCGCCCCCCCCACCAAACTCCAAATTCAGTTTAATGCTGCACCTACATAGTGGAAATTGCAGTGCAGGGAAAAACGTTCGGCAGAGCATCGAGGCTGATGAGGAGGAAGGAATCGTGACAAAGCCAAAAGATTGAAGTAAATGACTGGAGCAATCTGATGAACTTAGCCATGGGCGGTTGGAAACAAGGGTTTGTCTGAGTAATCAAATCGAATCAAGTATCAACTTGATTTAATTTTGTAAAAGATTCAAAGGAACGACCCTGAAAACTTTCAAGTAGATTAAACCTCTTGGATCTTAAATGGCTTAATTGATCACTAAATTATATCTAGTTCGGTTAACAAAATAATTACATATAAAGAATATCATAGTTGCCATGTTCAATGGTGCCTTTTACATGTAAAGCCGATGTGAACTGGAAAGATCAGTCGCTTGGATCAGATCTCCTGGTGACAGGTAATAAACAAAGAGCCTTGCATTTGACTTTTACACCATCAGTTTCTGAATTTCCTTGTTAGAACATTCTAACTTCAGTGTTCCCATAATTATCCTCCTGAAAGAATACAAGATTGAAAGAATTGAACAGAGGGATAATATCTACCGAATCTGTACAATTAGCAGCTTAATGGCAAAAGAAAAAGTGCACATAGGCTCATCTGAAGGCACCAACGAAGACAATGAATAGAACAAGATAGTTTCTTTTGCAGCTGAAATAACTCATATCTGAAAATCAAGAACACATCCACCAAGTTTTTGAGCTGCCATTATTTGAGATGCGACAGTCTGATGTTGGGAAAAGGATTTAAGTAATGCTTGTCCATCCTGTGTACGCAATCTATGTCCTCCTTTTTCCATATTGCAGGAATTCGCCATTCCTTGAGAATTTTCTGAACTTGTACTTCTGTTCTTGACGGTAGCAGATGCTGAAGGACCACCATCTGGCTCACAATTATAGATATCTGATGAAAATAATAAACTGTAACATTTGGTAGCCAAACTTCGAGAATAAGTAATAGGTAACTAGGAAAGAAACAAGTTCAATCAGATTATAGACATAATTTAGTTAAACCGGCTAAACATCTTCCTAGGTCATCCAGAAAATTCCAAGTTGACTTCCTGATATAACCAGAGTTAATTTCAGTCACAACTCGGTTTCAGCTTCAAGCAATACAAATGAAAGTTGTCACATTTCACAGGGACATTTTGCTCATGTGATACTCCACATAGACATGACATGATGGTTGGACTCAACAAGATACTTCACGAATACTCTCAAATTAGTGTAGGAAACAGTCTTGGGTCAACAATCATATATATATATATATATATATATATATATATATATATATATATATATATATATATATGCGTTCGCATCCATGTAAAGTGGTTTGTGTTCATTTTAATTTTTAGGCTTTTTCATTTGGTTGCTAGGATATTTCCAGAACTTAGTACTGCAGACATCCAGAGTCCAAGAAAACTTGAGAAGAATGCAATAAAAAGAAGGAAGTGAAGAACAAAATCAATGCAATCACTGCATCAAACTGAACCATTTCTCTTAAAGTACAATCTCAGGAACTGGTATCACTATGTAAGAGAAAATCTCTAGGTCAACATGGTCAAAGCCCATTCCATATTGCATCTATCCATCAATTGCCAAGCAACCCAATTTGCAGTAGCATGGAGCATCAATTCCAATAACAGGCTCCATAAGTGATCAAGCACCAAATACACCACAAACCACAGGTTGCAACTTCTAAAGAAGAAAACAACCATGTAACAAGACCTAGCTTCGCATCTCATAGACAAATTTCAGTCGGGATGGTAAGATTTACCAAGTGCCCTTTCTGCCGGAAAGACCAATAAACAGATCAACTTTCAGTTGTACATTGTATGAGTATATTGTATGGCTCTTGCTGAACTTCCAAGGTACATTCTTGGATGATGTTTTACAAAAGCAAATAAGAAAAACTTCAGGAGCGCATGCTGTCTGAGACTCTCACTTAGCCCGAAGAGTTTTCATAAAATTCACCTTTGGACTTTGTTGTTGACTTCTGGGCAGGTTTGCTCCGTCTAGCCCTTGACGCGCATAGCCAAATTCTTTCTTTCTCAAATTCATGACACTCTGCTGCCAGAGGGACATGCCAATGTCCTTGTTCTGATTCCTGTGACAAGATAGCCGACTTTGAAAACATTTGTCTGTGGCAAATGAAAAAACCAATACCTATATTCCTTCAACAAAAAAAAGTGGGTCAACTTAGGAATTGATTAATCTCCAAACCGTGCTCAAGCATGCCTAAGTGGCATAACAAACTTGCACTCAAAAGAACATGGGTTCATGGAGTTAGCCTACAAAACCTCTATAGCTGTCCAAAAAACCATTTATGTAGTCTCCTGTTTGTGATTGATGCTAGCCAGGATTTGTGTCTTGGTTTGGCCTAAAGAATTTCATTGTCCTCATGTTCCCGCTAATGAAACTTTGCTTTCTTCTGATAACACTACCGTATATTGGCATTGGGTGGATTCTCATTACCTGAATCACCACAGAGCAAGATGGAGGCATGTGGAATTTCACACCAGTATCACTAAAACTGAAGCGCACCTTCACAAAGACAAAAAAACACCACATTATCAGCAAGGACGAAAAAATGGAACAAATGAAATTCTATGTTTATTACTTTTGTATATGTGGTCAAAATTTTCGTAGTGATTGTATTATTACAGTTATATTTGTTCTCAGAAATCATTCATATTATATTCCTCACATTACATGCTGATGTAACGTGTTGATCTAACTTGTAAAATCTTAAAAACTAAAAATATTCAGCCTAGGCAAAGTGATCAACTTATGATGGTAGCTATTGTGATTTTAGACCATCAGTATATCGAGTTTATCAGCCATATAAAGTATGAAGTTGTCTAGATACTCCTTATACCTGATGTCTTTCTTTCCATCTGGGAAAGAAATCATTCCCTAGCATCTGAAATATATGATCTCTCATTTCATCATTAGTCACCAGCAAGCACTTACACTTTATAGCTGCATACAACCAGTACCTGAAGAATAGGTTAGTACTTAATACAAGTAATATGCACACCAATCAGTACTTGAAGTATATGTAAACATATGGTACTGTGTTACGCGTGTTTGAGAGAGAGAGAGAGAGAGAGGAGAGAGAGGGGGAGAGAGGCAGATTCTCTTTGAATGTGGATTATGTGTATGCACATGCATAGGAAGGAGGAATGTGCAATCAAAGTATCTATAGAGCTTGAACATTTGATTAGCTTCAAAAAGATCCTTCTCTGAAAAGTGACCCCCACTGATATTCCTCACCTATAGTTATTCCCACATAAAACAGAGTATGTCACATGAACTCTTCAAAAAAGGGGAAGCTCGTGTTGACATGACCCTGGTGCAGTTGCAGGTGCCAGATATGGGTGCGGCTCCGACACGCACCCCAACCGCACCCTCTCTTATTCATGTTCAAATTTTTTTTCGTTCTGTATTTTTCTGTTCAGTCTCCCACTCTTTCTTTGTTTACAACAATAAAAGTAAGAAAAAACTAAAAAGGACATATTAAAGCTAATATACAACCATATAATTATATATATATATATATATATATATTATGAATTACATATATATAATAAATATATGTATATACCGTTGCCGTATCTGCACCCCCACCCCGTACTCATGTGACATAGAAAAGATCCTCTTGGCCATTATCTAGACTATCATTTACCATAGAAGTTACACAGAAGTTGTTAGACACTTGGAATATCCATATGATCAGATGATGTGATAAATATTCCATGATGCAGTCAGCTCAGCCTTGCAACTTCCTCCTGCTCATCAGTAAACCTGCCTTGATGATGTTTGAGAAGGAACTTGATCATTTTCTTGCTACTATGAAAACAAAATGCTGGTTTCCAAAAAACTGATCAACAACTTCAATTTTAAAAACCAGTAGTTTCTGAAAAAAACAGAAGATGCATAGACAGTTTTTCAGATGAATGTACAAGAGACTACAACAGTGAGCTTATAATTGACTAAGAATAGCCTACAACATGTGTTTATAACTTTATCTAACCAAGCATTCTCACCAATCATCATTTGATCCAGTTGGAGTGGCATAAAGTGCATCAGCAGTTCTCCACTTTTCTATAATCCTTCTATTTGGGGGATCATCTGCCCTGCCTCCTTTAATACGCCTGTTGTGCACAATGATCAATGGCCATTTTCTTGAAGGAAACTTTTGTCTCATAGCATTGACAACAGCATTGACCTGAAATTTTTTAATAAGCATATAGCTAATTAGCAGGATGAATTGTAAAGATAAGGTTCAATATGCTTGCCTACTCTTGGCATCAGACAGTCACCTTAGGTATTGAGAATCGTTTCTGGCTAAAAAGGCCAACATTTGCAGCATCCACTACAGTTTCAAAAGGTCCATAATAGTCAAGCCAGTTCTGCACATGGTAATATCAGTTTCTTCGTCAGATGAAGATACCTAAATTTGTAGAAGAACATTTTCATCTCAATCACACTTAAGCAATGAAAATCGTAAACTCTTTCCATATTCATGTTATACCTAGATAGAGTTGCTAATATGAGAAATGGAACTGGGATTGCACCCAGCCACAACTTTAAATAAGATGATGATGGCCACAATCAAGAGGTTTCAATTTTCATGTATTACGGATACCAGAGCAAAAGACATCAATTTGAAAGCTTCGTGTCCCAGCGATGTCAGGCAGATGATCTTAACTAATGGACCTTGGCCCTTGGGTTCAAGTTCCACCCTATATCATCTGAGTGTGGCTGCTGGTGCGAGTGCAGACGCCGCAATTTTTCAAAAAAATTATTTAGGTGCGGGTGCAGCGAGGCCCGAGGGTGTATATATGTGTACGTATATAAATCATTTGCTACATAGTTATTTAATTTAAACTGTTTAGTAGCCTTATTTATTATATTTATATATAAAATTTTGTATTAAATATAATTCAGTTATGTGCCTATGAAACACGGGTGCAGCTAGCGGACTAGTCGACACCGACACCCGAACCCATGTCGGGCCAAGTTGACACCAGCAGCCAATGCTGACTGGGTATATATTTCCTCAAATTTTTCCTCCGCCTTTTCCCCTTTCTCCTCTTTTCGCCCGTTTAATTGTTCACCGCTGCACTGAAGCTTCCTTCACCAAACGCACAGGTGCTGCAGCTTCGTTCGGCATCAGTTTAATCCCCAAACTCCTTACTGCTTTCTGCCCATACCCCACTCACGGTCCACTGTTCCATTTAGCCAAACCATTACCTCCAACGGGGATATGCTGCAGCTTCTTCATGAATGATACATGTTTAGTTTATGACCTTTATGAATGTATTTTTTTTCATATTATATATATATATATATATATATATATATATATATATATATATATATATATATATATATATATATATATATATATATACGGCCAACCGCACCCGCGTACCCATGATTTTGAATTTGGTCCACACCCGTATCCGCACCTGCACCATGTGACATAATTATGTGCACATTTAAAATGACCAGTTTTGACCCGGTTCGGCTGGCCGAACCGAATGTGCTGTGTCGGAGAAGCACCAGCACCAGCGTTGACAAAGGTGCGACAGCCATTTAGAAGCACCAAGGTGACATAGATTCCACCCAGAGAACATACTGACGTTGAGTACTGAAAAGAAAGAAAAAAGGCAAGAAGAATGTATTTAGTAGTTGGAAAAAGGAAATACCATGGATGCTTGGTGGGATTCTAGTTGTCTGAGAAATATGCAAAAACAAGTTTCAAGTACAAAGAAAAAAGAGAACTGAAAAACTGAAGAACATCAGTTCCCAATCGCCAATTGTAAAACAAAAAATAATAATTAGATAATTATTCCCAGCCGAAGGTCTTGCCTGATTTGATCGGTATCATTCAAAGTCAATCATCATAGTCTGAATAGTGCACTAGTCAGCTAAGTAGCAGCAAAATCCTAACAAATCAGTTGAACTTGCTTGGTAAAGAAGCTGATTGATTTAGCAGCAATAAGCAGCATAATCGATGACCATTTTAGTTTGACTGACCAACGAACCAAGTTGTTTGAGGCCCTCATTCAAACCTTGCTATTTACAAAGAGATTCTTACTTGGAAATTTTGAAAGCTTGCAGCCCGCTCTCTCTTTCTAGCTATGGATGCTACTGAATTTGCAAAAGCTTCAGTTTCTATCGGATCAGTGTCTATGGTGACAAGCTTCTCTTTGCAATGTCTACAAATGCCGTCTTCTCCAATGGTTGTACGCACCACAGTCCACTTTCCACTTCCTAGCCATCCTAGGCCATGCCAACCACCACCTCCACTTTCCATTGCCTTATTTATTGATTCTGGATTCCATTTTCTCTTGCCCACTCTAGAAGCTGCCCTGCTTTTGAACCATTTCTCTATCAACTCTGCCATTAACAAGGGAACTTGACGTATGCTTTTTCTGAGCTTATGCATCAGATAATAAATCTTGTCAGCTCTACTATTCACAATGCTTACCTTGAGAAGAGCTTCTAGCTCAGGCTCTTCTGGATATACTCCCGAACTTAGCATATGTTCCTCAACCTTGAAAGCGTTATCAAGGTCACCACTATTGCAGTAGCAAAACAATGCAGGACCGTAAGACCTTAATCTTGGAGTTATACCCATGGCTTTCATCTGTTTTACAATGTCAAACGCAAAGTCTCCATTGCCCATTGCCATTGCCATCCGAGCAACTGATGTCAATGTTGCTTCATTCATAGGAATTTCCTCCCTTGTCATCCTTTCATAAATCTCAAACCCTCTAGAAAGTGCATACTGTTTAATATCGCCTCCGATCAAAATCACGCTCTTCTTTTCCTTATCCTCTTCACAGCTTTCATCCGATTTATTAGAGAACGTACTCGAAGGCTGCATTTTAGTCTCCCCTTGATTGCAGTCCTTCAGACATTCAGCCACGTCTTCTCCCAATTCATCAGTTTCAGTGCCTCTTGAAACTGCAGGGTTTAGATTCCGACTGCCACTTTTTGCAGGTTGGACTACCCCCATTGCAGCCGATGAACATAGATACAGAAGAACAGTGTAATGATACTGGTTCAACTTCACCCCATCTCTCACTGCAGAATCGTATAAAGCAATTGCTCCCATCACGTCACCTCTCTTAGAACACATATCCAACCCTATTCTTGCTTGTGTTCCTGGAGAATCAGTCTGGCCTTTCTTAGTCTTCTTGGGTACCGCCTCCTTTCTGGAACTCTGACTGGGGGACCCTGAGTCCAAGTGTGCCATACCATCAGCATCTGAGCTCTTAGCAGCATCCATTCTTTCACTAGCTTTTCTAAATTCTTCTGGACTTCTGACCAGAGTCTTTGCGTATTTTTTCCTTTCATCTTCACTTCCAGTATTCCAACTAGAGATCCTAGAATTAAACTCGTTTGAAGCTTTAGAGTTTTTAGCCACTACCGAATGAGCCTGCTGCGCGGAACCGATAGGTTTCTTCCTTTTTCTGTTTATCATCAAAGACTCCCTCGGTTTCTTGGATACCTTAACCTCCCCACTTTCATGCCTCAAAATTAACTCTTTAAGGACCCTAGAGTCTAGGGCTTTAGTGGACCTTGCTTCCTTAATGCTGCCTTCCTCCTCTACTGGACTAGCCATAGGCATCTTCTTCCTGTAACTTTTTGTGGCCTTCTCGCCTTTGCATTTCAAACCAGAAATTCCAGAATTTAGAACGTCCAGGACACCAGAGTTCGTAACTTTGGTGCACTGGCACTTCTGAACATCACCCACCATTTTCATTATGTTTCTACTATGAATTTCCAATACGGGTAGTGCAGCACCGTCGTGAAAGTGTCGAAATTTACACCTAGAGTTGAACAGTTGAAGAAAAGTGTGGCATTTGCTGCCTGGAGTTAGTGGGCACTTACAAATGGTGATGGAAGAGAGCTCCCGGTGGTGAAGAACCTTAAGGCGCGTCCCCATAGCCATGACTCTGTGGCTTCACAGAAAGCCGTTTGCTCTCTGTTCTCGCTCAATAGACACGCCCTTTAGGTATCTGCTTCTATCTATCTCTCCTTTATGATAAGGACGAGCTTCGTATTTCCTACTCCTGAAACCAGAGTTGGCGGATTTGCATGGCCTACAGAGACCCGTCTAAGAAGACTCTGGTCGGTCGGATATGAATGCTTTGGACTGCTGGTCGGACTCATCAACCGCATGAGTCGCTTCTCCTACACTGACCATATTTGGTCGAGTCCTTCCCTGTCCGTCTGACAGTGGTTTTTTTCAATCTTCTTCCTAAAGCACACTTTCTCGTTTCCACCCAAAAGTAAACCTTCTTTTCGAGGTGACTATTCCTTAATCTAGCTCTTCTTCTTTTCAGATTAGCTTTCTTCCTTAATCTAGCTCAAAATTTTTAATCAGTGGATTTCTTTTTTCCCAACGCAGCTGAAGACCTTTTGTCACTGCTGTTGTTTTTGGTAACTATAAGATCATTTTTTATCACTCATGCCCTAACTCTTTACTAGATAAATAATTTAAACAAACTGATGTTTTATCTTTGAAATTTTACAAAGGGACCGCTTAAATAACAAACATAGTATAGCTAACCATTCATGTTTTAAAGAACATCAAACAACCCCTAACTTTTCTCTTCTGTTTCTCAAAAAACCGCTCTTCACGAAAAATATTAAACTAACCTGGAAAATAACCCTTTTGCCTCTTGAATAAAATTATTAAAAGGCCAAAAAAAAAACAACTATTCGCTTGCTCATATCTTGAGAGTGAGTGGCAGGACTCCGGGAGGCTACAAATGCCTGGGCTTCCATTTTAGATGCATTTCGATGGTAGCATACATTTTCATGACTGGTCTGAGATGAGGCAGAACAAAGTGCAATCATGCACAGAAGCATGAACTGCTGCTGCTGAACAACTCAATATGATACCTCTGTTTTAATTGCAGGGACAACTGCATTCAACAACGGGCTCCAAACGAACAGAAGAATATACCAAGTTGAACAGCAGAAGCAAAAGAAGCATGAATTTCTTATTTTATAAGGAATTGTGATTACAATAACATATGTGGAAAAAGAATGTGAACAACTTCAATAAGCAAATCAACATTCAAGTGGGAGCTGAAAGAAATTATTAGAGCAAGGAATAAAAGCTCTATCACGCAAATCCATCACAAGAATCCTAAGTTGCCGGGGTACTTGAGGGTTTAGATTTTGTCTTTGCAATGCTTACGAGATCACCAAAAAGTTTGTCTTCAGCCTTAGATGGCTTCTTGGGCTGCAAATAAGATGCAGAAGAACCTTGAAAAGAGCTCGTGTATCCGTCATCTTCATGGGAAAGCCCTTGTGTTCTTCGAGATATGTCATCAGGCGTTGCCAGGGAGTATGTGGCCTGCCTCTGATCACCAAATTGCGCATCTGCCTGCTGACCATAAGCAAAGCCCATGGGTTGAGGATTTTGCATTGATTGCATATCCCAGGGTGCTGGTGGAAGTGGCCCCACGCTCTGAGAGCCTGCTCCTGTAGCATTGAGATCAAAAGAATAACTCAACAGCAAGTAAATCACAGAAAGTTTAAGAAAATAAATTCTTGGAAAGCAGTCAAAGTAGATGAAGATCCCAACAATACCATAAACAAAAGTTTGCTGTAGTGCATTCATGATTGGTGCAACCTGCCCACCCCAGGCAGGATGGATCTAATTCATATGCGCACCCTGCAGGTAAGCTGCTTGTTCAAAGTTCAAACTGTGGAGGACCCATGCTCGGCATGCTTCCATTTGGAAAAACTCCAGGCTGCATCTGTTGCTGTTGTTGAAGAGGTGCTCCCATTGAAGAAATGGTCCCATCTGAATAAAGTGCGAGCTGCATCTGCTGCTGCAACTGTTGAGGTGTCCCCATGGTTGGGATAACGCCATTTGGACATAACGTGGGCTGCATCTGGTGATGAAACTGTTGAGATGCCCCTGTCATTGGGATGGTTCCATTTGTATATGATGCAGGCTGCATCTGCTGCTGCTGTTGAAGTTCTCCTACGTTCGGAATGCTTCCATTTGAGTATAATATGGACTGTGCTTGTTGCTGCTCCTGCATTGTTGCTTGTGGCAGACTCTGAAACTATGTGGCTGCCTGTGATGTTGATAGAGTCATCTGAGAGCCAGGAGAATCGAATGCTGGATTATGAGGAAATGGATCTGAAATGGCTAGCATGTCCTGCTGCTGCTGCTGGTTGCAGCTGGTGGGTATTGGCAGTTGGTTGACCAGCAGAAACTAGAGCTAGCACATCATTGATCGTTAGTGATTGAAACCTTCACCACTGAGATGGCCCATGTTGGTGTCTCCTGTGGTAGCAGGAGCTGGAGCAGCTATGTGGACATCAAGTCCGAGGGAGGATCAGACTTCATGCACGGATCTTAGATCCATGGCGGAAGGCCCCATGGCCTTTCACCATGCGAAACCAGAGAGAGACTTCGCTATTTGAACCGATTATATTTGAACAAGACAGTGGCTGTATTACTAAATTGAACTAACCAAATATTGCTTACAAATTTACAATCAAACTCGGAGTTGGGTTTGGATTCAGACGTACAAAATTACAAAACCATATTTAGATCCTTATATATAATAAAAACTTAAGATCCATGGGATTGGAAAATGAATCTGATGCTAAACTTAGACTCAGACGTTCGATATATATGCCAACAAGTGGCATCCCTTCCCTTAGCTCCAACCTTGTCTTTTCTAGTAATCTAATTGAATTTATCAAGTTGCTCCACCGTCCATATAATTTCTTTATATATATATATATATATATATAACAGGACTTGTTATATTAACAATATCAATAATCGGGCATGTTAATGGCCAAAAATACATGTTCCTGCTTATCAAGAAGGAAATAAATCGCAAAAAATACAACTATTCCTGTCTCATAAAACAAGTCCTTCCTACTACAGTTCTCTAGTTGCTTCACCCAACTAGTGATTGGTTCAAAAACGAGAAAAATTCAAAAATATGTGATCCACGAATTCCAGGCCATACAAAATCTTTCTTCATGATATCCATCGAATAAAATAATGAAGATCAAGTCGCATGCCCCAGACAAGGGAAATCCTGAAAATGGAACAGATTTGAGAATTGTGTTTCAACAATTTAAGGTGGGTACTGCGACTCAGGGAAATCCAGAGATCCCACGGTAGAGTAAAACTTAACATTATGTGCTAAAAAACGTTAAAGAGCACGAGACCTGCTACCATATAAATCATATCATCGTTTGTGAAGGGTCGAGACTCAGAAAGGAGTTCGGTCGCTCTGGTTTCCTCGTGCAATCGCTGGACTGGTCTCGCTCGTCCCTGAAACACCGAAGAGGCGCGTATTCTTTCGAACACCTTGGTTTCTTTGTATTCCTGTCTCTCTTTGATTGCTTCTTGGAAAACTCATTTTGGATTAGCTCTCTTTTCGCTCATTAAGTTCCAGTTACCAGAATGGCAGCAGAAAGATAGTGCCCTACCTACAACGTGCCATTTCGAGTTGTGTTAACGTTCTTTGTGAAATTATTTGCTTTTCGTAAGACTTCTTCAGATTTTGCCTGCCGTTTCTTGTTTCAGGGTCGATTCCTAGATGTGGGTCGGAAAGTTTCTTTAACCGTTCTGAGCACTACTCCTTGTTTCGTCAAGTTGGTTTCTCGTAATATAGCCATTATTTTATTGTTTCGAAAGAAAGAAGTGCAAGATTTTCTTGTTCGATGCGTTTGTCATCATAACATGAGCACAAGGTTTCAGTTTTCGGGCAGCCTTATTTGTATAAGTTGCTTGGATCCCTCTACAATGAGTAAGTTTGGACTACAAATTTGATGCTTTTTCTCTTAGATGGTGAAGCCGATTTTTAGCAGCAGAACCCACCAGTGCAATAATCGACTATCACTACATTGAATGGAACTTGGGGGCCACTCTGGTTGGTTTATCCTTCCATATCGAGTTTCTGTCTCACTGCAACTAATGTGGCTCAGTTCCAGGAACGAGAATCCACTTAAAACTATAAAAAAAGACTTGTTTCAACCAGAGTTCGCTACCGTATTACTTCTGACGAGTTGTAATGAATTCCATTACATTTCTTTTTATGACTACCTTTGTCAGGCTGCACAAGAAATCCATGACCTAGCGTAGATGCTCAAGGCCTGTCTGATGATCAATTAACAACTTTCGATGGTTGTTTCTGCTCTACAAATTCAAATTCGCAAGGATATCATCCACAAAGAGAGTTTTTTTCCTATTTGATTTAGCTGTTTGACAGGGAATATGTGAATGGCTCCTGGCCTTCTCTACATTCCATACATTCCCATCAAATATCGTTGCAGTCTTGTACTCTTGAAGGCTTGAAGCTGTTTCAGCTTTCAACTCATTGAGGAAGCAATTGGTATGAGCTGGCCCGAAAGTATTGTAAGAGCTGCCATAACGATAACTTGACCTAATTTAGACAGCTTAAGGAAACTAGAAAAGAGATTCACCATAGAATGGACTGCTATCTTAGGAACCGCTGAGAAATGATAGCTAAAAAGCATTTATACCTGATGGAACTGGTCTTGCATATTGTCAGCTGAGATCTAAGGTTCCCATCCTGTGCAACTCACTGTCAATTGCATAAATAATAAAGGAAAAAGACCTACCTAAAAATCAAATTAAGATTGATCTGCCATTTCACCCTTTATCCTCCTTGCATTTCACATGCTCATGCTCAATTCCAGACTCATAATCTCATGAAGGAACCTTTTTTCTTTTTCCCAATAAATGGATTCAACGTGAAGACAAATCCAAAAGATTGTTCCAAGGTTTAGATATCTTATGAACTACCTGTATTTAAGCAAGCCAGCTCAAGCTCATTTAATATTGAGCAAATTAATCTGAAACTTCATTATGTACCTGGAATGGAAATCGAACTTGTTCCTCAACACAGGTTTTAAACTCAATGAAGCTAATCTAAGTATGCTTAATTATGGGATGTACATTCTCCACAGAACTAGTAATTGAGAAAGCTATGCCGCCGATAGAAGCTGCTAACTCCAGTACTCAATTGTCATAGAACTGTTATGTTATATGCCCATATAACTTGTAAATCAGGCTTGGGGTTGAGTATTCCACTTGTAGTATGTTGCTCCATTGAAAAGGTTTCACATTTGAGAGCTAACAACCTTGGAGGAAAGGAACAAGAGTTCTACCCCAGTGAAAAGCCTTTAATATTTATGGTCCATTTTTTGTAAAATTAGTTTCTTAATAGAATAGTCACCAGATTTTTACTTGGTGAGATCCATATCACCAATGAGATGTGCTTTTGTAAGCAAGGTAAGTTCCAGTTACATGCTTACAACCTAAAGTATAGTTTTTTTTCCCTTTCTCATTTCATAGTGGTCCCTGAAAATTTGTGAATTGTGATATCATTTTCTTTTATGTTTTTGTTTCTTTGCACCTTGTTCAGAATGATGGCCTCCTACATCGTAACCTCAATTTCAGCAATTTATTTGCAAGGAAGGCCAACAACAAGCAAGTCCCTCCAAAAACTTCCAGTAGGAACATGGAAACTACAGCGGGTTGTTCCAGGTAATTGGTTTTCACCTTTGACTACTCTACCTAACATTTTTTTGTACCATAAGTTTGAGCAAATACTCATGTAAAGAAAAATTGAAAATCCTGTTGTTGTGCAATAAAAGGTTTCAACATACCTCTTCAATTTGAGTTTGCTTGTTGCTTTGGTAATGGAGCTGAAAATGGATGAAACTAGGAAATACACCACCCGACTAAATTAGTAAATGAAAAAAGAAGATACATTGATCCAGGAGCTATTGAGAATATGAAAGGCTTATGTTCTTGAGTATGCACTGAGCCTATTCTTATAATTTGGTAACATTGACCTTTTAATTGCTTACACTGAAAAGTCTTGGCTGGCGTTCTGATTTGGAAAAACTAGTCAGAACGACCTTGGGTCTCAATTGTCTATATTTAGCTGTTGTAATTCTAACATTCTGGATATCTTCCTTTCATTTTTTACTAGCGAGGACAAGAAAGAGCCCCTTTATTGTTTCAATGGCTACTGGAGAAAAGTCTGATCCTTCTAGCGAGAGTATTTTGAAGTCCATTGCTGCATCTGTAAGTGTTTTGGTTTTCTTTTGTGTGCGGGTGCTTTTTATGAATTCAAGGATACATGAAATTGCTAGTTAAAATCCCTTGGAACTTATCATGTACTACACCTTCAAGCTCAACCAATTTCATTCTAGCTAATGGCTTTTGCAAAATTATTGAATGCCTCCAGGCAGAACTGCATGGAACATGTTCCCCAATCATAGTCCTCTTAAGATGCCTTAGAGCATTGATCATACTAGATATCTTTTCCAGTAGCATGGTGCACTTCTCTTTCTGTACCAAGTTACCTTGTTGAATATGATCTCCCTGTTGTTTGTGTATGTTTTTAAATGCTGGAACCTAATAGTCTATCCAGAATTTTCAATATTTTCTAAGTATGTACATATCAATCATGAACTGGAAATTCTACTAAATTTGACTCATCAAAGTACCATGTTTTTAATCAGGCATTACAGGTTCTTCTGATCAGTGACTTTCTTCTGTATGCAGTGGAATAGTTCTGAAGATAGGATTGCTTTAGCTGGTTTGGGCTTTGCAGCTATAGCAGCAATCTGGGCATCCAGCAATCTGATTACGGTATTCCATTATTGCTTTTCTGCTGCGAAGCATGTTGTACCTTCAATTTTTCTTGTGAAAAGTGTCTGACTTGAATTATTCCTGTGGATATTTGACTACCTTCCACCATCATTCTCTCGTAGGTTATTGATAATCTTCCTTTCATCCCAACTGCATTGGAACTTGTTGGTATACTATTTTCGTGGGTAAGAATGGACAAGTCCCTCATAAAAGCTGCTTTCTTTTGCATCTTTATTTTGCTGCTGTGGAAGTATGGATAACTTTTGCCTGTTTCCTTGCAGTGGTTCATATACCGCTATCTTCTGTTTAAGCCAGACAGGTGAGCTGCTTCAGATATCACAGAATTTGCCTATTCTAATTTTCTACCTACTTTTTGTTCATTTGCAAATAAACATTAGTGAATTGTATATATTTTTTGTTAAATGCTTCCTCACCCCGTGTCTTATGGGTCCTCTATATATATATATATATATGGGTTATTCAATTCCTCCGGCCATCCAGATGTCCCACGCGGGTAGCTGATGCATTAGCTGCATGTGGGAGACATCCGGATGGCTGGAGGATTTCAGCTTCTTTACATACAGACACATAATATAAAGAAGCAGTAAAACCGGCAGCCAGTTTTTTGTTTGAAAGAAAAGATACCTCTTAACTATAATTGGAGGTGAAAATCAGATTAGACGAGCTGTAGAGTCCCAATCAGATCAGATTTTTATGAGCCAAAAATTAAGAAAGCCTCGCTCTTCATGAAATTAGTTTGCATTCACACCTGAAGTGTTGTTATTATGATCTCATTGCACTCCCCTCCCCCCAACCACCCCCCTCCCCTTCCTTTTCAAAAACCCTGGCACCATCACCCCACTCTTTAAAAAACCAATTTTACATGTTTATCACTTCGTGAGATTAGCTTTCAGAGACATCTAGGCTTTCTTTAAAAAAAAATAAATACAAATAGCAAGGTTTGTGTTGTTATTCTTCTATTGCAATTGGCAGCTGATATCTCAGAACGTTGAGCTTCGAGCCAGCTCAAGTTGAATAATTTGGCTTATTGTTTTTTGCATGTGCATTTCAGGCAAGAGTTAATCAGAATTATCAAAGGCTCAATATCTGAGGTTTTGGGCAAGTAAAAGCGCAAGGAAGTCTTCTATTTGAAGCTATCTTGAACCTTCTGTATATTTTCTCATATATGCAGCTGCCTCTTTGTCCATACGAAACCATTTGTGTTTTGAAACTCTCATGTGGCCACTGGTTTGAAACCCTCTTCTCCACACACTCTCTCTCTCACGCAAACGGACCTCCATGTTGAGTCTTGCTAATTGTTATGACAACAGCTAGATGATGCTGGTTTTAAATGTCAAATTTGGCTTTACTTTTATGAGCAAAGGTACCTCTGATGGTACACTCCAAGATTATTATCATGTGTTTTTTGTGAATTAATGATCCTTTGATGAAGAAAAAATTAATGGGTTAATGAACAATTAGAATTATCTGTTGTCTTGTTCCACGAGTCCCTTCATGAGCACATAGTTGCAAAATAGGAATCATTTTTGAGTTTGAACCACATGTTTCTTTACTTGGCCTTTGGATGTCCTTAGCTTTGCCGTTTGAGATCATCCTTACTAGAAAATATTGCGGCACAATATTCACAAAATCAAAGGCATTCCCCCCCACCCCCCACCCCCGCCATAACAAAAAGAGATAATGAAATTTAAAGAGCTTGACACACTACAAAACCAGGACGTGAAATAGGCTACTAACCTGTTGAATGGCTTCAGATCAAATGCAGAATAAAGCAATAGTTGCAATGTTAGGCTCACATTGGTGTACAAAAAGCTGAAATATGTTCAGTCTAAATATGGAATTGGATTAAATCATTAAAGAAAATGACATGAAGGGCATCACTCCAATAAATAAGCTACACAATACTCCACAAATTACTATGCATAGGTCCATTAATGGCCTAGCTCATGTATCAGAAGAACATATGATCCCCAATTTTATTGTTTACAGCATACTGCATAGTTACCCAATAAATGAGAAGGATGCGAAGCAAAAGCACAGAATCGAATCCTTCTAAATAACGTCACCATTAGCATGGGTAGTGGGATTTGGAGAAGCAGTGAGAAGTCAGGAAATGGATTTTATAAACGGAAAGCAGGTCTCCTTGTGAATGTGGTTTCGTGAACAGCAAATTGAAGATGCCAATGTCGGAGGTCTGGAGGACCATGCTCTTACCATGATCCTCGGTAGGTTTCGGGAGCATCTCAGGGACCATCTCAGACGGTAAGAAGATTCTTGAATAAACAACTTGACTTTTATATTTACAACTTAATCTCTACCGCCTGATCTCCTTACAGTCACCAGCATAAATAATTAAATGACACTTATCTTGCCTAACATGGCAGCATTCTCATTTCTTCAGCTTTAAGTAAGGACACATTGGGCATATAGTTGAGTATTGAGATGTAACATTTGAACTTGAAGACTGTGTAGACCAACTTATTTGACCAAATTTGTGATACTATTATAACGCTATAACTCCAATTTTTTATACTCAAAGAATTGATATTAAGTGATTCAGTGCTTCATGTTCATTGCAATAGAAAACCAAACTATATTCCTAATAACTTTGGTGTAAAAAGTATAAATTGAGAAATAAATATATGGTCATGATGATATTTCACATATTGCTGAGTAAAAGCATCGAATCCAACTGGACAAAGTTTGTTGTTGTTTGGAAAACTAAACAAATTTGTTGGTGTTTTACGGATGTTGAACCTTTTTCTCACAAAATTTCGGGAAACTAAATTTATTCCACAATTTAAGTCACTCTCCAAGTTTTTGATTTGTTATGTTGAAAAATGTGAGGCTCATAGAATTGTCAAAGGAGCCGGTGCGGCTCCTAAGCTGCCTTTAGGAATTATGAAGAGGAACATGGACTCCACCAGAAAATTAAGGTCAACATAGGAAACGAAGTTTCAGAGTGGATGATCCGAGAGCCCGCGGGAAAACTAGGACGGCACCGGTTCCGCGTCTCTCCGGCCAGACCGCACGTGCAATCTTTTCCGGCTTACCAGATTCAGGTTTGACTATTTTCTTCTTTTCTTTTGATTGATCTTGGCTCTCATCACTTTCCGGAGAGGGATTAATTCGAGAATTATCGCTGCGGAATTGACAAATTAGGGTTGGGATTCTCCGTGAATTTCGTTTATAAAGATCAGTGATGGATTGCTTGGTGAAGTGGGGTCTGTGGGGAAATTTTGTTTCACTGCAATAACCGATTCTCTCTGTAATTCGTGGTGGCATAAGGACGAATGATGATTCGAATCATGTGTGCGGTTCGTTCTGCATGATCATGAGCGGAAGCCGAAATATCGTTGTTCAATTGCTTTTCTTGGGCTTAATTTCCACTTTCCATCTACGAATTCTCTTTTCTGGAAGCCGAAAGGGAACATGGGTTGTGTGGTTTCTTGTGGCTTGAGTCAAGGGAAGCCCTTCTCCGACTATTTGGTTGTGGCCGGAAAGGATGGGGAAAGGGGGCCACCTGATCGATGAAGTATCCGTCTCCCCTTTGTCTGGTTCCTTAGTTCTTGAATTGCAGTTAGGTTCAATTAGTTGAGCGTATCTGAGGAATCTATTCAGCCCGTTGATCGCCAAAAATCAGGTTGGTCTGATGTGGGAAGCAGATGTGGTTGTGAAAAGTGAAAACTTTGCAATTGATCTTTTTAATCTACAGCTTTTCATTAGACGGAAAATGTGAAACGCAAAATAAATCTAAAAAGTTAACCCATAAAATGCTATTCTTGATTTTATTTATCTAACTGAAAGTGGTTCTTGGTGTCAAATCAGAGAGATTGGAAGGCAGGCCAAGGGGCAATCGATATGCAGGTCAGTGTTTTACTTCAGTCAAAGGGTTCTGCTTTCTGCTTCTTTTGACGATATCGTGGATTGGTGATACCATGAAATTTCTGCTTGTTTATTTGTTCCTGTTATGTTATCTTATGTTCTTTGCCCTTGTATTCTATATTCGTGGTATATGACCATCTGTCCAAGCAAAAAGAGGTGATGAAGGTATTTTAGTCATTAGTTTTTCCTGATCCGCATCCTGTTTTGTGGCTTATCCATGAAGATACCAAGAAAGCACCCTTAGTGGGGAAGTTCATTACTTGATTCTATCATAGGCAGTTCATTTAAGAAGGGAAGAAGAAAAGGGTTCTGCAGATTGTTTTCCTGGTGACCATACATTGTTGTGTTACCGAACGAACTTGTCAAAGCCTATAAATTTGGCTTGGAAACATGATTATGTCTTTGGTGGTGTGCCACTGAGCATGATCTTTGTTCGTTAGTGATGTGATTCCATCTGGCTTTGCATGGCATGTAGGCATCAAGAGCTAGGCTTTTTAAAGAGTACAAGGAGGTGCAGAAAGAGAAATCAGCAGATTCCGACATTCAGCTCATATGTGATGATTCAAATATATTCAAGTGGACTGCTCTTATAAAGGTAAAGCATGAGAACATGTTCTACTTTTACCATTCATAGCATTGACTGAGAACCTGAGAGCAATGTTATCCGTATTGTACGATACGTATCGTATAGATTTAGAAAACCTATACGGTACGCTTACGATACACGATACGCTTGTGTATCGTAAGCGTATCGCCCGTATCGTATGATACGGGTGTTGTATTGTACGATACGGGTTAAAACGCAAAATTCTTTTTCTTTTTAATTTTAAACAATCCTCCCTCCCTCTCTTCTTGTATTTAAAGACTCCAAGAGATGTAGGAGGGAAAGATTTTGCCCATTTTCATAAAAAATAACCGAGGATTCATCGATTTGGGAGATATTATCGTTGAATCATGAAAGATAATAACTATATGTTTTGGACTTTAAAATTATGATGTAATCTAAGTCCTAAAACTCCAAGTCCTATAACTCTAAGTCTTAAGATTCTATAAAATTTTCAAGTTTAAAATTGTGATGGATGCTTATTATGTTATTTTGAATATCTGATTTCTTATTTTTTGAATGTGTTGTTGATGCACATGAATGTTCCTTATGTATGATGATCCTTTTTATATTTGAATACATTTTTCTTGATTTGTGATTTTTTTTTTATTTTTATTGATTTTTCTCTATTTTTTCTGATTTTTAAATATTTTTTTAAAATTAAATTAATTTTACGATACGCTACGCGACGTTTGCGATATGTTACGATAAAACATATGTCGGCTCGACCGATACGCGTTAGTTGTTACGCTACACCTTTTACAACATTGCCTGAGAGTGTTGTTTTTGCTTTCAGGGACCTTCAGAAACACCCTATGAGGGTGGCGTTTTTCAGCTAGCATTCTCTGTGCCAGAACAATACCCGTTGCTGCCTCCTCAAGTCCGGTTCTTGACAAAAATATTTCATCCAAACGTACATTTCAAGGTAACAATTTCTCTCTTCACTAGTTACTGGATACTGCTTGCTGCTTAGTTTTCTTAAGCACCATTTGGCTTTTGCATTTGCAAATGCAACTCACATATAGAAGGACTAAGGGAAGTTTTTCTCTGCAAGTAGGTTACTGAAATCTAATTAACTTTTATTTACATGTGCAATTATCACTCTAGTTTCTTAGTATGACTTTTACTGATTCTTTTGCCAGCCATTTTTTTGTTCTAACTTCCGACTATTTGGATTATGGAATGAACAGTTTTTGTACTGTTTTTTGGTAAATTCTGGTTGGTTAAACCTAACTCCTTTTGCAAGTAGTTGCTTCATGTTTTGTTTGGAGCAACCTAGTTTAGTTTCCAAATGCAGGTCACTTGAATCTCCATGCTATTTGGAGTTTACCTGGATGTAGGTGTTTTACTATGGTGTCAAGCTTCTCACATAAGCACATGGGTTCGGTACATTGATCCTTGTGCCCATGTCGACACTCCATCATGGCAACACGGGTGTGGCAACACAGGATTGCGTCTGGGTCAGACCCAATCCAGAAACACATTAAACCCTTTCTCTTTAACAAAATGCATGAATTTTTGTGGGATATATATATATATATAATGTCGCCGTATCCCCATAACCAAATTTTCTAAAATTGTGTAATACATACATCGGTGTTCTCATACCCATGTGACTTGGGCTTTTGTTTTAGTTCTAGAAAACAGCTGCATTGATTCCACATTACGAGAAAGAGAAAACTTGACAATTGACATAGTTCGACCCCTATATTTCTATGAAGCATAAATCTTATCGTCTTGAAGACAGTTTTAGGTGGAAACTCCATCTGATGATTGCCCTTACTATGAGGACTGAGCATCCAGATTCCATTAAAATGTAATTATCATGATATTAAAAAAACTTGATACTAACTATGTCACATGGGTGCGGGATGTAGGTGTGGATGCGGCAATTTTTCAAAAAAGTTTAGGTGCATGTGCACAAAGATGTATATATATGTGTGTGTGTGTGTGTGTGTGTATACATGTATTTATATCATTTCTTATATCGTAATTTAATTGTTTAGTGGTCTTATTTATTTATGTTTCATATAAACTTTTTATATTAGAGCTAGTTTAGTCAGGTACACATTTAAAATGGTCAGTTTCGGCCGATTCAATTGACCGCATTGGATGTGCTGTGTCGGAAGAGCACCAGCATCAACACGGTGTGACACAGGTGCGGCCGCCATTTAAGAGCACCCATGTGACATAGGTTACCAAATGTACAGCCAGCTAGGAGGTGCAGAATGTTTAGGATTTGTTTGGCCTGCGCCTGTTTTATCTGTTGGCGCACTCCTATAGTGATTTTTATCAAAACAAGTTATTTGTGGAACAGTAAATGGCTCACGGTCAAGTCTGAGCCAATGATTCAAGCAGTTTGAGGTCAACCCTGCGTCTCGTTGCCAAGCTGGGACCTAGAGGTGCTTCTGCCGGTGGTGCTCACGTTTTCCCATCTCTCATCTCATGTTTCTATAGTATTCAAAGTGATATAGCGTATTGATTTCCAACGCCTAATAATATTAGAAGCACATATATCTTCTAAAACATTAATAGTAGTGGAAGCTCAAGCTGTCAATGATTGTCGATTTTATAACACGCCTGGTTTCACTTTCTGTTTTTTTTCCCCCTAAAATCTGCAGACGGGAGAGATATGCCTTGATATTTTGAAAAATGCTTGGAGCCCTGCATGGACCCTTCAGTCGGTGTGCAGGGCCATAATCGCATTGATGGCACATCCGGAACCTGACAGTCCACTCAACTGTGATTCAGGTACTGAAAAGACCCACCAACCATGTAGCATATGATTCTCTTTCCTATCCTATGTAGAACTCCATTGGTGTAAGTAGTATTTCTCTATCTGGTCTATTGTCTTTCGCTGATGGTGTACAATTCCAAAGTTTACTGGGGAAGCCTGAAGCGTAGGTGCCATTTCTCCACAACCCCGAGGATTTCCAAACACCCCATATTTTTTTAGACACCACCAATGTGGGTCACTCCTTGTTTACTCACCGAATGTTAATCACAAATTTTGAGTCCACAAGGCTTTATTAGTCACGTTACACTAGCAAGTAAAGAGATGGCTCTAGTGGCATGTCACCTTGTTAAGTAGAAGCAACGAGTAACCTGATCTCGACTCACCAATGGAAGCCTTATGTGAAGCTGTATTCTATTTTATTTGTTCCGTTATTATGTCTTCAATTTTATCCACATTCATGGCAGGTAATCTTTTGAGGTCTGGCGACCACAGGGGATACTACTCCATGGCTAGAATGTATACCAAGCTTGCTGCCATGTCCAAGAAAGGGTAAGGAGTGAAATGCTGGCATGTTTCTTACATGGGCATGCATTGTAGCCTTGTATTGTATTAAGAACGCGTTTGTAGTTGAAGCAACGAGTTATCAACTTTAGAGACTCTGTTCTGTTTCTTGATTGGAACAAGGAAAATCCCACTCTTTAGTCACGTCTTCTCTTTTCTTAGGCTCTAATTTGGTGTAGTCCTGAAAATGTCGCTGCTGCTTTCATATAGAAAAATCATAAACTAATAAAGCGTTCACGTTATGTCTGGGTGCAGACAGTTTGATGTTGTATCTAGGTTTTCCCATTTTCCCATCGATTTCCCATGTATTTCGATCTAAACTCTACCTGTTTGTGCCTTTTAAGTTATACTTCTGGATATAACTGACAAACAAGGGAGAAAGAAAAAACTGATACATCTGGCGGCGATACATGGTAGTGGCTTCTATCGATGATGAAATGTGTAAAAGTTCGTATGAGAAAGGCCGGGAAGCAAAACTATTCACGAATTCGTTACCGATAAAGTTAATACTTTGGATCTTTATTGGATATGGAACTCAAATGTTCTGTATAAACCAGACTTTCTTTCTCACTTCTACAAACTCACAGAGAAAAGGAAAGGCATGATCCTTTGTGGGGCTTTGAGATTCTCAGGATTTGAGAATCGTGGATTTAAGATTCGACCCTTTTCCTTTGATCTTATATCCAACCTGTTGTTCTATGTTATCTAATGTATTTGGTAAAGTTAAAAAGAATAATGATAAAAGTAAGTTCTTATTTGGTCATTGTCACTTAAAAAAAATTCAAAAGCCAGAGGCATATGTCTAAAATTGTTATTAATAGATTGCCACTTAAACGAAAATTTCCTCGTGCTCTATTGCCAGATATTTGTTTAAAATCAAACTGCGATTAACAATCAAAATCAGAAACGTTTAAAGCCAGCCTTGTTTTGGCAAATAAGACCAGCAACAATCGGGTTTTGATCCAAAGTTTTTAACGAAATCACCTTATGATTCAAATCTAGCAGTTGGCTGATCCAAAGAATCTGATGAATCGAATTCGAATCACAATTAGGTGTGAATGAACTGGGAAGAAAATCTTATATATAATTTAAACAGTTAAGAATAAAAAAAAATGCCCGAATATACTCAGTCTTTCATAATTTTTTACCAGCGAGATACTGACACCATTATGCACTATTGTCATCAAAATATGCCCGAATCGACCCGATTTGATCCAATGGCCGATTAGAGAGCGCTCAGTATCTTCTTTAAAATTTTTTATTTTTATTAATTTTTATATTTTTAATATCTTTTACCAATTTACAGCCGATTCAGTGAATCAGCAGATTCACCGAATCGGCAGTTTCACCGACTCGATTGCTGGATCGATTCATGCAGCACTGCTACGGACGCTTAAAAAAAAAAACAGTGTTCGTGTGGAAATTGAAATCCATTTGTAGCGTCTTATGGTTGGCAGCTTAGTATTTGATCTTTCCTTCGTCTTTTCTTCCTTGAACTCTGGCCACTTTTTGTCCTTTCTCATCAAGTTCCGTGTCTGATTTTCTCACTTCCTCCATTACTGTCGATGGTGAAACGATGGATGAAACAAAATAAAAAAAAAATATTACCTATGATTCATAAAAAATGACGGATTTTTTGGGCTTGATGTCCTTAGAGATGTCATGAAAACAGTGGAGTTACTGTATATATATATATATATATATATATATATATATATATATATATATATATATATATATATATATATATATATATATATATATATATATATATATATATATATATATAAGATTTGTAAAGGATTATCTTTAGTTTTATTGTTGATTTTTTTCCAGAAAGAATAAACGAGAAAAATAAGATAAAATGTTTTAATTACTTAGCATGAAGTAATAATTTTTTCTTTCAAGATGATTTATTNAATAAATCATCTTGAAAGAAAAAATTATTACTTCATGCTAAGTAATTAAAACATTTTATCTTATTTTTCTCGTTTATTCTTTCTGGAAAAAAATCAACAATAAAACTAAAGATAATCCTTTACAAATCTTATATATATATATATATATATATATATATATATATATATATATATATATATATATATATATATATATATAAAGGAGACAGAGACGGAAAGACTTGACGGGGTTATTACATTAATCGCAACGCTTTTAAGAGTCAATAAAATCATGCAAATCAGTATATCTGCATGTATTGAACTTCGAAAAGATAAACAATGACTTCTCATCTTCACCAACGCGATGGGCTAGCGGAAAAATTAATGATGAACAATGCTAGAACAGTTGGTTACATGGCTTGTATTCGTATTGAACAATGTGTGATCTCTTTAAAGGTGGAGATGTGAACTTGATCGCGAGTATTCATCGACGAAAAAAAACGTGGTCACTATCTTTGACGTTCCCGTCGTCCGTGTGTGAAGTTCTCAGGCGGGAAACAAGACGTTCTCACGTTCTCTGGTAGGGTCTGCTCAAGTCGTGATGTGGAAATCACCAAAAACCAAGACCCTCTCCCGGATCTAGGAGGACAAATCGGCAATAGGTTTAAAAGTTTAATACAATTGAATGTTTTCCCGCCGGACAGTCACCCCGGCATCAATAATGGGACAGAAATACAAGTATGTGTTTTCCCACCCAAGGCTTAAACCTACTACAAGAAGCTTAAAGAGATTGAAGAGGCTATTACAAAGTGCGTTCGATACAATGATTTAAATATCTCTTCTCACTCAACAAACCATCCTGTCATGCAATCCTTATCGAGCAAACCACACCCGATTCCAATAGGTGGTCTACAGCCCGGAATTCGTGTCCTTGGCGATGTGCCTCGGAGGGAATCCAGCCGGCTGCAAGTGCCAAAAGGCGGGCTAAAACAAAGAACACCCTCAACCCCGGATCTATAGGGTGATCCGAAAATACCTCCCAAGGCTTGCTTGGGGTTCCACCGGAGGTAAAGGCCACAACGTAAG
>JAANDH010000340.1:88641-273260 GCA_011799765.1 Nymphaea thermarum
AATCTCTAGACGAGTGGTGTCTAAGTCTTCAACGTGAGAAGTTTCATTAGCCTCCCTAAGATGTTCTTCCACCTCCGAAGCCGCTCCCACCTGTTTAGCGCAAAACTCAATTGAAGAAATGTTAGCCTCACTATGCATTCGGGAGCCCTCGGCGGAGGTACCCACATGGGGAGTACGAGTCCTAGGGAGGCTCGTATCAACCCCACCCTCCTCGGATCGAGCTTGTCCCCAAGCTCGTGGTGTAGGAAAACGGAGGCGTAGTCCCCAAGCTCGTGACGTAGGGAAACGGAGACGCATCTGTTCTAAGTCCTCCCAAGATGTCCCTCCATCTGGACCCTCCCACTCGATAAGAACCTCGTGTCTCTGCTTACCGTCCCTCAAAGCATATCTGTCCTTCAAGATTCTGTATGGAGCGGGCTGCTGATTAGGAATGTGTTCAACATTCCCGGGGAGTGGCCCCATGATGGGGCTTTAATCTGGTCACATGGAATACGGGGTGAACCTGGGCAGCTGGTGGCAAAGCAATGCGATAGGCTGCCTTCCCAATACGCTGAAGCACTTGATACGGACCGTAGTATTTGGGAAGGAGCTTAGAATACGGCTGCCCCAAGAGTGATTTCTGCTTGAAGGGTAAACGCTTCAGCCAAACATAATCCCCTACACTGAACTCCCTGTCTTTACGCCCCTTGTTGTAGAACTGTCTCATCCGTGCCTGGGCCTTGGTTACGTTTTGCTTAAGAGATTCTAAGATCTCTTCCCGAGTCCGTAGGGTGCTATCGAGTTCGTCATCCATGGCTGTCCCTTCCTCATATCGTGGGATGGTGGGTGGAGGAAATCCATACACTGCCTCGTATGGTGTGACTCCGGTGCTAGAGTGGAGGCTCGTATTATATGACCATTCAGCCCACGATAAGTGTCTGACCCAAGTGTTGGGTCTCGCCCCTGCATAGCAACGAAGGTAGGTCTCCAGGGTCCTGTTGACCACCTCGCTCTGGCCATCTGTTTGTGGATGATGCGCGGTACTGAAGTGTAACGTAGTACCGGCTAACCTCATGTATTCTTGCCAAAAGGCCCCCAAGAATATAGAGTCCCTATCACTCACGATCGTATTGGGCATTCCATGCAGTTTCCCAACATGATCATGATAAGCCGCTGCCACTAGGGGACCTTGATAGAGACGGGGTAGGGGCACAAAGTGAGCATACTTAGTCAGTCTATCAACCACAACCATGACTGACTCCTTCCCTTCTGACCTCGGCATGGCCTCTATGAAGTCCATAGAGACGTCCCTCCACGGTTGTGTAGGAATAGGCAAGGGAACTAGGTGACCGGGAGGCCTAACAGCTTCATACTTTTCCCTTTGACAGATTTGGCAATTACGAACAAAGCTCTTCACATCCGCCTTCAACCCCTCCCACCAGAATTGTGGTTTGATCCTACCGATGGTCTTGGTCACTCCCTCATGACCGGCCGTGGCGGACTCATGGAAATGCCGAATGAGTTCTTCCCTAAGTGCGGACTGCTTGGGTATAACTACCTTGCCCTTGCGGCATAGGAGCCCTCCCCGTACTGAATGGTTAGGGATAGAACCCACGTTCTGAGTCGCCGATGCCCTGAAGAGTCTCGTAGTGTCATCTGCCTCTTGCTCTCGTGCAATCCGGTCCCACAAATCCGTGCTAACTACAGACAGAGTCATCAAAGTAGTCTCTCCTAGACGTGAGAGAGCATCCGCGGCATTGTTCTCGGGTCCCTTTTTGTACTCAATGGTGAAGTCATATCCCAACAACTTAGAGAGCCATCGTTGCTGGATAGGAGTGGTAACACGCTGATTCACCATGTACTTAAGACTATTGTGGTCTGTCCTCACCACAAACTTGCGCCCTAGTAGGTATGGACGCCACTTATCAATTGCCAGTACCATAGCTAGAAGCTCTTTCTCGTATGTCGAAAGAGGCTTGGCTCTCTTGGTAAGAGCCTTGGACATATATGCTACTGGATGGCCCTCCTGGCTCAACACGGCCCCAACTCCTATGTCACTGGCGTCGGTCTCGACTGTGAACTCTTTCCCAAAGTCGGGCAGGGTCAAAACTGGTGCAGAAACAAGAGCTGCCTTTAACTTGGTGAAGGCCTCCCTTGACTTGTCTGTCCACTGAAACGGGCCTTTCTTCAACATGTGGGTCAAAGGAGAAGCTATTGACCCATACCCATTGATAAACCGCCTATAGTAACCCGTCAATCCCAAAAACCCACGCATCTCCTTCGGAGTTTTGGGAAGGGGCCATTTTTCGATAGCCTCCAATTTCTCCGGTTCGGCCCTCACACCATCGCGTGAGACGATGTGTCCCAAGTACCCCACTGACGTCTGGCCGAATGTACACTTGGACATTTTGGCATAAAGCTGGTTGTCCTTGAGGATCGAGAGGACTGTGTCCAAGTGTCTCACATGCGTCTCCAAAGTAGGGCTGTAGACCAGAATATCGTCGAAAAATACCAACACAAAATCCCGCAAGTAGCTTCGAAATAAGTCATTCATGCACCTCTGGAACGTGGCTGGTGCATTAGTTAATCCAAATGGCATCACGAGGAACTCATAATGCCCATCATGTGTGCGAAATGCGGTCTTGTGTATGTCTTCTCTATGCATACGTATCTGGTGGTACCCTGCTCTCAAGTCCATCTTCGAAAAATAAGAAGCACCAGTCNCACTTTCGGAAGGAGTTTCAACGTTCTGTACCATAGACACTAGCCAAAATGCGGGTTGGTTCCCAATGAGGGCCTTCAAGGCCGGCTTAGGGTCCACGCTAGGATTGATGGCCTCGAGGATGATCTCTCCTCCACCCGCTTTGGGAAAGGAGAATGTCATGTTTTCCCAATCGTACAATGTCCTCTTCAATGGCTTCATCCATTGAATACCCAAAACTACATCAACGCCTCCAATTGGAAGAAGGTAGAGATCCATGTCAAAGGGAGTCTTTTGCATTTCTAAGCGCACATTTTTGCAGACTGCGCTACAAGTCATCTTCTCCCCATTTCCCACCATAACGCTGAAAGAGGCTTGGGGAGTGACCTTCCCCTCAACGAGATGTGCCAATCTAGAATGCATAAAGTTGTGGGTGGCTCCGGAGTCAAGGAGGACGATAACTTTTTGATTGTTGATCTTGCCAACAACTTTCATGGCGTGTAGTCCGTTATTGGTAAGAGCATGACACAAGACTTCCTCTTCTTCTTCTTCAACCTTGGCTACCTCGGTGCCCTCGGTTTCCTCTACAATCCCCTCAAGCTCCTCATCACTCTCCACAACCTCATATAGTTGAAAATGTTTGCACTTATGTCCAGGGACATACTTCTCGTCACAGTAGAAGCAAAGGCCTTTCTTGATCCTCTCCTCTCTTTCTTGGCGAGAGATGTATTTCACGGGGATATTATTGCGAAAGGCTGGCCTGTTTTCGAATGGCTTCTTCGGTGGTGTAGTCTTGACAAAGTTGGCGTTGGGTTTGGACACATACCCCGGTTTGTAGGCCTTCTTCCTGGCATCTCTACGCTTAAATTGCTCCTCTATAACCTTCGCTAAAGCAAAGCACTTCCTTAATTCGGTTGGGGGATCTCGAAGCATTTCAATTTGAATTTCCTCACTAAGGCCTCCAATGAAGTGGGCGATCTTAGACTCAACGGGCATATTTCGGACTATGCTTGACAACCTCTCAAATTTCGTTTGATAGTCTTGGACCGTTGAAGTTTGCTTGAGATTTCTCAACTCAATCTCATGGTTTACGTAGGAGGTGTCCCCAAAACGTAGTAGGAGCTCCTCCCTAAAAACTTCCCAAGTGGCATTCGGGAAATCTTCCTCCCAAAAGCAGTACCATTCCATGGCATCTTCTTCTAAATACATCTTTGCCAATCGTATCTTATGTTGCGCGGCGATCTCTTGGCAAACGAAGTATTGTTCGGCCTTGTAGACCCACTCCTTGGGCCTCTTCCCGTTGAACTTTGGAAAGTCCATCTTCGGCATAGGGAGTCGCGGTTCTCCTTGATTTCGGCCCCTCCTTTCATGGTTGAAACCAGCGTGGTGCTGGCCCCTTCTTTGGCCATGCATCTCTTCAAGCTCCCTATCTAAGTCCTCCTCAAAATCTCCCAAAGTCATGGAGTGGTTGGATCGGTGCTCATGATATTGTCTTTGGCCTTCTCGAGGTTGGTAAGGCTCGGGTTGGGGCTGTCTCTCATGGTTTTGCCTTATCTCTAGGAAGGCCCTTCTTATCTCCTCGGGTGTAAGTCTCTCCCCCTCTCGTCTGGCTCTTTCCCCCACATGGATAGGCTCCCCAATAGGATTGGTTCCATGGGTAAGTCGAGGCTGGTTAGGGCGGTGGGTGTTAGGAGGTTCGATGGCTTCACGAGGGTGATCATGTGGTTGGGTTCTCGGTGGCTCTACCCCATGTCTCCCAAGACTAGCTCTCCTAGCGTCCCCTAAAAAGGCCTCACTCACCGCTCCTATGGGTGCATTCCTTTGGTAATAGGAAGAGGTGTGGGATCGGGGAGGAGTCTTTCGTTGCTCTATCGTATTCAACCTATCTTCCATATGGGTTATGGTCTGGCTAACACCAGCCAATTGGGCTAGAATGAGATCTAGTTTGTCCCCGGCGCCCGAAGACTCGCCCCTTCGCATTGCTCGGGTTTCCACACCCCGGACTGATCCACCCAACACCCCAACGGTTTCGGTCTCTATGGTCTTAGCCTTACGCGGTGCCATAGCTGCTCAAGTCAAGCTACTAAGTACTGCAACAAATCTAGTACTGACGAACTGAAAACTGAATAGAAAGCTGCCCGGAAACCTCAAGAAAACCGCTATCAAATTTGCCACAATTCTGCCCTGTGCTGGCCGAATGCAACAAGCAGCTCCTCGGACGTCTCAAGTGGTCTCCAAGCAACGAAAACAGCCGCGCGGTATCCTCCAACCGCTCTGATACCAACTGGTAGGGTCTGCTCAAGTCGTGATGTGGAAATCACCAAAAACCAAGACCCTCTCCCGGATCTAGGAGGACAAATCGGCAATAGGTTTAAAAGTTTAATACAATTGAATGTTTCCCCGCCGGACAGTCACCCCGGCATCAATAATGGGACAGAAATACAAGTATGTGTTTTCCCACCCAAGGCTTAAACCTACTACAAGAAGCTTAAAGAGATTGAAGAGGCTATTACAAAGTGCGTTCGATACAATGATTTAAATATCTCTTCTCACTCAACAAACCATCCTGTCATGCAATCCTTATCGAGCAAACTACACCCGATTCCAATAGGTGGTCTACAGCCCGGAATTCGTGTCCTTGGCGATGTGCCTCGGAGGGAATCCAGCCGGCTGCAAGTGCCAAAAGGCGGGCTAAAACAAAGAACACCCTCAACCCCGGATCTATAGGGTGATCCGAAAATACCTCCCAAGGCTTGCTTGGGGTTCCACCGGAGGTAAAGGCCACAACGTAAGTTGCTCCTCCGGTATTCAGCTACTCTCCTCCTTCCGCGCTGAATTTCACCCTAGATAGATTCACAAATGCACGACAATATCAAGTTCTATCTAGAGTTGGACGAATAAGGGAGAGGGAGTATTGTCACCGGATGTCCAATCGACCCCAAGAGTGCACGGCTTGTCGATTGGGGGAGGCTATCGCCGATTTCGCCCGGCGAGTGCGGTTCCTTCTCCCTTGGGCTTCAAGTCCTCCACGGGTAGAGGTTGAGCCGTCGTCCCTCTTGCTGGAATTCAAGTTCACAGGGCAAAACCAGCAAGCATTATGCTCAAGAAGTTAACTAGGAAAAGCAACTTCGAGTAGAGGATAGCCGTCACCCGTTAGACCAATTAAACCCCGGTCTTTGTAGTGTAGGGGGAAGCGATCGCCGGAGCGCCGGCAGACGTTGAGGCTACCCTCAAGTTACGCTCCTCTCCTCCAAGCGGACCTCACCTAGGTCCTGGTCAAGTTCCTCCAATGCCTCCCCGAGAAATGAACGGAGTAGTCAAGATTCAAGTGAATGTAAAAGAGAGGGAGACAAGGCAATTGCACTTCACCGGAATTCCGAATAACCCCTAGGAAGTGACGTAGATAGGGGGATGCAAGCGTAGGAAGCGCCCACGCACGCGTGTCTTCCTTAATCTCCGGTGAGTTTGGGCAATCCGGCGAGGGATGATGATCAAAATCCGGCCGTCCTCCTCTTGCTCTTCTCGGTTGGTCGCGGGAGAATGCCTTGCGCAGATGTGTCCTTCGGTAGGCTAGAATCTCCTTGGTCGGTGCGTGAGAACCTTACAAGATAGGCACCGGGTCTTGCCTTAGCTGAATTAAGGCCAGGTTCAATGCACCTGGTCAAGCGGACACCTCCTTCCTATTTCGTAGTGGCGTGGAGGGAAGGGAGGCTCACGCCAAGATGGTAAGGAAATTCGTCTTCCACGTGGCACGCGCTTAGACAGCCACCTCGAACTTGCCTTGGTGGGTTGAACGCGTGAAAACCCCGCGGGATGCCCCCTTTCCAAAATAGCGAGAAACGATTTTGGTAAAGGCGGGACTCCCCGTTGACGCGTTAGGAACACTTGCCTTCCGTCCCCCTTGCCAAACCGCGGCTTTCCTTATGCGTCGCTAAGGAGCTGGCTGCGAGATTGGCGCTTCTCCGCATGAGCTGCCACCTGTCCACCCTCGAACTGCAGCTGTTCTCCTTTCCAAAAGCGTCGCCAAAGCGGGCGGGAAGGAGAATTGGCGCCCAAGAGTTGCCTTTTAGGCACACTTTTGGCGCTAGGGTTATCCCGAAGCCACGGACACCTTTACCCTTGCTCAATGCGAGTTAAATGAAGTTAATTCAAAATAATACAAGGGTAGTCATGGTAATAATTACCCACGAGCTGATGCTAGCCGGAAGACGCCGGAATTGACCGGAAAAGCCGTCGGAATTCAGTGAAGCACCATGGAAACCGGCGTTCAGTCCGCCAGGCGATCAGAAGTTGCAGACAGAAGTTCGCTGGTCAAACGGACTCCGATCACCGTGATTTTTTATTATGTTGTAGGAAATTCAATCACGATTCCAACGGTACCAGACCCGCCTGAAAACTCCGCCGGAAACTCAAGATATGGCCGTTGCAAGTGGCGGCTCTGCTGTAAACTGTGACAGGGCAGCGGCGGCGGAAACAGCGGCGTTCCGCGGCTGATTTGGCCGGCGTGCCCTGATCCTATCACTTCCAACTTATACTATGTTGTCCCTGAGGGTGTTAGCTTTCCGACGAGCTATAGATCTCCTTCAGATTCCCAGTATATCTCACGGAATAGGTGTTTTAAGCAGACATACCTGGGTCATCTTCTTCAGGAGTCTGAATGTACGCCTGAGCGCCGCGCGGCGGCGACAGAGAGTTTCGCCGACGATTTTGACCGGTGCGCCCAACTCTGATCAAGCCCAAATTTCAGTATGTTGTAGTTGAGGTCCAGAGCTTTCCAACGAGCTATGGATCGCCTTGAGACTCCTCTGGAATCGCCTGGAACGAGCTCTGGAAAATCGGGTGTTGCTGCCTTCGCCTGCAGCGCCCCGCGCCGCGCCTCCTACGCGCGTTTTCTTGCCTTTTTGGTGTATTTTTCTCCACCCGCGCTACTTCTTCTTCTTCCTCCTCGCCCTAAGTCCGCTCCTTGATATCAACTTCGAACCTCCCTTAGGCGCGCCTCACCTACCACGAGTCCAAGGTGAAAACTCCAAGATTTAGGCGACTGAAACGGATTCAGCCGGATGCTCCTAAGACTTCTCCTCTTGCACCCCCGATAGGTCTTCTTCTTCACGTTCTACCGCCGGTCTTCACCTATTTAGGCGGGGATTCCTCCCCGGATGCTAGGCTTCGATCGTCGTTGAGATTGTGTCGAAGGGGAAGCCGAGAACTCCTCCACCAAGCAATGGGAAGATGATTGCTTGGGTCACGAGAAGGATCTCGCCGGTTGTCAAGTGTTGAAGATGAGAGGCCAGAACCACGGGCGTCTCCTTCCTCAACTTCCTCTAGCCAGCCGCCTCTCAACTCCCTCGTGTTCAAGGAGAAGGCACGGCAGTCTATCCAAGGTACTCCTTGGTTCGGAACGATGATAGATCGAGTGTTAATGGCGTCCGGCAGCCATTAACGGAGCTCGAGCTTCCAATACTCCCACGGCAATGGTGGGTATTGCGATGTAGTGCTCACAAGGAGCCACGCCCTAAGGACCAAGAACAACTCCACGCATGGAGAGAGAAACTTTCAAATTCAATTAACGTTGGATAATCAAAAGTGTCTCGGTTTTGGGCTTATATACAAGTGCCCGAACCGGTTCTAAACTTGTCTCGAGACGAGACTACAAGCAACTGAGTCTAATGAAAATAAAATCGGTACAAGTGTTTAAAAGCAAATGAAATGAGTATAGATTTAGCTTGGCCAAAGGCCCCACCTCGCCCGGGTCCGCCCGAGCTTCGCCAAGATGTCCCCCAAAGTGGGTCCGAGCCCACTAGCCTTGATCCACGACCGGATCCCTCCTCTCCAAGCCGAGCCCACCATCATCTAGGTCCATAGCACCTAGGTCTTCTTCATCCGAACTAGGTGAGTTCGGGTCTTCCTTTTCCAAGCAAGGCGCGCTTGGACCTTCAATCTCTAGACGAGTGGTGTCTAAGTCTTCAACGTGAGAAGTTTCATTAGCCTCCCTAAGATGTTCTTCCACCTCCGAAGCCGCTCCCACCTGTTTAGCGCAAAACTCAATTGAAGAAATGTTAGCCTCACTATGCATTCGGGAGCCCTCGGCGGAGGTACCCACATGGGGAGTACGAGTCCTAGGGAGGCTCGTATCATTCTCCCTCTCTTCGACTCCGACTCTCCCTGTCTGGCTCTCTCGGTCTCTCCGACTTCTTCTCTTCTCCGCGGCTCCGCCTGTGCTCTGCGCCCTGCCACCCTGCTAGGCTGCTTGTGTTCTTTTCTCCGCCTGTGCTCTGCGCTCCTGCCGCCCTGCGTATGCTCTCCGCTTCTCCAGTGACATCCAACTCAAAGGCCGCGCATCCTGCTCCGGCGGTGTCCCATTTCTCTGGCGTCAACCTGCTTCTGCGCCGTCCTTCTCCTCCTTCGACCAGCCTCTCCGTTGTGGTTGTTCCAGGTATGGCTCCACCATCCATCTCTCTCTCTCTCTCTCTCTCTCTCTCTCTCTCTCTCTCTCTCTCTCTCTCTCTCTCTTTCTCCTCCTTCAAAACTCATCTTTCTCTCTTTCTCTCTGTTGCTCTTTAGCATTGGTGCCAAGGAAAATAGAGAGAGTTCTCTCGTCTAGGCCGACGATTCCTCGCATTTGTGAAGATCTGGGAAGTTGGCGGTGGGAGGTTGTTCACAATGGCAGTATGTAATTTTTTGTTCTCCTCTGTTCGGTGCTTCTTTCCTTTTCCTTCTTCAATGCCTTGGTAGTTGGTAGCCTTCTTTTTCTTTCCCTTAAACACTGGTATGGTGCCGATGCCCCTTGTTTAAGGCACTTCGCGTCATGCTTGATTTCCTCGCCCCTTCTGAATCCCCAAGATTCCCCATTGTTTGCCCTTTAGCTCTCTGTCTCTTTCTTCTATTCGCTTTTTTGTTGATCAGACTGTTGATGGCGCAAAAGATGAATGAATTTCTTTACCTGCACATCACCAGCAGCAAATACGCCCTCAACAGAAGTTCTTGCTGTACCTTCTTCAACTAATCCGTATCCAGCAGAAAAAATATATTATTTGGGCGGTTTCTGGCATTTGAGCTGCATATGCTGGGACTGCCATAAATTTAGTTTTGGTGACTCATAGCGTTCATCTTACAGAGTTAATTTTTTACTTGTCTTAGTCCTTCGTAAGTTTTTTCTGTACTTTTAATATTACTTCCGTTTTCTAAGTAGCATTCTTCCCATTTTGTTCCAAACACTCACTCACACGGCTATTTCCTTTTCTCTTCTTCCTTTCATAGATTATAGAAGAAGCTAGATTATATCTCTGCAACTATGGTGAGAAAGGAGGGCTCCATGAAAGTGAGGAAGAGGAATCTGTCTTCCGTTGTGAATAGGAAGCAGAGAAACCCTAGGAGCATGTCTTCGTTTGATGATGACCGCTTCTTCAACAAGAGAAGCAAGCGGACAATTGAAGAAGATGAAGAGATTAGGGAAAGCGATTATGATGATGATGAGTTTGACGGAAAAGAGATAGGGGAAGGAGAGGAGGGGGCGCAGGAATTGGAGCCCGAAGATGCTGAGACGGCAGATGAGAAGCGCGTTCGCGTGGCGAAGGCATACCTGGAGAAGATAAGGGCAATCACAAGGAATGAGGAGGAGGATGGGTATGTGGATGAGGATGAAGATGAGGCGAAGGCAGAGGAGGCACGGAAGGGGATGCGAGACTCACTTGTTGCGGATTTTCTACAACAAGAACAGCTAGAAGAAAGTGGGCGGGTGCGGCGGCAGCTTGCTCTGAGGTTTTTTTTCTTTTCCTGGTTTCCTGTTAAGTTGGAAGCAGTCCCTTCTTCTCTGTTTTTATGCATACAGGTAAAATAAATTGGTTTAAATATAATTTAATCTTGGAAAAAAATGACCTTTTGTTGTTCAATAGGGTGCGAAAACCAGTGGAGGGATTCCATTTGTTAGTCAAACATCGAAAAGCTGTGACTGCTGTTTCATTATCTGATGATGATCTCAAAGGATTTTCTGCATCCAAAGATGGAACAATCTTTCAATGGGATGTTGAAAGTGGCAAAACTGAGAAGTACTCATGGCCCAGTTGGGACATACTTAGCTCGCATGGTGCTAGAAAGCCAGAAAATCCTTCGGTAAAGTGGAGCAATCATGTTTTAGCGTTGGCTGTTAGTTCTGATGGCCGCTATTTGGCTACAGGGGGCCTAGATCGACATGTGCATTTATGGGATGTTCGCACGAGGGAGCACATTCAGGTAAGCTGCAGCTGAGCATTGTTTGTGTTGTGGTGGACAGATTTTAGTTCCTTTTTTCAATCTTAGGCTACTGTATTTCCGTTACAGTAGTTTATCTCGTTGCAACAAATGTATTTTCTTATATTTATTTTGTGATTCCTTATTCTATGTTTTCGGTTTCTTTTGATAGTAGAATGATTTTTGGGTTAAATGAAGCTTGGTTTTTGTTTCCTTATTGAGGTTTAATGGTGGGCAGGCATTTCCTGGTCATAGAAGACCAGTGTCTTGTTTGATCTTTAGGCAGGGAACGTCACAACTTTTTTCTGGATCATTTGATCGCTCTATCAAGATATGGAGTGCTGAAGATCGAAGTTACCTTGGGACATCTCATGGCCATGAGGGTGAAATATTAGTGATTGATTGTCTAAGAAAAGAGCGGACATTGACTGTTAGTCGTGATCGAACAATGCGGTTGTCAAAGGTAATTTATGGTCTTAGGACATTATCAGCCTATTAAACATTAGATGTTCTTTTGAGTTTTTATTATTATGTGTGATTTTTCATTATAGTGCCTGGGTTGAAGGCATCTCATTTCATGGAATCCATTATATTTCTGGCTTAATGAACCTGAATGATTCTTCCTTCGGTATTGTTGGCCTTTTCTAGATCCCCGAGGAAACACATCTAATTTTCCGCTCCTCAACTGCATCCTTGGAGAGTTGTTGTTTCATCAGTAATGATGAGTTCTTATCTGGCTCAGATGATGGAAGCATAGAGCTATGGAGCTTATTGAAGAAGAAGCCCATCTTTGTTGTACGACATGCACATTCAATGCTAGCCCCCAATACCAACTTAAATGGAATCTGTGATGAGAGAAAGATGGTTAATGGTCACTTAGGTAAGATAGTTTAACTGCTTTTGAAGCAATTTTGTCACACTGCTTTTCCCAATGGAGCTAAATTCTAGTTTTGAAGATTTGTCACGGTGTTTCAAGTTTTTGAAGATATTCTATATTGTCAGCATGTATTCTAGTATGGAAACCCTTTGTTGACTCTTTTTGCAAACTTCCGGTGAGAGTGTAAATTTTAGGGTGGGGGTGTTGGGAAATTGTGTGTAGGTCCTCATGTATATTTCAGATGTATATGTACCAGTACATAGTTCTCATTTGTATAATACTTATTTGTACTTTTTATTTCTTTTACTTATTCTTAATTTTCTGCCTTATATTTTCTTTTATTTTGTCAGAGGCTTTGGAGTCTCTGACGACTTCATTTCTAGCCGTGGGGCTGATGCAATAAGAATCAAGATTAAAGAATCTTATTCTAACTGCACTCACAACTAAGCTAAAAATAAACTAGAACCCAAGGAAACGATCAAACGAACAGGGAAAACAAAAGAAAACTAATAACACACTTCATTTCTTTCAACTTCTTAATTGTCTACAAAATTATCCCATGTCCCCTTATATAGAGAAAGGGATGGACTGCGGATCTCGGTCCAATTACAAGTACTAGAAATATAACTAGATCCAATTACAAGATTTGGTTATGCTTCCATCTTGCATCAGACTCCTCTAGTTGCAGAAGAGTCGTCCTCGACGAGTTTAAATCTTTCATTCTGCCAAAATGATTCTTCACCTTAGAGGGTTTGAATAAGGTTTGGATCTGTTGAAGAAAAGGACTCACCGCTCCCCTTGTTGGTGGTCTGCACACTTCTTCTAAAGATGATCAAGGTGGTGCTTAGGTGGTGGCTTTGGAGAAGGAACGCGAGCTTGGACTTGGTTTTGGAGTGACCCCTCATCGGATCCAGTTAAAGTAAGTGGAAGAAGTGAGATTGGGTCAGGATCCAAACTCTTGAACTAGCAGACCGGGTGATACAAGTTCGAACCGGGTCCAAAACCTGGTTCCGCTTGAACCGGTCCCAAAAAGAACGGGCCCAAGCTTGAGGCGCCGCTGGAATTTTCCCGCTTCCGCCTCAAACAGAGGAGGAAGGGACAAACCGGAGGGAGGGGCGTCCACCGCCTCCCACCCGTGATGATGGTAGGCGAACGGTGGTGGCGAGCGACTCTTCCTTGACCCACAACCTGCGGTGGAAGACAAAACGACGGGCGGCGGCCAGACGGGCAGAGGCGCCACCAGACTCTGCCCCTTTGGTTGAGCGGAGCTGCTTGCGACATTCCCTGTGCCACCACCAGCCAGCGACGTCTGCCCCACTTCACCCAGTGCACCGGGAGGAGCTGAAACCGACGACACTAGCTTCTTCGGACATGGTGCCTTCATTTGTTCTCCGGTGAGCAGATCAACACGGGCCGTGACCTCTGCCTGACGATGGGCAGGTTCTCCACCACCTCCAGACGGAAACAGGGCATCTTTGGCGTGGGATTTGCTACACTTGCCCGCGATGGACTTCTGGCAGAAACTCCTTCCAAAGATGCATTCAAGATTCCCCACAAAGCCCTGGTGTCTCTCACAGGGTAACCTTGCGACGGTTCTTCAGCTTCCAATGCAAAGAGATTGGGAATACCATTTGCAGGAATTGCCCGGTAGCTTTGTGGGTTAATTTTCATGTTCTGCAGAGCCAGCGGAACATTTCTCTGCATTCGTCCATTAATCTCTCAAAGGAGACTTCCAATTCATCCACTTTTCTCGTAAAGCAGCAACTCCTTGTCTAATATGAGATAAATCAGATTCCTGCCTTGCTAAGGTCAGCATTGATGCAATAAGAATCAACATTAAAGAATCTTAATCCAACTGCACTCACAACTAAACTAAAACTAAACTAAAACCCAAGCAAACAATCAAACTAACAAGAAAAACAGAAGAAAACTAACAACACACTTCATTTCTTTCAACTTCTTAACTGCCTACAAAATGATCCAACGTCCCCTTATATAGAGAAAGGGATGGACTGTGGATCTGGGTCCATTTACAAGTACTGAAAATCTAACTAGATCGAATTACAAGATTTGGTTATGCTTCCATCTTGCTCTCCAATGGTTCCTCACTCACTTGTGTATGACCTTGTAACATATTCTTAATTGAGGCTGTTTTTGCAGCTCAGTTAATTCTTTTTTATAAACTTTTCCTTCATATTCCAATGTGTTCTTCTTGGTTAGGCTTTTGTGCCTGTTTTATGTGCTGCTTGCTGCTGTGTTGACAACAGAGTGTCGAGGGCTTTGGTGCATTTGATTGTGGGCCTTAGTGCCATTATTTGGACTGTTTATTGCTGTATTGACAACATATTTAGGTGCCTTAGTGCACTAGGTTTGGTTGTTGCCCCCTTGACAGGGAGATTTGGTGCCTAGTGCGTAGTTTGCTTATTGTTGAAAAGATTGTGAGTTGAGCTCTTTTATAGTTTCTGAGATCCTATTTCCTAACATCAACTTCCTACTTTGGTACTCTTTTGGTTCATTTTTTTTCCCAGTTACAGATTACGAACACTCTGAGGCTGGATTTCTAAAAGCATCAACTCAGTCATGGGTTGGGGCTGTTGCAGTCTGCAGGGGCAGCGATCTTGCTGCATCTGGAGCTGGAAATGGTCTTGTGCGTTTGTGGGCTGTAGGTGATGAACAAAGAATAATTAGCCCTATACATGATGTTCCATTGGTATGTGTTTCAAAAGGTGTTCATTTTCATTTTTAGGTTCTGCCTTCATTTTTTGCATGTATTAACAAACTTCTATATCATTTCTAGGGCTGTTAATATTTTTTTGCTGTTCAAATTTCACTGTAAAGTATTTTGGTCTTTATATGGTGCTTGTAAAAGAATGCCTGACATATGTTTATGTTGCCTGTTCACTTTCTCTGAACCAACAGAATGGTTTCGTGAATTCCCTTGCATTTGCAAAATCTGGGCGCTTCCTTGTTGCTGGAGTGGGACAGGTTAGTTTTCTCCACAGGATGTGGTACTTGCTTTATGAATCGAGTAGAACAGGATAGACTGACTAAAAAGTGCACCAAAGGACGTACTGTTGAATCGTCAACATATTATTTTCTTATTCATTTTTCTTCTGCAGAGTCAAGAGTATGAGGTCTAATCAAAATAGGTTCTTTATTGGTTAAACCCCATGATCTCTTGTCTTCCATCTGATAGAACTTCCACTTTTATACTCTTAGACACTTGGAATCCAGCATAGGTAAAACCATCCGATTACTTTGTTTCTCACCTTCCCCTGGAAGTTGTATTGTACCTTTCTTTGTCATATGCCCTGTTCTCCAACTTCACCCTAACCATCCTATTACCTTATATCTCTACCTTCCCCTGGAGTTTCTATTGTACCTTTCTATGTCATAAGCCCTGTTGTCCAACTTTACTCTCCTGGTCTCCAAGAAGTTCTACTTGAAAAACCTTCTTCAAACGAAAAAAGGCCAAGAGATCCAACAACTTATGATCAGTTATCATATTTTCATGTCTGATTAACTTTTTACTTAAAACCATTAATGTGACAATTACAGGAGCCTCGTCTGGGAAGATGGGACCGCATTTCTGATGCACAAAATGGGGTTGTGCTGCAACCAATCAAGCTCATGGTATAAGATGACTGAACTAAACAGTGAAGCAGAGGGCTCAAATGAGTCACCCAAAATTTTGGCGGATGTTGCATATGATTAGTTGTGTTCATTAATTATCTGCTGATCATAATTTCAATTTGTAATGCTTCCAGTTATCTTTCGCGATTTCTATCATGAACATGCTCTACAATGCTTTCTTATTTTGCCTGTTTATGCAGTATTAGGATAAAAGGTTCTATAACCTAGTTCCTTCCCTTAGTTTACTTTCAGGCCCATAGTTTTAACTGAAGCCAATGAATTAGTAGTCGTGGTCATTTATAAGATTATATGCACCAATGGTAAAAGCATTATCCAAATGAAGACTAAGCATAATTACAACAGGAAAAACATCAAAAAGCCTACTTTATCCAGTAAAAGAAATTTTAATAAAAAACATTTGTGAAATACTGCCTGTGCATGTGAGTGGTTTTATTGGGGTTAAACATGTATGGGACCATAAAAGGCTATAAAATTGTCCTTTACCGATTAAGTTTTCCATCGGCATAAGTTTTGCTACGCAAGGAATTTGTTTTGGATGACGACTTCCAATTTATGTTATACAGACACTGGCAAACCATGAAGTTTTTGGTGTTAGACGCAACCGGACACCTACTTACATGTCCAGGACGTTGCATTTTCAGAATATAAGCTGTGGGAAATTCACCAAAAATTTGGAAGTCTTGATTGATCTGCTTCATATTTGGAAATTTTTAAAAAGGAGTGTCAATTTATAAAGATCTTTAAGGCATTCTATTCATAAGATACAACAATATTAAAGCAGCTTCAACCCAATTTGTTTTAGGAGCATTCCGGAAACAAGTAATGCTCCTAACCTGAATAATATGCCTATGCCTTTTTCCGAATAAGCTATTCTGTTAAGGTGCTCAAGGGCAAAATCCTTGATGTATGATTTTGTTCATTTTGTTGATAAATTTTTAATATTATGAGATAGGCACTTCTCTCTCGAGTTGGTTTCCAAAATTTGGATGTTGGACTGAAATGGATTCTTAATCATATTATTAAAGTTTTTGAGGGGCACTAATGCATCAAATTTAACTTGGAGAAAGTAAATCTAACAACATCTGGAAAATCTACAAAAAAATTAACACAATTGACGCAAGACTCTAAACAATCGAATTAAGCAACTCAAAGGGGCTCTAGGAAGTTCAACAGGTAATGTTTTCAAGGTACAATGTAGGCTACACCCATAATTTTACCATAACGTACGATATGGAAGATGTAATTTAAGTTATGCATGGTGACACCCCTGAATCCAGTTTCAAGGGTATATTACACACATCATTCTCCTTCATAGTTACATTACAAACATAATTTATTGTATGATACGCCACATCATGTAAAACACTGGTCGCAAGAGCCTTGTCCTTTTTTTTTGTCTGAAACAATGTAGTTAATACACTATTCATGATTTCATATCAAGTTTAATTTCTCTTTCAACAAGTTTGATAAGAGGTCCACCTTGAGTTCCTTGCTAGATTGATGATTAATTTTGGTGAGAAACTAAAAAAAGCTATACGGCAGTGGCGGAGCCACGTTGTGTTATGAACTTAGAGTGCTCCTTAAAATTTGAAATGTAAACTTAGAGTGCTCCTTAGCCAGAAATTTCTGACTTCGCTCCTGCTATACCACAGTGCAATAGTTGTGGCAGACGTCACTAAAATGATGGCCATTGCAAATAAACAGGTTCAGAACTTTGGCCATAATTTCCGTTGAGAGCTTCATGAGCAAGTTTGAGCTCAAAATATCAAAATTTTTTGGCTTGAGCTGTGGAGCCTAGCTTATGAAGCCCAACTTGAGATTAAGCTGAGCTTGAGCCGACAAAATTATAAACATTAAAAATTTAATTAAAGTAATAAAAAGCTTAAAAAATTTTAAAAACTAAATATTATTAAAATATTGAAGAAAAGAAAAAATCGCGAGATTTTCATTTTTATTGAGATTTTCAAAGTCTCGCAATTTTCATCCGATTTTTTAGTTTTATTTGATTTTCTCGTACCAAATCACAATCAACCTACACATCAGACTAAGACAAATTATACGCCAGTATTTTATTTTGCAAGAACACAACCCTCTGTTTTATAACTTCATCTTCTCTTTTCTAACAAAGCATTATGAAGGAGGAGCATTTTGATGATTTAGCAAATAAGACAAAAATACAACAAAATTCCCAAGGATGCTCCAAATACAAATGGACGTGCAGGCGATAATATGAATCCTCTTAGTGACACCGTCTTTCTCCATACCAACACGTGCTAGCTTGTATACAAACAGAAAAAGGAAAAGAATGAAGTAGCCAGATCGTAAGAGGAGGACCATAAGAAGCTGAAGAGGAGGTGTACCCAACTAGCGGAGCAACTCCAGAAATCAAGATCTCAGCACCCTTCGCTTCGGAGACGGTGAGATGAGGAAACATCTTGCACCTGTATAGCAAGTGAGGTCATTTATTAGCAAAGCCCAGAAGCAAGAATTGTAACGTCCCGAATCACACCTATACAGGGTTGGGACTCTTGATCTGATGAATTCCAATCTGCTCCTTAACAGCTTCAGTTTTTCATTAAAAAAACTTAATCAAGACAATCAATAAAGAAAAACATGCATAAGAGACAGATATAAGAGAGAGATTGAGACAAATATGCTGTATACCCTCCACCGCACTTGCAGTTAGAGCTACATCCACAGTTGCCACCGCAGTCGGACTTTTTTTTTTTTTTGCTTGGATCTCTCTGTTGCCCTTCTAGTTCTGTCTGATCTCTCTTTGCTTAATCTCAAGTGATCTCCTTGTAGTTCTACGTCGTTAGGCTCCCTTCTAATTCTGTCTGATCTCTCTGTTGCCCTTCTAATTCTGTCTGATCTCTCTTTGCTTAATCTCAAGTGATCTCCTTGTAGTTCTACGTCGTTAGGCTCCATTCTTTATATAGAGCTATACTGAGGAGCTCAAGCCAAAGTCGTGATCGTCACTTCAGCGATAACCAAAGCTTTTCTGGATTCTTTTTACCTTAATTATCACTATCAGTTTTTCCACCAACTTTCACTCATTAGTGTGTGTATATATATATATTAATGTTTCTTGCTCCATGAAGCGTTTATGTTCATAAAAGAGGATCAACCAATTCAGATGGTACGGTCGTGAGATCACATCGTCTCTCCCATAAAAATAATTGATGAACATGTGGATGGCCTTACCGTATTTGAAATTTTGAAGGGACACGATGCACATTAATCTACGGCAAAGAAATCGGATCTCGCTCGTGAAATCTTACGGATTAGTTCATTTTCTAACATTTATAAGTTATTGTCTGTAAAATATAAATCTTATCTCCAGATGCAATAAATAATCCTGAAAGCCTTCCTGGGTTTTTGACATGGATGTTTTTCAAAAGGGATTAGAAAAATACTATTTTTTAAGTGCCTATAGTTCTTTCATTCCCAGTTCACCCTTCCTCGAGTCCTTCCGAAATGTGGGACTCATTCAGTATGTTCTCTTGTGTTTGGGAGTCTGTACAGTCCTTTGCTTTGTTTTGCATTGTGCTTCATTTGCTTATCTTGAGTAAGTTGTCAGCCCGTGACATAACATATGTGACATTTTTTACAACATATGTGACATTTTTTACTAAACGGCATGCTTGCATGAAATATAAAACTACCCAACATAGTGTTCCTCATATTGGCCCCTTTTGTATTTCATAAAAATGAAAACCATGGGCATACAGGCAATACATGTACGTATGCATTAATAGTTAGCAAACAAATTGTCGGTTACAAATATTGACATGCACATTTCTTCAAGAACCTGAAATAAACGAAAATTTATAGCTGATCATGACACATCAACTTATAAGTAACTTCAACAGGACTGGTTTCTCGGTCTCCTTTTCGTATGCAATTTACCAGGGGCGGAGATAAATATTTTTCATGAAAAGAGTCAGAATTATAGTTTCAATATTTTACCAGGGTGAAATATAATTTTTTAAATTCTTTTGTAGGCTAGACTACAATTTTAAAAATTCCAAGTTGGTTTTTTTTTCCTGAAAATATAGGGTTCTTGGTGATGGGGTGGGGGCATGCCCCTCCCTTAACTCCCCCTTTGGGTGCCTCTAGATTATATTTAAGTCGTTGCCTCTATATTATATATATTGAAAGTAACCTGATAAAATTAACTGATCTTAACCATATTGAACTCGAAAATCCAAAGTTTCATCCGCACTCATCAGCCCTTTGTTGATAGAGTCTAGTACTAGCCAACAAGATAGTTCTCCATTCAAATTAAAAGCAATAGATCTGTACGTCGTTCCTTATTGAAATCGTTCAGAAGCAACAGGCAAATATCACAAGGTAATTAATTTGCAAGGACTGGGAACCTGAGAGCAATGCTATCTGTATTGTACGATACATATCGTATAGATTTAGAAAACTCATACGGCACGCTTACGATATACGATACGCTTGTGTATCGTAAGCGTATCGTATGATACAGGTGTTGTATTGTACGATACGGGTTAAAACACAAATTTTTTTTTTTTTTTAATTTCAAACAATCCTCCCTCCCTCTCTTCTTGTATTTAAAGATTCCAAGAGATGTAAGAGGGAAAGATTTTGCCCATTTTTATAAAAAAATAACCAAGGATTCATCGATTTGGGAGATATTATCGTTGAATCATGAAAGATAATAACTATATGTTTTGAACTTTAAAATTATGATGTAATCTAAGTCCTAAAACTCCAAGTCCTATGACTCTAAGTCTTAAGATTCTATAAAATTTTCAAGTTTAAAATTGTGATGGATGCTTATTATGTTATTTTGAATATCTGATTTCTTATTTTTTGAATGTGTTGTTGATGCACATGAATGTTCCTTATGTATGATGATCCTTTTTATATTTGAATACATTTTTCTTGATTTCTGATTTTTTTTTATTTTTTAGATTTTTTTTTCTAATTTTTAAATATTTTTTTAAAATTAAATTAATTTTACGATACGCTACGCGACGTCTGCGATACGGCATATAGGTCGGCCCAACTGATACGCATTAGTTGTTACGCTACACCTTTTACAACATTGCCTGAGAGTGTCTTATTTTTGCTTTCAGGGACCTTCAAAAACGCCCTATGAGGGTGGCGTTTTTCAGCTAGCATTCTCTGTGCCAGAACAATACCCGTTGCTGCCTCCTCAAGTCCGGTTCTTGACAAAAAATATTTCATCCAAACGTACATTTCAAGGTAACAATTTCTCTCTTCACTAGTTACTGGATACTGCTTGCTGCTTAGTTTTCTTAAGCACCATTTGGCTTTTGCATTTGCAAATGCAACTCACATATAGAAGGACTAAGGGAAGTTTTTCTCTGCAAGTAGGTTACTGAAATCTAATTAACTTTTATTTACATGTGCAATTATCACTCTAGTTTCTTAGTATGACTTTTACTGATTCTTTTGCCAGCCATTTTTTTGTTCTAACTTCCGACTATTTGGATTATGGAATGAACAGTATTTGTACTGTTCTTTGGTAAATTCTGGTTGGTTAAACCTCACTCCCTTTGCAAGTAGTTTAGGTGATGATTGCCCTTGCTATGAGGACTGAGCATCCAGATTCCATTAAAATGTAATTATCATGATATTAAAAAAACTTGGTACCAACTATGTCACATGGGTGCAGGATGTAGGTGTGGATGCGGCAATTTTTCAAAAAAGTTTAGGTGCGTGTTCACAAAGATGTATATATATGTGTGTGTACATGTATTTATATCATTTCTTATATAGTAATTTAATTGTTTAGTGGTCTTATTTATTTATGTTTGCATATAAACTTTTTATATTAGAGCTAGTTTAGTCAGGTACACATTTAAAAGGTACACATTTAAAATGGTCAGTTTTGGCTGATTCAATTGACCGCATGGGACGTGCTGTGTCGAAAAAGCACCAGCATCAACACGGTATGACACAGGTACGACAGCCATTTAAGAGCACCCATGTGTGTGACACAGGTGCGGCCGCCATTTAAGAGCACCCATGTGACATAGGTTACAAAATGTACAGCCAGTTAGGAGGTGCAGAATGTTTAGGATTTGTTTGGCCTACGCCTAGGCCATGGCCTCACCCCAGCCAATGAAAAAAAAAATTACATTGGAAAAAATAATATTTTTTAATTACGTAATGTGTTCTTTGCATTAGAATTTAGTTTGGTCTTACCCGGATCCAGAGGTCGGACTGTCAGCCTGCCCCTGAAGAAAATCGTGGCTCCGCCCCTGGTGGTTTCTGTCGATGATGAAATGTGTAAAAGTTCGTATGAGAAAGGCCGGGAAGCAAAAACTATTCACGAATTCGTTAGCGAGAAAGTTAATACTTTCTCGTAAAACTGCGATTAACAATCAAAATCTTTGTTTTGGCAAATAAGACCAGCAACAATCTTGTTTTGATACAAAGTTTTTAACGAAATCACTTTATGGTCCAAATCTAGCAGTTGGCTGATCCAAAGAATCTGATGAATCGAATTCGAATCACAATTAGGTGTGAATGAACTGGGAAGAAAATCTTATATATAACTTAAACAGTTAAGAATAAAAAAAAAATGCCGGGCACATAGCGCCATAAAGGCATAAACTCAGTCTTTCATAATTTTTTACCAGCGAGATACTGACACCACTATGCACTATTGTCATCAAAATATGCCCGAATCGACCCGATTTGATCCAATGACCGATTAGAGAGCGCTCAGTATCTTCTTTAAAAAAATTATTTTTATTAATTTTTATATTTTTAATATCTTTTACCAATTTGCAGCCGATTCAGTGAATCAGCAGATTCACCGAATCGGCAGTTTCACCGACTCGATTGCTGAATCGATTCATGCAGCACTGCTACGGACGCTAAAAAAAACAGTGTTCGTGTGGAAATTGAATTCCATTTGTAGCGTCTTATGGTTGGCAGCTTAGTATTTGATCTTTCCTTCGTCTTTTCTTCCTTCAACTCTGTCCACTTTTTGTCCTTCTCATTAAGTTCCGTGTCTGATTTTCTCACTTCCTCCACTACTGTCGATGGTGAATTAGTTTTCGCATATATATATATATATATACTTTTAGGTAGAAGACATGTAATAAATCATCTTGACCGTTTTAATATGAAAGGCTAAAAAAAATTATTACTTAATACCAAATGATTAAAGCATTTTATCTTATTTTTCTCATTTGTTCTTTCTCGAAAAGATCAACGATAAAAATGATTCTTTACAAATCTTAAGAATGGTGCACCTACCGATCTATATCTCTCTCTCTCTCTCTCTCTTTCTATATATATATATATATATATATATATATATATATATATATATATATATATCATTAATCGCAACGCTTTTAAGAGTCAATAAAATCATGAAAATCAGTATATCTGCATGTATTGATGATGAACAATGCTAGAACAGTTGGTTACATGGCTTGTATTCGTATTGAACAATGTGTGATCTCTTAAAGGTGGTGATGTTAACTTAGATCAATAGTATTCAACGACAAAAAAAAACGTGGTCACTATCTTTGACGTTCCCGTCGTCCGTGTGTGAACACTATCTTTTGGAATGCGTTCTGCCGTGGCCCCTACGGTCACAAGCAAACATGTTCATGGTAAACGCATTAACTCTCGTGTACAATGAAAAAAATTTGATTCCAAAACTATAAGCTCATTATTATTGGATCGAAATTTCAGAATCATGCTTTAAAAGGTGAAATTATGATTCCAAATTTTATAATTTTTTTAATCTCTCTTTAGAGGGAAAATATGAATGTTTTAATCCCTCAATTAGGTTGTTGTATCTGACAACTTCAAATTTAGATCCGAGGTTGTATAAAAAGGTTTGTTTTGAGTTGCATGGATTTTATCACGCTACATGCTAAAAACCATGAATTTAAAATTAGATGGGAGGTGGTCTGATCGTAAGTTCGTGAATTTTAGATCTAGAGATTTCATATCACTATGTATCTTAGATCTAAAATCTGCGGTGAAACAAACACAACATTATAAAACTTTAATTTGCATTTTATTAAAACCATCATTTTTTAATTTTCAACTTTAATTTGCATTTTATTGAAACCATCATTTTTTAATTTTCAACTAAAAATTCAAGGTTAAGAAAAAGCTAAGGTAGAATTGTAATTCCAATTTTATTAAAGCAAAATTTTGGTTTGTGCTAGAATCAAAATTTAAAGCTTCTAACGCCCCCTTTGTTTGAACAAACATTTTATGCCCTTAGAAATGACTTGAAATTTGAGCTTTATTTGACGCGTGAAAGGAGAAATTTCTACTTTCAAGAATAAAATTCGGATAACGCTATTTTCTTAAAAGGATAAAAATAAAAACAAAAGAGTTTTTGAGAGAATATGCAAATAATATTTTCTTATTGCTATTATTTGTTTTGCTCATTCGACACAAGGTTAAATGAAATAAACCAAAACTTAAAATATATTTGTGTTATATTTTTCCGGAATTTATAATGATAAACTTCATTAAACGGAATTGGTCAGGGGCACGTTATAAACGATTTATTAAAAATTTTTCAAATCCACGTGCAAGAGAGTCGGAACTTTTTGACGTGTGAGGGTTAAATGGTAATTTCATCAGGAGAAAAAATGGCCCACGGTATGTACACAAGCCGGCGTCCGGAGTGTCATCAGGGGCTCTCAGAAGCTCATTTTTCCTTCTCTCGCTTCTGTGGGACGAGGTGAGCTCTTCGTCTTCTCCTTCCGCCGCTCGTCTCTTGCTTCTTGTTGCTCTTCTTCTTCGTTCTGAATCCCTCAATTCACCTGTCAGGAGGTACCTTAAGGAGGATCAGGCGGTCACAGAGAAGAGCAGCCATGAAGGTCACGATGGACGTCGGGCCGGATGGTGTCGCCTTGATCACTATCAGCAATCCCCCGGTCAACGCGTTGGCGAATCCCAGTAATCTTTTCCACTTTTTTTTTTTTTTTTTTTACAATTGTTTGATCTGCTGTTACTTCTTCGAGTATTTGGAGAGTGTTTTGAGTTGATGGCTTTGTGATGAAAACAATCTCTCTCTCTCTCTCTCTCTCTCTCTCTCTCTCTCTCTCTCTCCCTCCCTCTTTATTGCGGTGGGAACTGAAAAGCTGGAAATTTTGTCTATGTGATTCTTCTATTTCTCATGACGAGAGGGGAATTCATCATGGATGACGGATCTGTATGTATATATTCCCGGGATGGATGACTTCTGTTTATTATTTGTATGCATGAGTTATTTTTTGAAGGATTCATCCACTTATCAAGGATGAGCTCGTTGAGAGATGTGCAATCTGCAGTAGAAAATCTGCTTCGTCAAGTCAACTCTCCTTCAAGAGGGAAGGAAACAAAGAGTAAAAAAACAAGGACTTGCATTCTACGCTGTCCTTTTTTGTGGAAGATGTTGACAAGTTTACTTTGGTACCGTTACTTCTTGTTATCCAGTATTTGTACATTCAGTTGGATTTGGTTTCTGTAGTAACAGTGTTGGCTGTTGAAGCACGAATAGTGCTTTTGTTTGATATTTGGAGGGTTTAGAAGACGGTAGTAAGGTCCTTTAATTTGTTTGACTAAATAAATAATGACCATATGACTACCACCAACTGTAATGGTGTTCCCAGCCTTTGCCTAAACAATCGGGGGCACTACTAATGGCATATCAGGACATGAGTTTAACATCTACCCGCTTCGGTTCCCTATATGGGTTTTCTTTCATTGTACAAGTGCCTTATTTATGTTACAATCGGTTCTTTTAGTTCTCCTTTATGCCCTCTTGATACGTGAGCAGTGGATTGTTCGATATGTTTTTCTGTTAATTGCAATGTTAATGATACAAAAGTTGTTTGCCCCTCAGATCATTGTTTTTTGTTTATATTCCTGCTACTTTCCTGGTTGTTTCTGCATGTGTTCTGAGCTCAAAGCTGTCTAGCTTCTTCCCCCTTGCTAATGGTACATTAAAATGTTGTCTATATGTTGATACTGTGCCCAATCCTTTATTTCTTGAAATGATCAGATATACTGTTATTAGTTTCTTTACTTGGAAAATGTAGCTGTGATCAACTTTGCAGGTGAAACAATTGGTTTAGTGAGAGTTTTCTTTCTATTGATACTAAATCTACTGTCTGACACCAACATTTGTCACTACAGTTCTCACAGGATTGATTCAGAAATATGATGAAGCAAATACAAGGGATGACGTGAAAGCTATTGTTATTATTGGTATGATGAACATGTGACGGTTTCAGCATTCCATTCTTGAACTGCATAAATAAAAAAGTTTGCATCATATCATGTCGATGAAAAGATATGATAATCATATGTTTTTGTTTTCTGGACATTAAGCAGTTTCTTCTTTTATCTCTCTTTTTGGTGATGACCATTGAACCTACCTTTATTTGGAGACACACTCATCCTGCCTTTCCCCCTGTTATTTTGTGAAGGTGAGGGTGGCAAATTTTCTGGTGGTTTTGACATCAATGTCTTCACAGAAGTCCAAAAAACTGGTGAATTCTTCCGCCTTGTATTTTGACAACAGTAACAGACCTTCTCTTATTTGTCAGTATATGACAGATCCACTTACTTATTCACCTGCTGGATGTTCTTTGTCTTGGCAGGCGATCTTTCACTTCTTGGAGATGTGGCTATTGACCTGATGGTTAATAGAATTGAAGGTCATTTTCCAAGCGATTGCTTAGTGCCTGATCTTAGATACCATAATTCCATTCATTAGACTTTCTTTTATGGCCTATGTTGTACTCAAAATATATTAAAATACTTATCTATGCTTGTTTCCATTATGGTAAATTGGTCTCTTCAGTTTCCAGAAAACCTTCTGTAGCAGCTATTCAAGGTCTTGCACTTGGTGGTGGTTTGGAGTTGGCAATGGTATACAAATATAAGTTCTGGTTTTGGCAGTATTCCTGTAGTCAAAATTACATTTTTTTGTGCAATTTCCCTCTTACAGGCATGCCATGCACGAATTGCCACTCCAAAAACTCAACTTGGCCTGCCAGAACTTTCACTTGGTGTAATTCCAGGATTTGGAGGTAGATTGCATTCTGTGGCTTTTAGGGTTTTGATATTTTCCATGTGCTTTTTCAGATTACTTGGTTTATACTTTATAGTCATTACTTATGCCAAAAATCTCTTGTGTTTAAGGTACACAAATGCTTCCAAGGCTTGTGGGAGTTTCACAAGCTATTGATATGATGCTAGTAAGTCACATTCTGTTCAAATCCAATGAGGACTCTGACATTAAGATTGGTAGATGTCGATGCAGTTATGTGTTCAGTCTATTGTTTTCTTTGTTTGTTCATATAAGTACTTTCGTACCTCGACATTGATAAATGTTGATTGCATACTCATGATTGTGGAATATTTTATTATTATTTTTGTAACCATTACAATAAAAGTTGTTTGCCACATCTTGGAAGTTTAAGCCGATGTGGAAATCACATTACTTATTTTGGGGCTAGTGGGGGATTAATTAATCTTAAGATGTGCTTCATAACTCCTTGGATGTAATGTAAGAAAGGTTTGATAATGAAAATGTCATTTTGAACAAGCATAAGGCTGCTGGTATTAGATTTTGGGCATTTGCAAGTGGATACATAAAAGGCCCAGGTTGAAGAGATAAACAGCTTCTGCTTTCTCTGTAGTTTGGAGGAAGCTAGAAATAGGAAAATGCATATGTTCGTATAGGGACAAAGCCAGGTGACACAACTTTGAGATGTATATGTATAAGATTTCTTGTACAGGAAACTTGAAAGATATTAGCAATGCACTAAATGATGGATCATTTTGAAGGTTTATTGCTACAGAAATTTTGAATGTCTGTGGCATCAATTCCTATGTGTATTGAATGGCTTCTCTGTGGCATCAATTCCTATGTGTATTTTATATTTCTTTATTTAACGTTCAAAAAGAACTTGCTAGTGAGTTCCTAACTTCCTATATTTCCCAGTACACTTTTAGGGAAATGCTAAAAGGTCTTTGTTTTTGTTCTGTCATGCTTTTTGCAGTCATCAAAGCCAATAACTTCTAAAGAAGGAAAGGAACGTGGCCTTATTGATGCAATTGTACCTCCCAATGAGTTGCTAAAAGCAGCTAGGCTTTGGGCATTAGATATCGCTAATAGGCATAAACCTTGGATGAGTTCTTTGAGGAGGACAGATAGAATTGGCTCTTTTTCTGAAGCTCGAGACACAATAAATGCTGCTCGACAACGTGCAAAACAGACTGCTAAGAATCTTCCACATCATCAAGGTTGCCTTGATGCGATTGAGGAGGGTGTTATTTTTGGAAGCTATGCAGGACTTCTCAAAGTATGTGGATTGATAGTGTTGGAAGAGGAGCTTGATCCTTTCCCATAATTCATGGCCTTGTTTGTAATTGTTGTACTTTTTCGAGAGCACCAATTTATGTGTTAATAGTAACTTTTGGTTCCAGGAGACAAAGGTGTTCAAAGAGTTAGTGCTGGGCAATACCTCTAGAGGCCTTGTGCACGTGTTCTTTGCTCAGCGTTTAACAGCCAAGGTACTGACTTTTGCTAGTATATCTATTTGAATCCATTTAAAAAACGTGCTTCATTGGAAGTCTCTATGTGATTGATTAGATTTGAGGCCTTGCCTGCCCCACCTTGGTAGAACTCCTGAATGTACCTTTTGTTTCTGGTTGTTCATGATTTGCAATCCTTCAAGCCTGTACGTGCATGCATGCTATCCCTTCCTATGGCTCACATGTGCATCATATCAGTACTATCTTGGAGCTTCTGATAAGTGGCCCATCCCAGCTTGTAGGTGAATCCGTCCATCTCCTATCCCATATAGTAATGGGACTAAAGTTCTACCAGCTTTATGATGTGGATGCCTACCTGGAAGCAGAGAATTCTATACATCTGTAACCTTCTTTGGTTGCCAGTACCTGTTCCTTGAGATTGATTATGACTTTGCTGGCATGCATTTGAATCTCATAGATTATGCAATTTTTCTAAGTCAAAGTAGACAAAAAGGGGCAGATGTATTGCAATTATTGCCAACTCATTTGTTTCATCTATTTCTTGGTGATAGCCTACTCTGAATGGTGCAAGATGTCCTTAATTTTTGTGTCACAGATACCCGGTGTCACTGATATAGGGCTGAAGACTCGGAAAATGCAAAAAGTTGCAGTAATTGGTGGAGGGTTGATGGGTGCTGGAATAGCAACTGCTCTTATTGTCAGTGGCACACATGTGATTCTTAAGGAAATAAATGCTGATTATTTAAAGCAGGGCATTAACAGGATAGCAGGTTGTCTATTTTATTATTATTATTATTATTATTTCACTGTTTTTGATGATTCATGAAAATTTTGCTGGTCTAGTGCATTTTCATTCTTATTTAATTCAATGCCTGTTGTGATTTGTCAGTTATGAGGAATTGCTATACTATTTCTTAGACAAGTGGCATACAAGCCTTATTTTCTTTTAAGTTTTAACAGTAACGTTATAATTTATATGTTTCTTGTCTTGTGTCCCTCTTTTGTGGAGTCTTTCTGTATAGTTGCCTAGTAATAAGCGCCTGTACAGAAAAATAATATCACAACGTTTTCACAAGTTATGCACAAGGTTGCTCTTTTCAAGTTTTCAATTTTGTTAAACTAGTTATTTTGCTGAGGCAGTTCTTGAAAATATTGGTTAATGGGAACTGCTATCAAGTGGCAGTTCAAAATACTTAATCAATGTTTAAACATGTTTAAAAAGGATGCAATGGATATGACTAGGCTAAAGAGCTAAACAAGGGCTTTAGTGTTGTGAATTGTGATAACTGATAACCTTTAGATCTTATCTAATGTAACATGCTATTTTCTTATTTATAAGTTCAGTTTTACATGGCTTTTGGGAGATTTTATAGCACCCTTGTATTTGTGGTGGTTGATTTGTTAGGATAGCAAACTTAAAATCTTATGACATATTTAAGATTAATAAACCTACTGACATGGCAAATGAATAATACGTCATTGGTCATGTGGTATGATTAAGCATGTGGTGGCTCGATAAAAATGGAGCTCATAATCTTAAAATTTCACAGTACCATAATCACAAAATATCAACAATATTTTCAAATCCGCAAGAACATTCTTGAAAAAGAATAAGGCGAAAAAAGGGGAATCTATCATGACATTTCAAAGATATTACCAATTTTTGTTTCCTGCATAAAATATCTGCAAAATTGTATGATATTTTAAAACATAATTTACTTTTTTTGTTTCTTTTGACATTTTAGCAAAAAAAAAAATAGCAGCAATCTAATAATTTCATATGTAACACCCCAAAAGTCTATTCATGTATTTAAGATTGTGAGGGATCTTGTGGAGCTTAGAAAGAGGGTTGTTAAAGTGGTTGGTTGTTATGTTTCCTATCCTTTTTCGGGCTGAAGCCGAAAGTATTAGTGGGGGCAAGTTGGGGATCCGCCTGACTAGGGGCTCGAGCCCAATGTGTGAGTGGGTCGCATCGTTATAGTGGTATCATAGCATGGTTCGACACCCGGACTTAGGGTCCCACATGTGCGGATGCGTGTACTTTAAGGGAGGTGGATTGTAACAACCCAAAAGTATAGTTCTATATCTAAGATTTTGAAGGATCTTAGGGGACTTATAAATGGGGTTGTTAAAATGGTTGGTCGTCTTGGTTCTTAACCTTTTCTGGGCTGGAACTGAAACTACTATGGGGCAGGTTGGATCTGCTGGATCAAGGGCCTGAGCCCAATGTGGGAGCTATGTCACATAGGTACGGGTGTTGGTACGAGTACTGGTTCGGATTATTTTCAAAAAACTTGGGTACGGGGGTACGGCTGTTATATATATATATATATATATAACAGCCGTACCCCCGTACCCAAGTTTTTTGAAAATAATCCGAACCTAAATAAGAATTCAAACAAAATAACACATTCATGATTCAAAATTTATAGTTTCTAAAGAAGAAACTATTAGACAAAATATGAAAACGCAGCTCTGTATGTGTTTCCTAAGTGTACATGGTGTAAAAGAACAAAATTAAAATCCTAAATTGTGGATAGGAAAGGATTTGGTCAACTTTGACCGAAGCCTAAATGGGATGGATATGGTCCTGGGAACGTTGACCGTATCCGGTCTTGTACTTGACTGGTACGGGTACGCTGCCTTTACAGCAGTACCCATGTGACAAAGTGTGGGAATGGGTCGGGTCGTTACAGTGCTAATTAGAGCACGGTTCAACACTCGGACATGGAGTACTACACGTGCGGACACGTGTGCCTTAAGAGGGGTGGATTATAACACCCCATAAGTTTAGTCTCGTATCTAAGATTGTGAGGGATCTCGGGGGACTTATAGAAAAAGTTGTTAAAGTGGTTGGTTTCTCCTGGTTCTTAGCCTTTTTTTAGGCTGAAACCGAAATTGCTAGGGGGCAGGTTGGGATTCGCCAGACCAGGGGCCTGAGCCTAATGTGAGAGTGGGTCAGGTCATTACATTATAAGTTTTTTAGTACTTTTTTTTATATTTTTATTTTTTTGAGTTCCCAAAGAAAGGTAATCTTTCCAATAAATTCTTGAGAGAAACGTCTCTAACAAAAACCTGGGAACTATATTTGGTAGTTGTGCATGAAACTACACTCATTCTCTTATGCAAGATACCAATTTAACTTTGTCTTTGTTATGTCAAAAATTGGTAAATCATAATGTGACATGCTTTCTTAGTCCTCAGCTACATAATCAGAAAAACAAGAAATGACTGAGCATCAACTGAAGCAATACATGAGAGAAGAAGAATCTTTCCATTTTTATGTAATACAGCATGATTGGAGATTTGTTGGAGTACGTAAAGTAGAGATTCACTATTGAATAGCTTGAAGGGTTTAGACTTTCAAGTTCAAGGTTTGATGAAGGGGATTGATGCATTTTAGTCAAAAAGACACAGTTTACTAAAAACAGCAATCAGCAATAAGGCACTTTATGATTACCTTAATTAGGTTTGTTGCAGTGTCCTCTCATTGTTTCGGCTTAAACCTCTCCCTGGGTCATGCTTTCTATTTCCTAGGTATCTTAACATGTTTTGGATATCGAGAATGAAGGGAGCCCCTTTCGTATACTGCATAGCATAGTGGCCTACTGCCTCATACTTGCTTTCTTTCACTATATCGAATGGTTTGATGACTTGTTTGCATGAACTGTGGCAGAAAATCTCCAAGGCCATGTGAAAAAGGGAATTGTGCCAAAAGCAAAGTTTCATGAAATCATGTCAAATGTAAAGGGTGTGTTGGACTATTCAGAATTTAAGAATGTCGACATGGTGATAGAGGTAACTCTTTTTTTTTTTTCATGAGTAAACAGAGTTTTCTGTTTGTAAGATGGGGTTTTTATGTTTGGATTCTTGTGTCTATTAGCTCTAAAGATGCATCATGCATGTTGAGAAGCAAGTTGGTCCAAGACCCAAAAGAGTGTGTACTTTAAATTGTAATACATAGCACAATATTGTTGGATACTAGATAAAATTTCAATTATGATTTATTGAAACAGATTCTGACTTTAGACAGATGAAGGCTGGCTGCTTCTTTTTTCAATTCATGTATATTCACATCTAAGTCACTTTTTTTTTTCTTTATTTGAGACATCTCATGATAAGTTTATTGTCTTCGTCCTGTTAAAATGTTTCTTTGTTTCATTCCCTGAGTTTCTCATATAAGATGTTAGTTATTTCTTGAAATAAGCAGGAGCGGGATTTAGTATCATCTTGCTTTCTTGTAGGCTGTCATAGAAAAGGTTCCTCTGAAGCAATCAATATTCAATGACCTAGAAAAATCTTGTCCTTCTCACTGCATTTTGGCAACAAATACTTCCACCATTGACCTTAATGTGGTTGGCGCAAGGACCCATTCTCAAGATCGTATTATTGGGGCACATTTCTTCAGGTATTCTTTAATTTCCTACATAACTTGCATCTTCAGACATTAGTGTTTAGATCATATGGTAACAGAATTCAGCCATATGCTGCATGGACATAACTTTCTAAACATCAAAGTTTTCTTAATACACCAATAGGGCACAATCTTAGGTAAAATTAGACATTCCAAAGAAGGAAAGTTCAAAAGTTGGATTTTTGGAGATGCAATCATTCTCTGCACGGGAAGATCCTGGAAAGCCCATATTTGGGAAACAGAAAGTTCATGACTTGGATATGTTTACAAATCCACCTTGTCCAAGCCTTAAGCATAATTTCTTCATTAGAAACTGAAGCGATCATCCATTGCTGTTGTGCATCTATGATGTTCTGGTATTGGCTATGCTTAGTCAAAGCATTAAGTGTGTTCTGAAGCAGGTTAGGTGCCACATTATGAATTGGTGTTCTTCTATCTTAATCAGGATGCCAGGAGGTAATCACGTCATTGATGCCTTGGGTTGCTGTTAAGAAGAGAAAATTGCATTTCTAACAAAACAAACCCAACAAAACAAAAGAAACCTTGAACGCTTACATAGCTGAGCTTGAAATATTTCTGTGTTTAAACGGATTTATAAGTGTGTAAATGTGTTAACTGAAACGGTGAAGTAGAAACCTCGTGGTTCAATGGATAAATGAGGAGAGAAAGATTGAAGCTGGAAAAATATTAGTTGGAATCATCACCTATTACACTTGTCCTTTACGAAATGATTCCAAATGAACAAGTATGGAAGCTATAATTGTAAAAGACGATCGAATCTATGGAAGCATTGGTTTATACTTTCCTGTTCGCCTCAACTCTGGGGACAATGTGGACCTGTCCTAAAACCCAAAATTTTTAAGTATTTGAAAGGATTTTGTAAATGTCAAATGGATATTAGCACCACATGGTGGTGATGTTCATTTCCTTGTTGATGCTGTCGGTCTAATTATGACGTTAAGCTTAAAAAGCAATCCTCCAACATAGTATGTAAGTGCATGATGCATTTATTTTGTCCTAACTTGAAGGCAAGCATGAAAATTTGGTTAAACTGTTAATTTTGTGTTCGTGCATTTTATTTGTGCATCTAGATAATGTGTTTCAGTTATCAGAGCAATGATTGCATTTTGATTTTTAATGGACAGCCCTGCTCATATTATGCCCCTGTTAGAAATAGTTCGCACCGAGAAGACATCTCCCCAGGCGATTCTTGATCTTATGACTCTCGGGAAGGCTATAAAGAAAGTCCCTGTTGTTGTTGGGAACTGCACTGGTTTTGCGGTTAATCGAACCTTCTTTCCTTACACTGATGGGGCACACCTTTTGGCCAACCTGGGTGTGGATGTATTCAGGATTGACAGAGCAATAAGCAGTTTTGGCATGCCCATGGGCCCTTTCCAGTAAGTTGTTCATCTCCTTTTAGTGCCTGATGTTTATTTTAGTAATATATGGATATCAATAGTCATGTACTTAAAAGCTCTAGGCAGGCCTAAGTCACGGACTCGTAAAGGAACGTAGGGAGCACCTAGTTGGGGCTTAGGTGGTATTTATTCAAAAGAAGAGAAAGGGGAAAACGTAAAAAGGGAAGAAAGGAAAGGGAGAAGGGTCAAATGGGGGTTTTGAGGGACCCCATATCTTGATCAATGTGCTATAAATTAGAAACTTTAATAAATAGTATTTTTTTGTTTGAATTGCCTAGCTGCCTTAGCCTAAGTGTTTAGGCTGCCATCCGGTGCTTTGGCCAGAGTCTAGGCATGATTTTAACTGCAAAAACCAATAGGCAAAGGAGAAAAAGGATGTGAACTGAAATACTTTTTGATGATGCACGTATATAGCAATAGAAATTTCTGTGTAATTCTTCCTAAAAAGCCATCATGAGGAGATACATTTTCTTGGTTAACAATCAGATACAACTTTTGCATATAATATAAGGGTAAAAGTGGTGTATGGTAGTCTGGTTACTGAGTGCGAGCATGTGACACATACTTGTGTTTAGATTTGATATTTATCTCACTAATCTAGTTGTGACTTATGTTCTATTTGTGGCTGTGTCATTTTATTCATTTAATGCTTTTATTGCATCAAAATTTGGTAGCCTGGCATCTTATACCTTCCTTTTCCCGGTTCATGATTTTATACTGTTATTTGGCCCGAGTGAAACCTTTCCTTAGAAAAAGGAAATTTCCATGAAGGCCATCTTTTTCACCATACTCCCGACAATAGACATGTCATTGATTTTCTTCGTGCAGGTAGACATTTTCTGAGATGATGACATCTGACAACAGATTAATGCCAAACTAGGGGCTTAGCTTACCATTGCACCTTCACTTGGACCTAGTGTTATATCCTTTCTTTTCAATGTAAGAAAGGCCAGAATGTAAGAATTAAGAAAGGGGTTTTCTAATTCAACTTTAACTTATAGGCAATTGACAAATCCCTCCTTGTTTTTTGAAGTGGTTCAAAATAGTTGAGGTCAGGATCGTAATTGAACTGTTTTCTCTCAATGAATTTACTCGAGTTCTCTTAAAAAAGAAAGCAAAAAGAAAGGGTTAGTAAAGTGCGCACAAGCATTGGTACATGAGAAAAATTAAAAGCCCAACTTATTAAGTTAACGACTACTGCAATCTGCTGCACCATGGTTAAAGTCTCAGAAGGATCGCAGAAGTACAGATGTTGCGGTTTTATTAGTGTCAGGAAGGCACCAATGGATGTGTTAGTTGCCTATGAGTCAATTTGGCAAAACCCCAATGGTCATCACTTTCTAAGTTGAAAGGAAAACATAGAAAGCCAGTAAGCCACAAAGTTAAATTTTTAGAACAGGGGACTTGCAACGAGTGTCCATTTAGAAATTGTCAGCTAAAAATGTTGCCTGTAACAGAAAATTGAAAAAATAAGGCACCTTTTGGTATATTACATTAATCTCTAATGGTCTTGCTATGTTTGTGGCCCCATCTACAAACTTAATGCTTTTTTTTTACAATAAACTGCTTATCTTTATTTGCAGGCTTCAAGATTTGGCTGGCTATGATGTGGCACTGGCTGTTGCTGTAGAGTTTTCTGCTGCTTTTGCAGATCGTAAATTTAATTCTCCATTGGTGAAAATTATGGTTGAGAATGGGCGATATGGTAATCTCTATAATTTGGTTGACTTAGCATTGGTGTTTATATTTGATGTATGCTTTCGCTGTTGATTTTTTCCCCTAGGTGTCTTTTAAGTTTTTCTTCTTTTTCCTGGTCTGATGTAGGGAAGAAGAATGGCAGAGGATATTACTTATATGAGAGGGGAAGCAAACCAAAGCCAGATCCAGACGTACTCCCAATTCTTGAGGAGTGCAGAAGGCGTACAAATGTAATGCCTGGTGGAAAGGTCTCTCTCTCTCTCTATTTTTCTCTTTCTCTCTGATGTTATTCTTTTGAAGGCATTTGTAGCTTGTTTATCTTTTGTTACTGCGTCTTGACAGCCAATATCTGTCAGCGATCAAGAAATTGTTGAGATGATACTTTTCCCAGTTGTCAATGAAGCATGCCGGGTATTAGATGAAGGAGTAGTTGTTAGATCATCAGACCTGGATATTGCATCTGTTCTTGGAATGAGCTTCCCTTCTTATCGGTGAGCGAACTCAAACATTAACTTTTGCTGTCCTTCTCTTGGCTGGATACAGCTGGAGTTTGATGAGATAAAATGTTATCTTAAACATTAGATTAACACACACCGTCTCTCTATGCCCTATATAATACACCATGTTCTTGGTTCGCAGGGGTGGGATAGTTTTCTGGGCAGATACAGTTGGAGCTGGTTATGTATATTCACGTCTAAAGAAGTGGTCAGAAACATATGGACCATTCTACAAACCATCTGCTTTCCTTGAGCAAAGGGCTGCAACAGGCTTGCCTCTGGTAATGGAAGAAACTTGTTCAGTTCTCTTTTCTTTCCATCTTAAAACCACAACTTGAGAAAAAACATATTATTTCCAACGAGCCAGCAGTTATCAGGGTAGTTTTGCCATTTTTCTATGTTTCACTAATTAAGATGAATCAGAATAGACATTCTTTTGCTTCTGACCGGGGAGGAAAGGTGTTTCATCTTTTCTATATTTTTGCCCCCCTTCCCTGGTCGAACCTTCAAGGCTCATACATTCATTTTCAACTGCTGCTCTGAGCTTATTTGCATTCATTAACTTTAACAATGAGGCCTCTTAACTTTCTGGTTTTCCTTGTACAAACTATAAGGCAACGGTTATTTCTAATTGAAGATATGCTGTTCATTGCAGAGCTCACCTTCTGCAGCAGAAAAATCAAGGGCGCGCATGTAAGCTCATGGATGGTTTTCTCCTGTTTCTTTAATCCACTTCTTGGGAATCAGAAGGAGTCGTTCAAGGTAATCAAGGGTCATTAGCTGAAGAATAAGGTGACATAATTTGAGGAACTGATGGTACCAAGAAACATTTTCATTGTGGGATGACAAATGACAAAGTATTCATGCAAAATAATGTTTAAAGAGTTCCCTTTTGCTTCCTGATCGATGGCACTGTGCATCTTGTTTTGCTTACTCTTTTTGTCTTGCAATCCTTGCACTGAATACTAAATGTTCAATTAAGCCTTCATCGTGCTAGTTGATAGGAAGCGCTAAAAAATTGGTTCACGGAGTTGTCTAGCTAGGTGAAATTCTGTTTACGAGAAAGGTGGTTTTGAATCTCACGGCAAGTAATTTTGCATACGAGTTCTGATATGAAGACAATGGCCGTATGAAAAACCTTTTTTGGTTCGTCTGCATCTTAAAATCTTATTGGAAAGCGGAGAGAGAAGATGCAATCCTGGAATTTTCGTATGTCCCCTGATGAAGAAATTTCTCTTATGAAAACCTTGAATTTTGGAAATTTTCCCGCGAAATATTTTCCGTTGTCTTGCTCGCAACGCCAAAAAGCTAATACTTTTGTTTTATGGAATTTTTAATGTTATGGTTTTGCGTGCATGATGATGTCAACGAGTTCCATCTTCGGATCCATGATTTTTATCTTCATGGATTTTCCTTTTGAAAAGCTATATCTTCTTAAAATTGAGCAATCCATTATTGGCGATCTTGCAGATCAAAGTTTTATGAAATGTGGGCAATGCTTGAACCTTTTCACATTCTATGTGAAGTAAAGTTCAAATATAATAGTTGGAGATTAAATCCCATATAAGGGGGAGGGAGAGTGAAATCTGGATCTGATGGGGAATCCAGTTATCCATGCACGTTAGCTTATTGGAATCCGAGATACTTGTAACTAAGGCTGGGCGTGGCTTCCCTCCGCCTTAGGCCCTGGCCCGGGTGAGCGCAGGAAAAAAAATATTTTTTATATTGAAAAAAATCAATTTTTTTTAGTTTGGCCCGACCCGTCGGTCTTCGTCGCTCCTCTTGGCCCGACCCTGGCCCGAGTGATGAATCGTCTTGGCCCAACCCTAAAAAAAATCCTGGCTTCGCCCCTGGCCTGCAGCCCTTGCTGGCAGCCCAAGCCTGGTCGTTTAGTTATGGGCTTTATCGTCAGTTTCATAACGTTTAAGTTTTTTATTATATGCTTATATAACTTTGGATAGGTTTCATTATGACACTAACGGCTGGAAAAATGATAATTTGAGACCTTTTATGGTATTCTCTTTGTAAAATGCATATATATACCTCGATCAAGTTCTCTTACCGTTGGTCTTTAAAGTAGCAATTCGTTCATGGTTAATATCTTAAAATCTGACGAATTGGTTTTGTTATTTGCTTGTCATCAAGAAAATGGCTGTTTGTTTATTGATGATGCACTGAAATTCTTGCAGCAAACATTTCTAATCATAGTCGTCAGCAAACAAACAATTAGTTACTCAAGTTTGAGTTCCATAGATTATTGCCATTAATAAAACTTAATTTTGCACTTCTATTACATTCTAAGGTGCACATATTGGCTGCTGATGGAACCCCTAAAATTGATCCCCAATGAAGTAAACTTTATCTCCTGTTTGAAAGAGAGAGTGAGTGAGTCGGATTATTCTCGGGACAGTTCATATTTATGGAAATTAGACTTTTTTCTTTAGAAATTAAGAGATATATCATTTGTATTTTGAGTCATAATTTATAGAGCTTTGGTTATATATATATATATATATATATATATATATATATATATATATATATATATATATATATATATATATATATATATATATACATACACACACACCTTAAATGTGTGCAGTTTATATTAATTTTGCCATTTAAATTAATTAACTCCAAATAAGGCTGCACAATAACTCGAGCTTGACTCGAATTCGCTCGAAAAAACTTAGCTCATGCTTGACTCGTTTATAAACAAGTCGAGTTCGAGCTTACAAAGATACTTGGAACAATAAACGAGTCGAGTTTGGGTTTCAGGAACGTGACTCGTTTACTCGACTCAACTTGCAAACCGATACTCTATACAATATTATTAAAACCAATTTCACAATTACACGAGTTAAACGCTTACATGAGTTACAGAAGTTAACGCTAAACGAGTTAAAGTCGAGTTCGAGCTCGATTTTGTGTAGTTGAGCTCGAGCTTGTTATAAGGAGCTCGATTCAAGTTATTTTTTGAGCCGAGTCGAGCTCAAGCTGGCTAAGCTCAGGCTCGACTCGGCTTGTGTGCAGCCCTAACTGTAAATCAACTATCATTAAGCTGAATGTTTTTAAAAGCAGTTCTAAAACCCATTTTTGGTCATCCAAACATAGATCAGGATTTAAAAAGTGAAAACCTGGTTTTTTTATTATGTTATCCAAAAACGCTAAAACCGGATTTTCAAAACTCATTAAAAAAAAAAAAAGGTTCTACAAAATCTTGTTTTGTTCATCCAAACGCTACCAAACTCTTTCCTCAAAAGGAAGCTGCGGTGTTTTGCGTGGGATTTGAAACGAAGACCCGCGTAAATTACAAACCAAGGGTATTTTCGTCATTAAAAAAATGCCAACGTCAGAGTTACGGGAGTTCATAGATGTTAGATCCACCGGAAACCGAGGACGTTTCCGTAATTTCACAATACAAGTTGACGTGGCCATTGGAGTAAGGCGGCTGCAACCCTCGAGCGAGTTGGAGCTCCTTCTTCTTGACTCGTCTTCGAATTTTCCATTTAGATTATCAAATGACCTTTTTGCCCTTAAAGGGAGCGGATATCAACGCTCCCGCGAGGATACCATCTCGAGACCGACGGCCGAGGGTTCTCCTTCCGAACCACCATTGAATTCGGGCCGTCGGATATGCTCAAAGTTCTCGGCCGTCCGATTGACTGGAGGCCGCCGATCCGACCGTCGAATATCGCGAATTCAATTTCAAAAGGAAGAGAGGGAGGAGGAGACACAGAAATGCTTCGTCCCGTCCCTTTTTATTTTCAATTTTGTTCTGAATTATTTCTCGAGAGCGAAATCCCCCTCCTTTTTTTCCCCGCCACGATGCTCTGTTGATCGCAATCGGCAGTCCTTCGATGTCCCTTGTGGTTTTCCGGGCCTCCATTACCGGGACTCTGGCGGATGAGTTTCCTGCTTGACGGCCGGACTGTTGCTCTTGCCTCGGCCTCTTCCTTTTGAGCGATCCCTCCGCGCGGGTGGTCGAGGAATCTAGGTTTCCGTGAGCTGACCCGTGAATTCTCGTTCGGGAATTGGGGAATCCAGGAGACTGGTATGTGAATTCGGGTGCGTTGAGGGGAAGGCCTGATGGAGCAAGGACTCCAGCAGGCGGATTTCACGGGGAAGAAGCTCACCGCTAGGCAGCTGGACTTCACCGGAATTTGCAGCACCTCCACGGCCGTGTCTGAACCTCTGGCTCGCTCTCTTAGCGTCTTGTGAGTGTCCGGTTCTTCCTTGCCTCTCCCTCGTCGATTTCTTTTTTGGTGTTTGTTCTCTCTGTGTCAGCGTGTTTAGTTTTTTTTGCTTCGGAAGAGTTTTTTCTGTTTTGTTGTTTTAAGGATTTGAAACCTACCAGCGCGCATGGATTGGCAAAGATGTAGTGATGATCATGTCATTTGTTTTGTTTTTTGCAGAAAATTGTGAGCTTTTTAGTCTTGCAGTCATCTTGATCTTTGTTTTTTATTTTCTTCTTTTCTGGAATGCATCCATGTTCCTTTTTGTGGTTTTAGAACGTCTATACGAATTGGTCGTATATTTAAATTTCCTGACCGTAGGGCTTGAATTTAAAATGCGTAAGGATAGATGGGTGAAATTAGCTTCCTGTCAACCATGGTTTTCCTGTCTTTGTAGCATGGCCTCTTTTTTCTTTCGTTTATTCTTCCTGCATCTCCAGCAGGTAAGTATAAGCTGAATCTGAATTTCAAACAATTATTTCTTTTTTGAATTGCAGGCGTGCTATTTTCTTTCTTCTTCTTTTTTTTTCCGGTTTTGTCTTTTTAAGGGAAAGATGCTCTATCTCATTCTGTAAAATTCAAATTCTTATAATTCCCTTCCCTGTTTTAAATCTTTAATTACTGTTGGCGTGAACTAAGAAAATACATATTTCCTGTAGGTACCAAAATAGACAACTCCTTCATTCTAATCCTCCTCATAACAAATTCAAATGTTTAAATTGTCTCCAACTTTCCACTTTTAGATTCTAACATATCTAGCATGTTTTTTTTTCCCTTAGGCATGTTTAGTAAGTTGTAATCTCTAGGCGTTAACTGGGAAATGGTGGTTTTGGGAGCTAATTTTCGGTCTAGTGATTGAATTTCACTACTAAATATTTTCTCCGAGAGATACATTCAGGAGGCATAGAACAAGTTACCTTTTCATTTTTTTTTTCTTTTTATTTGCACCTAATAAGTGAAGTTTGCAATTACCAATGCCAAGAACCAGAATGCATTCATTTGACCAAATTCCCAACTTCCTCCAATAGATGGCTGCCATAAGAGTTCTCCCTTTGGTTCTTTTAGGTGGACTTTTTACTTTTAATTTTCTTTTGTGATTCTCTTGTTCTCTTTTGATTCTTAGATCCAACTTGTTCCATTAAGGTTATGAACACCATCGAGATATAATTGGTTAACTTTAATTCCTAATATTCAATATTATTTGCTTATCTTGTTTATCTTTTAACTTGATGACTTATGAGTGTGGTTGATTTTAATTTTTTTTTTAATTTCTCGTACTTCGATGTCATGCAGTATTTGGACTTATGAGTGTGGTTGATTTCAATCTTGTACACCAAAAAAGATTTGTCTTTCAACCTACTTTCACAAATCTATTTTTCTCAAGCTTCTTGAACCAGAAAGTATATGCTTTTCTGGTTCCTGACTCATGCATCCATTTTTCTATCTACCTCATCTTATTTATCTATTTATATAATTATCCTTGTGCATATGTATGTCTTTTTTTCAGTGTCACCACATTGCTCTCTTCTATGTATTGACAAAGCTAAATCTGTAGGTTTTCGGTAAATGAAAGATTTATGCATTTAATCTGCACTGGTATATCAGGTATTTTTCTATTATGTGATGGGAGTAAGTGTTTCGTTACTAAACAAGTAGTGATCTCTTGTTAAGCAATTTGAGAGGCTTGTGGGGTCTTAGTTTTTGGTTTGCAGTAAAAACAAAATTCAGAGTCCCAGACTGTTCTCTTTTTCACTTGTTTCTTCAGTAGTATAGTAGGTTTTGGTTCAATTGCTTATTATTGATGCTGGTTAGTGATTAGCATTCTGATGTTTTTATCCAGGAAGCCCGAATCTCCAAGGTCTTCAAGACCTCCTCGTTCTATTTTTGATTCAAAAGATGGTACTCCAAAGAAAGCAAAGCAATGCAACTGCAAACATTCAAAGTGCTTAAAATTGTAAGTGCATTACTATTTTTATGTGCTGGTGGTGCAGCAGCTTTCTTGATCACAGAAAGTTTGTTGATCATTTCATTTAGAGCAGGAGTTGCCTTTACGAAACAGCACGTTAGAGTTCTGGGTTGTGGGACGTTGGAGGAGGATTGTAGTGATAGGAACTCTAGCGAAAGTGATTTTGGAGCACTTGGAAGCTGGAAGTGAAAGGAAATATTGGAATTTTTTTTGTTTTAATTTTTGGGTACCTTAGAATCTGGTGTGAGGTCCAAAGTCAAGCACATGTAAGATCTCCAATAGCAAGGTCAGGTACTTGAGATTTGAAAGCTGTTTTTTATTTTTCCATAGGTCTTCACCCTCGGATTTTAAAAGATAAAAGATCTCTCTAGCAGTAAAATAGGCCTTGGACGTAAACCAATATGAATTTCGGGCCTGGGTTTATTGAAATGCTACCATGAGAAAGGATGGTCTCTATGGGGAAATCATGTTCTTTATGACTAAGTTGCCCTTTGTGTGCAACAATGTTCTTGCTGGTTGGCCGTTTTTTGGCCGTTGTGCATTTGTTAAAGAAAGTAAGCTTCTCATTGTTGGTATTAATGTGGCTTATGAAACTGCTCATGATAAAAATTCTGTTTGAGATGTGCCGCATGCTTTGCAATCTAGGAATCAAGGTCTCTTATGTCCTCAAGAAGAATGTTGAATTTTGCCTTTGAGTGCATGTTTCTATGCATGCGCTTCCATGCATGCCAAATTGCTCCTCCACCACCCTTTGCCTTCCATGCATGCTATACTTTTGATGAGGCACTTAATTCCATCTCGTGAGCTACACTTGATAACTGCCACCAGATGGTTCTGCTTACTATAGAAATTAAACGTTTGTCGATAGGATTGCAAATGGGTCATATCTGCTTTGATGGTTTCATAATTTTTTATTGTATCCTATCCAATTCTAGCTTGACCTCTAAGTTTTACCTGCGAGATTTCACCCATTTTAAACCTATTTGCAATGACTCTCTATTGAATTTATGGTACTTGTAGTTTGTGTGTCCTGCTGAGTTACAAGCTCTGTTCTTTTTCTTCTTCTTCTTCTTCTTCATCTATTTGCAAGTAATCTGATTGGATTGCTTTGATTGCTACAATGTATTCTTTTGTTCAGTTCATTCTTATGAATATGGAGTATAAGTCAATGTCGTCATGGTGGTCAATTTTCTTTTACTTTCTATGTTTAATGAGTTTGATGGGTTAATGGTCAGGAGCAAAACTAACTTTATACCAACTTTGTACTCTCCCTCTCTCTTTTTGTGTGTCAGGTATTGTGAATGCTTTGCAGCAGGAATATATTGTGATGGTTGCAACTGTGTGAACTGTTGCAACAATGCTGAGAATGAGGCTGTTAGGCATGATGCTGTTGAAGCAACTCTAGAGCGTAACCCAAATGCATTTCGGCCAAAAATTGCTAGCAGCCCTATTGCATTGAGAGACAATCGGGTAAATAATTCATGTTAATGATATTAACAAGAATACTAAATTATTTGTGTTGAGATATGAAGTGCATTCATTCCTTGTACCTCTCTCGGAAGAAAGTAAGAAGGAGAGAGGGGGGGGGGGGGTTGTATGGGATAGTACTTGCAATTCAATTGCAGTTTCCTTTCACTAATTTTCTCCTGAGTTTTTTAATTTAACCAGCTTCATCTGGTATTTCATCACTCTGGATATAAACATGATCTTATGCTTGTAATTTCACTGATGAAAGACAAACCCTGTTGGACTTGGCTGTGCTGTTGAGATTCTTCAGAAGTCTACATAATACCAAAGAACAATCTGTGTGTCTATCTTAGTTCTGTAAGAAAAGAAGCTATTTAAGGAATAGAATGCTCAATTTAAAAGACAAATCCAAGTTAGTCTGGATGGAAATTAAATGCAGAAAATTTCTATAGCTGGCATCAAACTATGGATCTTGTGCTATGTCACACAGACACGGCAAAATAGCCCAGGTGTCCTTGTCCACAATCGGACACGGCTAGGACATGGCAGAAAATTAAAATTAAAATTTTAATGTTTCTTTTTCATTTTATCAAACTTTTGTGATGCATCCAATTATTTCCATCAATAATCCTTTCAAATACTGTGATAAAACAGACTTTTTTGTAAGATTGAACTATTAATTTAATGTTTTTTTTATTTTATCTTTTTTTTTAAATATAAAGTTTACCGTGTCCACGTATCCAAAAATTTTGAAAATTGCCGTGTCTGCACCCGTATCCCCGAACCCGTATCGCACCCGCACCTGTGTGACACAGATCTTGTGAGTACTTGCTTCTGCATGTAATGGAATTTCAAGTGTAGAGATTTTGCTGAAACAAATTTGACTGTTACATTTCTGTGGTTAACTTGCATCTTGAATATCCCCCCAATGATATGCATCTTGAGTATCCTTTTGATTTAGGCGGAAACAAATTTCACTATTACCTTTCTATTGTTAAGTCGCATATAGAATATCCTGATGATATATCTGGAGTTGCAAACATCTGTTTCATATTGTACTTAACATATGAAAAACTTCAGTTGCACGTTCATCTTGTTGGTGCATGATCAATATTATTTGTGTTGAGCTAAGGCTACAGCAGACACATTTTTTTTCCTTTGTTTTTCTTTGTACCTTGCTGACACATTGCATGGATTGATGTGGTTCTAGGAAGAAACAGGTGAACTGCCTCTGGTAGGAAAACATAACAAAGGCTGCCATTGCAAAAAGTCAGGATGTCTCAAGAAGTACTGCGAGTGCTTCCAAGCTGGTGTTTTGTGCTCTGAAAACTGCAAATGTATGGACTGCAAGAACTTTGAAGGAAGTGATGAGAGAAGGGCTCTTTGTCATTCTGATCCAAATGTGGCCTTGAGTTACATCCAGCAAGCTGCTAATGCTGCCATTACTGGAGCTATTGGGTCCTCAGGTTTTGCTTCCCCTCCACTGAACAAAAAGAGGAGAAACCAAGAAACGTTCTATAGCATGGCACTTAAGGATCCTTCTAATCAAAGGCTTGCTCAATTTCCTCAGGCATGTTTGCAGCGGCACCACTTGAGGATGTGTCTGTTCTTTCTTTCTTTTTGGCACTCTTTTGATTGGATCTTGAAATGTGGACAATTGTATGGTGTTCAGCACTACGTCTTGTTGGGGATGTTTTCAGTGGCATGTAGGGAAACCTTATTCCTCTAGAGAGTAGGTAGAGCCAAGATTGCTAGTGCTAACCAGCCAAAAGGTTTTTGAATTTCCTATTATTTTCCGGAAATGTAGCTTGAAGTTCATTAATTTTCATTTACCAGCCACAAAATTGTCAATGTTTCTGCTTGCACCCTTAGGAACACTCCGGCAGTTTAAATGTTGGGATATAAGAGAGGATGGCATCTTGTGTTTCCAATCAGGTTCTGTCCAGCAATCTGTAAACAGGAGGAGGCACAAAACGTCCTCCCTCTTATGTCCATAACACAGAAATGGGTCTCTGTGGAACACATCCTCATTGGTGATTTTTGTCTGAGTGTTGGATCTTCTGTATGTTTGGAATTCAAATGCTTTGGGTGAGATATGTTCTAAAAGGTCAACTCTTAAGATGAAATATGATCCAAAAGTCCTAAAGCAGATCCTCAAGCAAAAAATGTGCAAAATTTCTGGGAATTCTGGAAAAGCCAAAATATGCAACATATCTATAATCGTAAAAATAAAATAGCTAGGTATACTGTTCTTACACTGTGTTGCTATTTGCTGAAAATTCTGGGAACTGATGCTTCATGAATATCTGAGAAGGTGTTCCTTATGCACCATATTGTCTGTCCTTTGCCTTCACATTCTTCTATTTATATGGAGGTCCACCTCATTTTCTATTTTTTGTTTTTGTTGCTTGAGATCTCATCGTTAATCTTTTCATAAGTGTTTCATTATTTAAACGAAAAGATGGCCGGTAAGAATTTTTCTCATTGTGTTAAATGTTGATTGAATTATTTCTTCTAAATGTAGGTTAGTGTAGTGGCTTCATTCACGGTGATGGGAACCAGTAGCTCTACCGTGGATCTATTTTTGATACCCTGGATCCATGTTGAGGACTCTACTGACTCTACTTGCTGTATATTTAGTGAATCTCAAATCACCATCCATATGTCATGTGCCCCAAATCTTGAGAAGCTTTTTTAGTTGTATAGGAACACAAAATAGCGAATTGGCATTGGAACAGAAAATAACGAGTTGGCAAATGCAACTGGTTTTTTCAACCAGAAGTCGGGGCACTACTTATTTTCTCACTAAGTTTGCCCTCTGATTATGTTGCTTATTTTCTCATTATTTAAGTATGCAATGAAAGAACGTCAGTTGGTGCTCGAAGTTGAAGCAAATTGTTAATTCATTTATTTTTTCTTGTTATTGATGTTCAGCTAAATCAACTTAAGGCATCACACTCAACTACTTCGTCTTCCATATCTTCTTTACCTGCTACTCGTGCTGCTGCTCCTGTAGCTTTGGGTTCCTCAAGATATGCTTACAGGCAATGCACATTCCTTTTCCTTTTTTCTCCTTTGCTTTGTTTTGGAAGAGGTGATTTTGATATATAGAATGTCTGCAGTTCCTATCTTGTATAAAATTTTCTGATATGCTGGTTGCATTATGCTGTGATTAGGTCCTTGTTAGCAGATGTCGTCCAGCCAGAGGATGTGAAGGAATTCTGCAAACTCTTGGTAGTAGTTTCAGGAGAAGCTGCTAAAACATTCACAGGTATACCCAGTGCTTCTCTGTTCCAGGAATAAGATCTTCTTTGGTGACTAATTGGCAATATTCTTGGCCAATCTTGCCATGGCATATTCAACAAATAAAGCCTGAATATTTCCATATTTTCTATAAACTACCTTTCGCAACAAAGTTGACTATATAATATGTATGGCATCAACACTTTTTTGCCACATAAAATTCTTTGGCTTGTTGAAATTTTACCTTACTAGGATCTTATAATCACATTTATGCCATTGCTCAGAGGTATGCATACTGATAGAAATCATTGGTTTCAGCACTCTCTAAAGCTCCATTTTTTGTAAAATGGTGCTGTTGCTTCTAGACAATCTGCAAGTCAATTGAAACATAGCCTTGAGTCCTTACCTTGTCAATCCTTAATTTTGTGTTTTTTTTTTAATCTGCTTGATTCTTAACTAATCTTAATAGGAAGACATGGCGAAAAGGAAAGGAAGACAGAGATAGATGGTCAGTCTGAAAAATCCCAGGAGCTAGCTGCAGGAGCACATAGTGACTCTTTCAAAACGGCAGAGGGTTCAAATGCAAGTCAACCAGATAAGAGTGGTGGAAATGAGTCGGGCCTGGAAGATGCCGAGACACAAAAAAGCAGGCCTATGTCACCAGGAACTCTCGCACTCATGTGTGATGAGCAAGACACCATGTTCATGGCTGCAGCATCGCCATCTGCAGTGGCAGGTCTTGGAAGCAGGATGGCACCACGATTGCCAAACAGTGGTAGGCCATCAGAACTTTATGCAGAGCAGGAAAGGCGTGTGCTAACTGAGTTCCGAGACTGCCTGCAGAAGCTCATAACAGTTGGAAGGATGAGAGGTAAACCTAGCAAATTTTAATGGTCGTACAGAACCTTGTAGGTCCACAAAGGATCACATGCTTGTTGAACTGTGTCTAGGCTTCATGTCTTACTATATTTTTATATGATGCTTATGAGGTGGTATTTGTTTCAGTCCATTTCACATGAAACAAGATCTCTTATCACATGGCTGAAACAAAGATCACTATGAGAAAAATGCAATTGGACCACATTCATTGATGTGGGAGCCCATTTTACAGTGGGAAGAAAATTACACTGCTTTATCAAAAGATGCATTTTTTCATAAAAGGTGGGATCCTTGTGAAAGCCAGTTGCTGGCGCATTTGTAGCAAATTCTCTGTGAAATATATAGAAGCTTTCTCTGGGGTTTGCTAGAAGATGTAACGATTGCCCAAACATTAAACTGTTGTTTTTTTGCAGAAACACAGTATTCTATGCAATTAGAGAAAGCAGAGCCTTGTCTAAATCAACAAGAAATGGGTGGGAGTGGAGCAGCAAGAGCTGCAGTATCAGCTAGTGCTGAACTTTCCCAAACAGAGAATCCAGTACCTCCAGCAGTTCCGGTGAGCGCAGTATATGGTAATGGTTTGCCCTTGAAGATTTCTGCCGAAAATGGTGAAAAACATGTAAAGGTAGAGACGACAGAGCCATGAAAGCTGACTCTAAATCAGCATTGTTATAATCACCTGATACCTTCTGCTGATGTTTTTTTCTCAGCAGGCACTAACGCGGTATAAGCAAATGTTGTCCACCATTGATGCCCTTGTTTTGGGGCCAATTTTTTCCTTATCATTATTAATGTATTTATATGTTCTTTCAAGTTCTATGGCTCAATCTTTGCCTTCCATGCCTGATTTACAAATAAGCAGTAGAACGCTAGGCGCCCTTTGAACTTGGACTTTCTAATCTTATAAGACGCAGAATCGTATTTACAGAACCAAGTGATTATCAGGCACGTGGAATTGGGGTCACAGCGAGATGCAGAATGTGCTTTGAATGTAAATCCGGTTGTGTAAGTGCTCCAGTTTGCTTCCACCCATTACCAGATTCTGCAGTCGCCGAACACAAGGTTGGATTTAATGGAAGATCTACAAGTTACTTTGGTCAGTTAAGTGGTGTATGATCTGAGAGTGGAGAATTGTCCTGAATGGCTTGACCTCTAATGGAGCCCTTTCATTTTTTTTGAATCTGATAGATTAGTTTGAAAGAGAATGCAGGTCAGTTTCCAAGTCATGTCCAAATTATGAACCGGTAAGAGGCGGAGGCCTGGCTGCGGAACGGGATAGAGAGAGACAGAGACTGTGACTGATGAACTTAAATTAAGAACGAATGAATCATGCCAACAAAAAGAAAACGGTTATTCTTTTTCCATAACAAGATAATAATCTGGTATCGAGCGGTTCACTAGAGAGTTATTTTATTTTGCGAAAACATTAATTTTATGCACTTATTTACTAGCATCCGTCATCCGTTAAATTAACTGATATAACTAAATAATAAACAACCGTAACGGATGTCCTGGGCGTTCTCGAATCAGTCATTCTAACGCCTGTATGTAGGTTGGCCGCGAGAGTCAATTGGAGCCCGAGCCTCTTCTCTTGCGTTTTTTTCTTGAAGCTACATCTTTAAAAAAAATAAAATAAAATAAAATCAACTTAAGATATTTGAAGTTATTATTTGTTTTTAAAAGTAAAAAACAGGGCGATAAAGGCCAATACGCATCGATATATGTCCAATCTGGATTCAAACTTGAGCCCAGTTGGGACATCAGCACCAATTAGTTCTTTGATCCAGATTCAAAAATTTTATGTCGTATTGGATCCCAACACAGTAGAGATTGTTAAAGGACGGGCAAAAAAAAGTTTGGATTGATTGGTCTGATCCAGATATGAGCAGCTACCCGATAAAAAGGCCAGACGATATGGTTCCTCGTGTAGGTAAAGGTACTTATTCTTCCCGGTTTAATACCAGATATGGTTCCAAATTTGGATCCTACTCGACGTCCATTTCGCAATAAGATGAATCGGATTCGGGCCGCATGTCCAATTCCTTGGCAGCTGCATGGAAAAATATCGCGGCGTTAAAAACAAACAAACGTGAAAAAGGAAAAGCGTTCCTCTTTGCCCCGAGCTGAACATCACATTGTCATATTTTTACTTTTTTTAATATTTTATTTCTTAAAAACGGTTTCTCAATTCTTAAATCCAGCGACTGAAATAGAGTTTTAATTTTCAGTAAAGTTTGGGTTATTACTCAAAATCAATTCAGTTTATTTAATATTTTATGAATATTAAAAGTGAGGAATCGATAATTTCACGATAAATTGAAAGCGTGGACGTTGATTTTATAAATTTTAAAAATAATATATGTCTGGAACCACGGCATGACACGACTAAGGGACACGCAGGTCATTTATGGGAAGCACAAGGACATCGGTTGCCATCAACAGAAGCCCATCCACCTGTACCATCTTCAGGTTAACAGTGATATAGCTCTAGGGTTAACGGAGAGAACGGGAGAGAGAGGGGGAGAGGGAGGGATGGGGTCGAGGGATCATCCGCCTCAGGGCAACCTGAGCAGCATGGTGGTCGGTCCGGCGGAGCCTGTTGGAAGTGGCGGTGCTGACTTCGAGGCCGGCGAAGTCCGCCGGGATCGCGAGCAGTACTACTCCCGTTCCGAGAGGTTCTCGGAAAGACAAGGTTCGTCCGAAAGCTGATACGTCCCTTGATTTTATTATCGCTCATTCCGTCAATTCAATTGGACGGAAGATTTGATGCTGATCTTTGTGGTTGCTGTTTGATGGAGTTGGGCTGCCAAAATGTTTGTATGATTCTCGGTCTTTTGCTTTTTATGGTCATGTCCTCAATATCATTGATTTTACTATTTTGATATCGTTGCTAGATTTCTTCTATGAACCACAGGATGCGTATAAATAGTTCGAATTGGCGTTACTGGTTCGTTACTATTTACGAGTATTTGGTTTGCAAGATTTGGCGTAGAAATGCTCTATATTAGATGCTTGTCAAAGCTCCACCGAGTAGTTGTTGGTTAAATATCGCTGCTTATCTTTTGTCACATGATTGTTGTTTTGACCATTCGAGTCAGCCGGCTGGCAGCCTTTGGGGATTTGAATCCTACTGAGAAAAAAAAAAATCAATGAAAAAGTTGGAGTTCTCCTTTCTTTTTACGGTCTATTACCTTAGATAGGTTCTATTTTTAGCCGGTGAGATCCATTCGTAGTTCTTCTTCTCGTGGTCTTCAGCTATAGAAGCCTTTCCATTTCGTTTCGGTTTATTTGGTTTGTATGTCTGGAGAAACTCTGTTTTTCTTCAGGAACCTCTTATCTCCAGGAGAATCATTGGTATCTCTTGATCGACTTATCGGGTCGAAATGGAATTTGTTTGTTTTTTTTTCTTTCTTGATTCTGTCAGCTTCCTATTAAATACTTCATGGCATCATGCTTCATATTGCCTAATATTTAATGTAATATTTCAGCAAAATATGGTAATATGACTCTTTTCCTGTTTGGTACTAACTGTAGTCTGTACCATAAATGCAACATTTGTTTTTAGTCTTTTTCCTTTTTACCGACTTCAGGACCATTTTCTCGTTGACATAATATGAGTATGGATGAAGTTCTGATATGTCATGGAACATACATATTAGGGAATTTTTTTTGTGATTTGCAATTGTAACGAAAGGAATAATTAGTTTACCCATGAAATATTCAGGTTTTCTTTTTGTGGCTATATGAGAGATGAAGATGTTTTTCACTTTGTATGCCTGTTCTGAAACACGACGTGGTCAAGGGTGTAGGGGCTGTCATGCATAGATGGCTTGGGATTGCTCTTCCTTTTGTTGCTGCGGTTTCCTGGGTTAAATGAGACATGGCAGAAAGCTGGGGCTTTAAGCAAAGTGAAAGTGCAGTCATGCCTTATTTTTCTATTATTAGTGCTAGGTTGTTGGAAGGAAGCTCTTTGTTCAAATAAGACAAGTGGGATCCCCTTGCTTTCATGTCTATGAACAACTTTGATGGTATTTCTTCTTTTCACATAGATGTCGTATTGTGGATTTTTTGCACCTAAGAAAAATAGTCTTGTCAACCGGATAAATAAGTAGATACGGAACTGGTTGGTGATTCAGCGTTGTTACCGCTTGGGCATTCATTGCTTAGATTGATTTTATGCCTTAGAAGTTAGAAGTTATGCATTCGTTTCTTCCATAATACAATGATTGGATTTATTTGGAATGCTATTTCTTCTCTGGTGGATATGGTATGGCTGGTCAGTTGATTAGCTTGGCTGTCTTTCAAAATACTTTCCTTCTTGGGTTTGTTTGTCTGTTCTTGGGTGCTTGTATGAATTTGGAATGACTGATTACTGGAAGGTAGGGGAAAAAAGACTGGAACTGGGATTACCAAAAAAGGGAGTCTTCAATGGACTGGTTGAACATTCAGGTTCCATGTATTAATAGGGAAGTGAAATATCGGAGGGTAAGATTACAAATGCACATATGTGCATGGGAGTTTTGGGTCCTTGTGGATGAATAATTTCTGACCCAGCAATGATGTTGGGGTAAACGAATTGTATCGAGAAGATAAAAGGATTCGTCCTTCTCATGAGGATATCACTGCACAAATTGGTTCAAGCCAACCCTTGTTGAGCACCAGGATATTTGTAGAAACTAATGCACCTTGAGTGGAACTACCAACAGAGTGTTGTTCTTTTCATGGTTCAACAAAGATCTCAGAGAATGACAGAAGTTGCTGGTCCAAAGCATAGTATGAACTGAGGATGTTGGCCTTTGTTATTTGAAATGAATGTATCAGAATAAGAGGTATGGAACAGTTCCTCTGCTCATCCATGTGATTGGATGAAGAGTTAATTGCAGCTCTGAAAGGTTTCTGATTTATGTTTCAGCATAGTGGTTATGCGGTGCTGTTTGGTTTCAGCTTTAGTGGTTATAACATTAACACCTGCAGTTTGTGTAGAAGGTGATTCATGACTGGTGGCAGGAAGGAGGGGTAGGAAAAATCTTTTGTTTTATTGTTGCAAACATGGCATTTGTTTGCATGAGTATTTGGTGTACATGAACTGTTACCTAGGTGAATGACATGTCTTACAAGTCATATGTTTCCTATATTTTTGTGGTTGCTAAAAGTTAATCTCCTGGGAATTGGTAATATCGCGTGGTGCGTTAACAGTTAATGTGGAGATTGTTGAAATGATTCATGGGACAGCAAGTTCCTATTACGGGAAAGATTCCAGGTTCTCAAAAAAAAAAAAAAAAAGGAAAGAGGACAGTGGTTCGACTAAAGTGTAATCTATACCGGCATGCTCTTGGTGAGTGTAATGGCCTTGTTGTGGATGCTGTTTGTTGATATTATGGTTTTTTCTGCAACACAGGCATGTAGCCTATGGACAGGGGTGAGATCATAACTAACTTGCTAGTCTTAGAATGGTTCTTTCCCACTTTGTGCAATGGCATCTTACATATGTCTGGTATGCACATATTGGTGTCTTATCTTCCTTTGGTGATACCCTTGATTTTGTGTTTTCACATGCCCACGTGGATAATTATTTCCTGAAAAGCAGCTATGATTTCGAGTCTAGTGTTGTCCATCTTTTGGGGTTTGTTGGACTTTAAGAGAGATCAAAAACTGGGGGCCTTGATTCGGGAGTGTCTTCCACCAGCAGTTTGTGCCAGCATTGGGTTTTGCTTATCTTTCCTACCTCACTGGTTTTCTTTTCAGGATATGGAATTCGTGCAGGTTCAGGGTCACCTTTGCGCCACAGAAAGGTAGATCGCCGCTATGATACTGAATTTGATCATGGGGATGCCCCTCATCGCAGCCATGGTGGATTTAGGGGTGGTAGGGGCCCAGGCAGGTTTCGGGAGTTTTCACCCCCATATGGTCGAGGTAGAGGTGGCAGGTCATTTGGTAGAGGTCTAGATGGGCTGGATTTTGGTGTTTCATCATACCGAGGTGAAGGAATGAGCAGAAATAATCCCAATGTTCCTCCAAGAGTGGGAGACTGGATTTGCAGTGAGCCCTCGTAAGTTTGTGGATGTGTTTCACTTGCTTCTCTCTGCTTGTTGCTGCTGTGTATTTTTCTTCATTTATCTGCATTTTGTTCTTTTTAGCATTATAATACAACATGACCCCTGCATCATGCTGAGTTGAAAACATAAATAAAGATGCACAGTATTGGTTTTGATTGTGTTGCTTCATGTGTTTTTTTATCTGTCGTAGTTGATTGTGTTATTGACTGCAGATGCACAGTATTGGTTTACCACAACTAGCCAGAAACCTAGAAGATTTTACTGGTAGATGTGCCTTGGGTATTGTCTTTTAACCTCCAATTTGAACGTTAAATCCAACATCTTACTAGGTTGACGGTGCTCTTGTTTGGCAAGTAGGCTGCCTTTGCATCAATCTTCTGGTGCCCTGCTTAACCTCCAATTTGAACGTTAAATCCAACATCTTACTAGGTTGACGGTGCTCTTGTTTGGCAAGTAGGCTGCCTTTGCATCCAGCTTATGGTGCCCTGCTTGTGCTCAGTAAGCAAATCTGGCATTCATGTTAGGTCACATGCTTCTGTCAGGAAACTTTTTTCCACAGGCACCCAACCTATTCCTCATCTGAGACATCCATACGTTGTCTTCTGTCATTGTAAAAATTTGTTGATGAGTTTAATTTTGGAATGCTGTTTCCTGTCAGTGAAAAAGTGAATTAATGATTTAGCTTTGGTATTCTGTTTTTTGTGACCTTTCCGGGAGGCAGGTGTGGTAATCTTAATTTTGCACGGAGGGCATACTGCAACAACTGCAATAAACTTCGCAGGGACATGGCTCCGTTTGGGCCTCTAGGAAGTCCCAGAGGAGATTATCCAGCTGGGCCACCACACCCTCATAGTCTGCCCCCACATGTTGGCGGCCCGCCAATGGATCGTGGTCCTGGAAGAGAAATTAATGGCTATGGATCGCCACCTCGTGGTTGGAGCAGAGATGGTTTCAGAGAGTTTGACGATGGTATGCCACCCCCTAGGCATGGGGAAAGACTTCCTGATCATCGCATGGGGAGGGAGTTCAGGGATCGAGCAGACTATCATATTGAGAATGAATATAGAGGGAGGGGCAGATTTGACGGAAGCCCTCGTGAATGGCGACATGGAATGGGGGGCAGATGGCGTGGAAGGGATGAATTTCATGAGAGGGATGAATTCTTTGATGACAGAAGAGAGGTTTATGGTCGGGGTGGCAGAAGGGCACCATCTCCACCATCATTACCGGACCGCTGGGTCCGGGACTCAAGGGTACGCAGCAGGTCACCTGTAAGGGGTATGAAGGAGTACAATGGAGATCCTTTTGTTGGAAGAGGTAGGGAAGACAGGCGAGGCATCGGCAGAGATAGAATCAACAATTCATCTTACTAGAAAGACACCATGCTTTCCAAAAGAACTTCACAGAAAGTCTTACGCAGATGTCCATTTTATATGATCGTATGTTATGCTTTTGATATATCCTCACTGAACTGAGCCCTTTTTGTGAAACATATTTTTCTTTGCTACAGTAGGATTCTTTTATAGTTTCACGAGGAAAGGTCATGCTCCGAGTTACTCATTTCACCTTTTTTCTATTGGCTATTGGTATTTCTATACTGTTGTGAAAGCTTTTGTGGCTCAGATGTAAAGGCTGAGACACAGCACTTTAAGTCTAAATGGTGTTTACTAAACGGTCAGGTTCAGTTTCAGGAGTTCAAGTCTAGTTCCTATGACAAGTTGAAGGATTTACTTCAAGCAGCTAATTGGATCTGGATTTACTGAGGTCGGTCAACTGTGCCCGAACATGCTAAATCTGCTTGGCTTATGTTGGGAGAGGTGCCTTGGTCGACCCAAGTCATGCCTTCCATCAAATCGTCCACTGGATTTGATGGGAAGAATTACAGAAATTTAACTCTTTCAGAATCAGTATTGGGATGTGTTTAAAGTAATAAAAATGGGTCCATTAAGTTGAATCAGGTTCAAATGGATCCATGAACATGGGTTTTGAGTGGCTGCCGCTTTATGTTTCTTGTCTGGAAAAGCTTTCTCTGGTTTCGTAATTTGTATGGCCTCACTCAATATCCCTCCCTTAATCCTATTCTGAACGTTGTGAAAGTGAACGAATAAAGGTTAGCCAATTTGATATCATCGAAACCTCTCTCCCCTCTCTCACTGTCTCTCTCACCGACCGGAGCGAGCTCGAATGGACGAGAGGTCGAAGCCATGGCGATGGCGCGCGGTTGCTCGTGATGATGGAGAGCCTCTCTCTCTCTGCCTCTCTCTCTCTCTTTGTCCAGAACGGTCTTTTTGAAGCACTCAACGAAGGTTTCAGAGAAACCGTCGATGTTGAAACCCTCATCATCGAGGGTTTCAGAGATGAGGGTTTATCTCTGAAACCCTCGTTGAGGGCTTCAGAGAGACCCTTGTGGATGAGGGTTTCTCTGAAACCCTTGTGGGTTTTCGACAAGTGCTTATCTGAAACCCAGAGAAGATGTGATTCAGACAGGCCCAGTGTAGATGGGATCCTGTCGAATTGTTTGGAAAATTCATAACCATTTTTTTAATCTTCATGCATTTTGCTACAAACTGACTGGAGTGAAAGCATGACGAAGGGAGGAGGAGCAAGAGGAAAGAAAGAACCGCGGGGTTTCCCGCGAGAGATCGAGCGTGTTTCGCGGGGCGGGAGGCGGTCGGCGGATTCGAGATGCGTGGATCCCGTGGATTTAGTATTTTAGTCCTCAACTACGATTTCAAATCCGAGATTTTGAGATCTTATTAAAATCATGGATCTCACCTTAAAATCCAGCCCCCGAAGCTGCAGTAATTTTTTTGATAAAAAAAAAGGTAAATAAACCACGACCCTGTGGTATGCAGCCACGTTATTCTTTTTATTTTCACATTAACTTTTTTAAATATTTGTTTTGTTCGATGAAAATTAACAGTCAGTGATCCAAGAAAATCCGCTGCACATGTCCACGGAAAGAGTCCCCCATGAACTTCACTGGTGTAATTTGTTTCAACCAAATTTAAACGTGTACTTGCAATATACTGGCCGAGCTGATAAAATGTCTCTGATTCATGTAGCTAAACTGTAACTAAATCATCGACGTTTCTGCCTCTCATTTTCTTGAACTGCTACAAAACCTTGTGTACATATCATATGATCCCGCGATATAATGACTGGTTAATTCCTAATTTCCTATCAAATCAACCACGTCGCATTACACCCTTATGTTAAACCTGACTAAAACAACTTAAAATCAATGAGACTCAAAGGGCACTCGCACACAGTCCTCCTGCGCAGAAGCTTTTACCCGATCCCCGCCGGGAACCGCCAATTCAAGAATGGAACTACGAGCAGCCAGTGAAGGAGAGATTGCATCTTGTTCATGAGCCACGGCTTCGGGGGATAGCATGGTGGGGTTGATCCCGGGGATTGGTTAAGTGTGATCGGATCATTCTTGGGTGAACAAGATGGCGAGGGTTCAATCTTGGCGTTCTGCTAGGAGCCTGGCCTGGGCTTCCATGGTTCGGATGATTGTAAGGCCTTGCCTGCGAGATGCCATGGGAAGGTTGGTTAGCAGGCGCCACAGTAGTGAGGAAGGGGCCGTGTTCAGTTGGAGCCGTAGTTGGTGGGAATGGGATGCCATCGTCAGGGGCCATGGCTGCAGGAAGAGTAAAGGTAGCGGGGAGAGGCGCCACGGAGTGGGGGATAGCAAGGTGAGGCTGGTAAATGGCTTTTCTTGGGCGAATGAAATGGTGGGAAGCCATTGTTGGTGCAGTGCTAGGCTTGGTGTGGACCATGTCGATTGCAAGAGAGGTGAATGACAAGGGGGGGAGAACAGTGCCGCAGGTGGTTCCCTTGGCATTCAGTGAGTAAGATGTCGTTTCTCTTCCTTCAGTTGTTCTTGATATGTTAATATCTTTGAGGAAGATGCCTTTGCAACTAACGGTCTCACTGCATGCCAATTTGATTGCAGTTTCAGTATTGGATGTGCCCGACGCACCTATGTAGGCCACATTCCTTACCTGCACAGCTGATGTCTGCAAGGCAGAGAGGAATGCTACATCATGAGAAGCACAGACACACATGTTTGGTAAAAAGCATTTGATTCAGGTTTTAACTGAAGGGAACGAGTTGATACGAAGGTTTAAAATTGGCTGGTTGGTGTTTGCTCAGTCTGTTCATCCCCTGTTGAGAATGTGAGTTGTTTCGGCCTTTGTTTCTACCTACTGGATTGGAGTTGGTAATCGAAAAGCTATCTTACCTTGTTTGCACATCGATGAGGAGAATCACAATAGTATTGATCAATTACTATTGGATTTGAAACGCTTATGAATTTGAGCTGCTCGAACAGGATGTTCCTCGCATATCCATGGCCGCCCTACCATCAAGACAAACTGGTAAGTAATTGGTAGATAGATGTAAGAGAAAGCCTACTTCCAGTTTGTAAATTTAGTTGTGCCCCATCGTTTGTGTGTATTCATTTTAAAAGAGCTTTTTGTGCAAGTGTAGATGTGATCTTGAAAGTCATCTGACAACATCTTCGGTTTAGATGTGTTTTATAAACCAAGCGAAATTTGGCTACTGATATAACACCACAAAATTTTCGTAGTAAAAACAATTTAAATAAGAGTCTATTGAGTACTATTTAGTAGTCACGAGCACATTAACATCAGTTATGTTTACAATATCGTTCAACATGAGTTTTTTAGGGAGAGGGAGAAGCTAGTCGTTTCAGCAGGATATATTCATGCTAAAAGGAGAAAAAGAGTTATTCCATTCCCATGTATCACACAGCCTCATATGCTCATCTAAGAAGATTATGTTTGGGCCAACAAGAGCTCTGTCCACGTAGCAGGGTTGCTGTATCAAAACCTCCTTGTTTCATCAGCAGGGTGCATCTCTATTGACATTATCTAGTGTTGGTCTGACTAAACCTTTGCTTGCTTATAAAAAGAAGAAGAAGAAGAAGAAGAAGAAGAAAAGCTTGGGAACAGACCTGCCATGACTTGATCCGGACCCCGTTTGTTGTTCCATGGAAGGTTGCATTCTTCAGATGTATGTTTTCCACAGTCGCAGTTTTGCCATCTGCCCCTAGGCTTCCAATACTATCCACAATCAAATGAAACATAGTTGATAACTTGATCATGAGCATTCCCTTTCCACATAAACTCAAATAGAGCGACTTGGTTGGAACTTCATCTTTTACAAGACTATTTCCATTTGGTTAACGTTTGTAACTTCAGATAAAAGCACGTATCGTGGCTAACTTATATGGTTGTGGGATCTAAGTTCGATCTGAAATCCACGTTATGTGAGCGTTCAATGTCTAAACAAACTGGGGAGTTCGGCTGCTTCGGCACCGGAGCTTAGATAAGCGGTAAATGTAGAAAAGCATGGATCTGAGGTCCGAGGGAGGGAGGGGGTCGGACTTCAGATCCTTGGTGATCTGAGATCCCAGCGGATTTCGTATCCGCTAGCAAACATGACTTATATTTCAAGAGCTTACAGGGACTAGGCAGATTTGGTTGGAGCTGCTTGGCTTAAGGCATTCAAATAATTGGAAATTTTACGCTTGAGAGATCAAGTGGTGGAGAGATTCTATGTGTGGGTTCTTCTTTTCTATAAATAGTTATAAAGATCTCTTCAATATTTAACTTCCAAATTGAAGGGGTCTTCTCCACAAAAATGGTCTCTTTGTTCACGAACAAAAAGTCTCTTATCCGCAAATTAAACAGGTGGATTGAACCGTTGTTTGCATCTGTGATCAAGTTGCATCAACAATTGAAAGAATCAAACAGTACCTTATGCCATGGCCAGGTCCGCAGTAAATGTTTGTCATCACAATATTGGAGGAGTCAGTAACAATGGAAATGCAGTCGTCGCCTGCATGGATAGAATTAAGACACAGCAAATGTTAGCAATCCATGTGATTATATGAATGTGAACATTATGCAAGTTTTACATGTCCATGGATGTGTTTGCATGTCTGCAACAAAGGGGAAACTATACCTGAAACCTGACAAGAGGGATAGGTAGAGAACACACATTGAGTTCTTCAGTGGGTTTTCGATAAGAAAAACATTGCATTATCAAAGCACATGCTCGTAGAACATATTTCAAGAATGACATGTTCTTATATCAGGAAACATAGTATCACTACTGTTGCTGTTTCTAGATATAATAATCAAACGATAAACATAATTTAGAACAAAAGCATAATATTGTTCTTGAAACATGTATCTTAAGAGCTTATGTTCCAATAGTTCAACGTTTTCTTATCAAACACTCTCTAGTTCTATTGTAGGATTATCACCCCTTTAAGACAGCATAAATTCCCAAGGCCATACCCTTATGCTTCCAAGGTTCTAGCTTGGTTCGGGACCTTTGTGATGAGCAAGAAAATCAATTTCCAAATCACATTTCTAAAGGGATGATCTAACTTCTTTGCTTTAGTTGTCTCAAGGCCTACCAAAAAGTATATCATTAATATTCATAGTAGTGACCATCCATCATCAAAATGTGCAGTGGAGATACCATTAATTTGCTCACCTTAGCAGTCTATGATGAGCAAGGGGAAGAACAATTTCTAGTTACCTGTTCTTATAGTGCACTGATCAATGTGGACGTTCTGCGAAGCATGCAGGTGTATGCCGTCTGTGTTCGGGCTGTTGCCGGGCGCCAGTATGGTGACATTGGAGATTAAGACATTGGAGCTGTGCTGAATGTTGACGTGCATCTTCTGGCTATTGACTAGGCTTAGATTGGATATCCTAACATAAGTGCACCCACTGATAGTAATTGCCTGCACCCAACGAAACCAGTCCTTTAACTTCATGTACTTGAAGATTTTCAAGCTTGTAGTAAGGATTATCTGGATGTTTAGAGAGAAGTCTCACCGATGGAGCATCTCCACAGGGCTGCAAAACAACAAAGAAGATTTGAATCAGAGTTGGTTTTGATTACTGACTCCATTTACTAATTAAGAAGGAAACTGAAAAACATGAAAGATGCAGGGTAATGTCTTAAAACATGAGACCGGGAAGATTTCCCGGCCGAATATGACAGGAAACGGAATTTTGGGTTATTGAACACGATTCATTGTGCTCTCCTAATTTGTTCGGAAATTCTTTGCCGGCCGGCGATTGTCAGGTGGATGGAGATATTGTTGGCTTGGCAAGTTAACTACAAATAATAGAGAAAATGGTAGCAGAAAACAACTTTATTTGTTGCATTACATTGTGAGGGTCGGTCTTGCATGATTTAGCCCACCATGTTGAGCCATGACCGTTGATCGTGCCGTCGCCGGAGATTGTCAAGCCCTGAATGTTCTTGAAAGTGAGCCAATGATTCACCTCCTCGTCATCCCACGCATCGATGCTATTTGGGGCTGCTACATTCCCAGAAATCTGCACAGGCGAAAGAACAAGCAAATGGGAATTGTTATAAGTCAATGTTTGAGAAAGTTGAACTTGAACCATCATCTTCATGGGCGAACTTGATTTGCCAAATCTTAGTTAAACGTGATTGAGCTAAAGTATTGCTAGAAACCTTCGGCAAAAACTTCTAGGAGAGATTGTCTATGAGTACCTTTGAACCCTCAACTTTGGTTCCTGTTCAAAGGTCGCCGTGCTGATCTTTTGGTAGGAACTGACCTTTGAATATGCTCATTGAAATAATGTTTATTTTCAAAATCAGTAAATCTGATACGCATTCTCATAATGGCTATATATATATATATATATATATATATATATATATATATATATATATATATATATATATATATATATATATATATATATAGATGCTGCACCGTGCTCCATCTATGTCAATGGTACGCTCAAATGGGTGGTGTACCCGTACCGGTACGCTGGTACGGCAATACTGGTACATCCCGGTACGTTTGTATCTGGTTTCGGGTCAAAACCAGATGCAAACCATATCATAACAAAAAAAAAAACCAATGGGCCGACGCCCGACGCCTTCTTCTCCGTCTTCCCTCGGCGGTGATTCTTTGCTTTGCAGTGACCTTGGGCAGCGGCGGCGGACGGCGACTGGTAACCAAGATTTTTACACATTTTGTAAATGGCCAAACACCCAAAATGGCCAAAGGAAAATCCCCCAAATCCAGAAGAAGAAGAGAGGGAGAGGGAGAGAGTCATGCGGCCGGCGGCTGGTGGGCAATGCCGGGATCTGACTGGACGACAGCGAGAGAGAGAGGGAGAGAAAGGCTCACACAGTGCGCTGCCGGTGGGCAACAACAGGAACCTCGTTGCCAGTAGCTGACGATGCTCTTTCTCTTGCTGTGGAAGGAAGCAGGCTAGGGGTGGGTATCGGGCCGGGCCGGGCCGGCCCGCTAACAGTCGGCCTGGGACAGCCCGTCGGGCCTGAAGCCCGGGCCCGGCCCATTTATATTGCCGGGCCGGGCCGGGTACCGGGCAGGTCCACCATAAATCAGGCCCGGCCCGGCCCATGATGGGTCGGGCCGGGCCGGGCTTTATGAACAAATTCCATGCTCTTTTTTGTGTCATGTGAATATAAAAGGGCAGTACTAGAAAATGCAAAAAAAAAAAAGTCCATACGAGAAAAAAAAAACATGCATTTGCATGTTCTTCAGTAGTCAAATAAACGTGTAACACACAGATAAGAACTTCTTATACTTACCAAAATGTCAAACATTGACAGTTTTTTGTAACGAACAGAAAATAAGCCAGACAACAAAAACAGCCCGCAACCAAATAAATTGCAACACATAATCGAACCCTTGTAACCTTGTTGAATGTTGATGGACGATGGAGGATTCGACGAACAGAAAAAGGAAAGCAAACCTAAAGCGAAAAGGGGAAGGGGAGCCGCGCGGGAACGCGGGGAAGAGTCGAAGACCTAATAAAAATTAAAAAATTATAAATTTCATAAACGGACCGGGCCGGGCAGGGTGAACTTCGTCCCGAGAACCAAAATTCTCAGCCCAAGCCCGGCCCATGCCGGGCCGGGCCGGGCCGGCCCAGCGGCGGCCCGGCCCGATACCCACCCCTAAAGCAGGCAAGTAGCTTGGAGTGGGTCTCATCCTTCAGGCGCACCGATCCGGGTCCAGTAAGGCCACAACTTCCACACAGTTTTAGGTTTCTTTAATTTTTTTTATTAAAAATGTATAATAATATATAATATTTGTCCTACTGCATGCATGGGAAAACAATTTTGAAAAAAAGAAAAAAAAGAAATACGTCAAAATCTGCTGTCTGGATTGAATTTTATGGTTTAAGACAGCTAAGACTCTTAATGGTGATCTACTGATCTTTATAAAATGATTTACGAATCCAAACTTTCTAACCTTTTCTCTGCAAATATTGCATTATATGTAGTGTTGAATTACGAAAACTAGCCAAAAAAAAATTGACTGTTCTTAGAAGACAAACTAAGAATATATATATATATATATATATATATATATATATATTAAACTGGTAACTGCTAAACACTTAAATGCTAGATACATCAGAAATAATTTAACCCTTGATCTGATCGTAGTTGGATAAAGGAAAAGAGAAAAATGTGATAGAACATTTTTGTTTATTCAGTATTAATTTAAATAAAAAAAGGAATTAATTATGCAAATTTACCTGGACGTGGATGGGGGAGGCGCAGGGGCCCTCAAAAATTGTAGGACGCACCCGAAAGGCCTCTCCCAATGGAACCAGCATCGTCGATGGCCCTTCGGCGCTGCATGCCTCGCCCCAAGTTCTCAGGAACGCCTTGCAACCACACGGGAAAAACAGTGATACGATGATCAGTTGATGACTTTGCTCCCTGCCTAAATCACTTTCTACAGTGTGAAGACCAACTTTCAAGCTCTATATTTTGAACGGCCTGCCTGAATCTTACCTTTGCATCGTCTTCCTGGTCATCCGCCGCTGCGCCGTGCCGGACAACGGAGAACACGTTTCCACGGACGGGAGGGATGGGGACATGGTCGCCGGCCCCGGGCTCCGGCTCCTTATCTGCCGAAGCAAGCACTAAAAAACCACTTGAACACAAAACAATGAAAGCAACAAGACGAAGAAGAACTCTGGTTGGAAGAGATGAAGAAGGGCACGAAGAATTCATGGCGAAGCAAGAAAGACAGAGCAGAGCTTGTAAGAAATGGAACCAACAAACTAAGAGGGGCTATGCACGGGCATGCCTTTGCAACATCTATACTTAAACCTCTCCACATTCAACACTCACGCAAGTCAAATCGGACGTTAATTTTTTTCTCTTTTCGATCAAAGTTGTGTTTGGTGCTATTGAATATCATGGCATTAATAGTGTTGGAGTTATAGAAGATCATATCGGATATCAATCCATTAATGCCATTGAGAGTTACGGGCAAAGAGCTGACCCAGCTGCGGTTGAGGGGAAGACCACTGTTATGGTTGGGGCATCTCCATGATAGGAAATGTCAATGGATCAGATCTTACTTCCTCTCTCCTTCTCCTTGCTCTTACCCTTCGGATCCACGGCTACATCGGGACATGGGTGATCATGCGGTATATCTTTTTACTCGAGTGTCATGCATGTCATAGTCTGCCGTACAACAGAGTAACACCCACAAGAATTAAACTGACGACTCATCAACGGCTACTAGTAGTGCCGACCAGCTCGGCTTGTAAAAGAAATTAGGTTGTCACCCAGTTTATCTTTCTTGTGAAGTTCAACTACAAAAAAGTCTTCTGATTAGGTTGTCAAGAGTCTTCTTGTTAGGTTGTCGCTATATTCTCATTAGAACATTGCAGTCAAGTGGAATGGTCACTGTGTGGGCGACTGCCCTCACAAATCCAGATGCGGCCCCGTTTCATGTTATAGTCAACTTGAGTCCATGTTTGTCTTTTCTCTGGCAGCAGAGTTGGGACAAGATTTTTAGGTTTAAAGTAGTGCTTAATCTATACATGATTTGTGTAATATTTATGAACACGTCAAACTCAAAGGCTCCTGCGTTAGGTAGGGTCGTTACCTCCTTCAACTTATGTAGAGCATTGATGCTCATATAAACATAAGTATTGTTTGCGGCTCCATGTGGGCAATTGCCCACACTTACTTTGGGCCGTGCAGCCGAGTAGGGGTGAACAATGAGCTCGATTCATTAAAGTTCGGCTCGTGAACGAGTTTGAGCCGAGTTATATGTTTAATGGTTCAAATAATCGAGTTGAGTTCGAGTTCACTGAACTCGAACTGTTAAAGCTCAACCTGTTTCGAAAATGATATGTAGTGATTTTTTAAATATTTGACTAGTTTTTTTAATTAAACAATTGGCGTTAATTAATTATGTAAGTTTTTACAAAGAGCCTCAATCTAGTGAAGCTCGATTTACGATAAAGTAATGGTCTATATATTCAAACGAGTTTGTCGAGCCTTAATCGAGTCGAGCTCCAGCTCAACACGTAACTACCGAGTCGAACTCGAGCTGCTTCCATCGAGCTATTTTGAAGCTCGAGCTTGAAGTATCATTAGTCGAGACGAGCTCGAGCTGGCTAAACTCAGGTTGACTCGGCTCATGTTCACCCCTACAGCGGAGACATGTGTAAGAGGGAATCCAAGGAGGCGCAGAGAAAGGGCCTAAGGCGCCTACCCTTTTAAAGATGTGTGTCAAAAAGGAGCCTGTTCATTGGGGAGAGGGGTCCGCCTGCAGGTCTTTTCAGATTGAAAAAAAAAATTAAGTGTAAATTTCGAACTTTTAATTCAAAGTATATAAAAGAATTTCAAATTTTATATTTTAATATCCGGTCAAATTTCGAAACTGTAATTCGATGTTGCAACAACAACAAAAAAGTTCGTAATTCGTAGCTCCGCCCTCTGGAGCAGTGGCGGAGCCAGCGTGGGGCAGGTGTGGGCACCTGCCCACGCCAGCCCAAGATGGCTCCATGTGAAATGGAGCTTCACGTCCCTGTTGACGCCCGGTTGCCCATGTCAGAAATGGATTGTGTCCCAACAACGGTGAGCGAGCCAGCTCCACCAAGAAACTTTCTGAAATCTGTTTTGGTTGAATCTTGTGGTGTTTGAGGTCTTCAGACTGCATCTTCATGTTACTATGTACTAGTGCCCCATAGCGAAAAAAATTTTCTGAATTTTTTTTCATATACTATACACTAGTGCCCCATAGCGAAAAAATTTTTCTGAATTTTTTTTCATATACTATACATTAGTGCCCCATAGTCAAAAATTTCTGGCTCCGCCACTGCTCTCGAGCCGTTCATTTCATGACGTTTGGAAATGCCCATAGGACTGAAGTTGTCATGGTCTCTGTTCCGCATAAATAGCGGTGTGAACCAACTTCAGATCCAAACAATCAGGTGTGAGCGACGGGTTTGCACATGCGGTCCACAATGGTGACTGTTCGGGGACAAGATCAGTGGCTGGAACTTGTCCTTGCCACGTATATATACGTCCAATAAGGAGCAAGACACTATTTAGCATCGTTTGTTTGCGGAAAGTATCAAACACAGGAACGTAGATAGCAGTAGGCATTAAGACAAAAGTGTCTACCTCCAGAACTTACATACTATGTAATAATCTTTTTTTTTTTACATCTTTTCGTGTTTAAAAATGATAAAATATCGACAATAGTGGTCGCAAAATATGTAAATTATAACTTATTGAATGACCCTATAAATTATCCAGCAAATTGTTGCGTAACTAAGTAAATTAATCTAACCTGATCTTCAAAACTTACTTGAACGATATTGCTAATAGTTATCGTTAGAGCATAAAAATGTTAGGAATCAGGAAAACCATCTATTTAATAACTTCTTTTATAAACCTTTGAAAATCTCTCACAATACGAGACTAAACATTTGGGGTGTTACAATTTTGCTGAATGAACTTTTCAAAAAATTAATTTAAGTTCTCGTAGTCTAATGAAATTACGTTTTCGTCAGAAGTTTGAAACAGATCATGTGAACCAAAACATCATTTGGGGCTGCTTCTGCCCAATGTATGTAACTCAAAAAAGTAGTCAGATTCACATTATGTTACTGTCCCAATGTATCTAAGATTCATCAAAACTCTTAAAAAAAGTTTCATAAATTTGCTCTATTTTTTAAGTGGATTTATATAATAGTAATAATGTGTTACTCAGTCTCTAGTCAAGTTGAATCGAGCCGATCTATGGGCACCCTAGGCTCTAGGCTAGCTTAAGAAATGAGCTGAGTAAACTGAACCAGGTGGGTCTGGAGACTTTGTTTACCAGTTGGAGCTTGATCTGCCTTGATGTTCACAATGAAACAAACCCGAGTCATTCTGTAGAGGGGCACTTTTCTCATTTTGTGAACTGTTGATTAATATAATGTTAAAAAACTTAACCGACTCGGGACCAAATTTGATATAGCTTTCCTATTATTGGAGGAGGCTCTGAGTGTCACGGGCCGACTTCTTCAGCCCGCGTGGCTTCGGCCAACCTGTGTAAGTAAAGTTGTATTGACTTACTTGCGTTCGCTTCATGCTGTACTTATCTTCTAAGTGAATATATTGCGAAGTTCTTTCCTACACTCTTGTGTTTTGAGTTTGTGTGAGTGTCTAAGTGTCCAAGTGATTTTCGCTCGCTTGGACAGGTGAAGGCTTGCGGCCTACTGACGAGAGTTTGGCCGCACCGCGCGGGCTGAAGAAGTCGTCCCGTGACACTGAGTGTGCCACCTTTTATTTTCAGATCCAACCATTTTGTGTTCTTTCGTTATCTCGGTGTGTTTTGAATGTGTTTTTGCGTGTGTGAAGCTGAAATCCTACAGCCAGGGGGCAGAGCTCAGGTATGGCTTGCATGGGTCCGGACCCCACTTCAAAAAGAAAATAAAAAAGTTTACATGTAAATTTTAAAATTGTTATTTTTAATTACGATAAAAAATAACAGCTTGTAAAATACTAAAACTTTAAGGTTGTTTGATTTTCCAAATCCGAAGAAATTTCAAATTCATATAATTGTATCAATTTTTAGCATTCAAATCCACACTTAATGTAAAAAGGATGAATTAAAAATCGAATTAAGGGTGATAATCAAATGCAACCTAGTAGAAAAATAAATAACTTTTTTGAAGATAGTTTGCGTTAAAGCATGTTTGCCAGCTACTTTTTTAAATAATTGAATTTATATATATTTTAAATAATTTTTTTGCATATTCGTTAATTATTTTTGAGTTTTGACCGATTAACCATCGCTTCACCTGAATCTCCCGTCCCCCATTTTTTTCACCTCTCTTTTTAATGAAAAGGGAGAGAGGACGGTGGAGCTCACGTGACAGAGCTCACACGCCGTCACGTGTCCTCAGCGGTCGGAGGAAGTAGTTAGCTTCACGGTGAGGCGGACGTAGAAAGCCCTGCTCAAATTAAATGCAACACTTAAAAAAAAATAATTTCAGTTTTTTTTTCCTATAGTAGTCCTTATCTTATAGAAGATATTACAAAATAGTAACTTCTTTGCATGATTTACCAATTAGTGCTTACTTTAGCACCGTCTGTGCATTTTGACCCTTCTACGCGGTTGAAAAATAACAAAAACTCTTTGCTTTGTAAGTGTTAAACTATTCACGTTTTTAGATTTGTATTAAAAAAAAAAAATTTGAAGACATTTCCAAACTTTTCCCAATTTTTAAAATCAACAATGTGTCACATGACACCCTTCTGACCAGCTATACTACACCCTTTGATGCAACATTTTTTCCTTAACTCAGTGGCGTAGCCACATGGTGGTTGGTGTGGGCAGTTGCCTACATTAGCTTCACAAAATTAGTTTAATTTATGTATGTTAACGTTTTGATATATTTGATTGTCATACGTGTGTAAGTACTTCAAAGAAATTATAAGTATTAAATGAGTGCCTCCAGATTTTTTTTTTGGATCCGCTTGTGCCTTCCTTCTTTCAAAAGTATTATGAACATCAAATGTTTAGTGAAGTGTGTTTTAGATTCTAACTGCTAAGGGAAAAATAAAGTTATAATTATCAATAAAAATTTGTGGTTGGAAACTTTCTTGAACTAATCATAATAAGCCATTATGCAAGTTTAAGAAGATATACATTTTTTTTTTTTTTTTGCAAGCAAAGCAGATCTTACAATAAGGTGAACAATTTGAATTTATACAACGGAAAAATGAGATTTTCTTGTTGGTTTTGGGTTGAGATTAGACACTCATCCGTGTGTTTTAGTTTCATGGAAGTTAAAAGTTCGGAGTGAGAGTTGTATTTACAAGGTTCTGAAATAAAGCCGTCTAAGCTTGTTTTCTGGAATTCATAAAAGTTTAATCTGTTTCACGAAAAAAGTATGATCTAGGTACTGATTTGTAATACGCAGTAATTGGACTCTTTCGCGTAAGAATCCAATATTTAACCTTTGTTTCTGAGAAGAAGCCTCCTGAAGTCACCAGGGCGGCCTCTGTTGCTCTCTTTCACTCACTGTGAGACTGTTGTTGCCGAAAACTCCAGAAAGTATAAGTAGCTCGTCGGAAGATTTAGTTAGATACGAATCGCCGATTCCATCTGGAGGTGATCTTCGTCGCCTTTAGCACCAAAAGCAAAAAGGTTCTACTCTGCCCGTCAATCTGAAAGCTTTCTACCGGTGGTGAGCGTTTTGTGTCTTTGACTTTTCTTTTCAAATTTGTTGTTTTCCTATAGAAGAATCACCAGGAATTGCGTGTTCTTCACTAGTTAGGAGCATATTCTTCGTTAGGGGATCTTTTGTTAGTTTTGAATGTTCTTTTACGGCTCATCTCGCGTTCCCGGGTAATACTATCGTTTTAATCCAGTATCTCGGGCATTTTGGCCTGTTTTCCTTTTCATGATAAGTTATTTCGATTACTTTCTGATTTACTTCATTTGCAGTAGCTGCTTATCAGCATGAATAACGTTTGATCTAAGGAGATCGAAATCTTCGTAAACAATTGCATTGGTTTGGTTGCTCCGATCGCTTTTCGTGATCTTTCTGATGGTTTTCTAGCGTGCAAATCCTGAAGTGGTTTTACATTTCCCGACTTTTTTCATTATGTCAAAAATTTCCTTGTCTTTTCCATGGTTATCTGATTATCTTCGGCCAATTTTGTAAAATAGAAAATGACTTCGTTACTTGATCCTCTTGTTGAGGAGGAACTTATGTTGGATTTTATTTACTTGCCTTTGACGGATGAACTCCGGTTAAAACACTCGGTTGACTTACCGTTTCTTTCCTCCTCCAACTAAATTGCTTCAAATGTTCCGATATTTGGATGTGTTCATATGTTTCATCTTCATGGGGTAGAATTAATGTAGTTTTATCTGAAAAACATATTGTGAAATCATGTTAACCAAAGCTCTCTTCTAAGGTCCTTGTTTTAGAATTTCTGATCGTTCTAGAATCACTAATTCGGCTTGCGTCTAGCCACTAGAAGGCTTTTCCCAAAGGGTGTTCCTTGTCATGAATTTTGTTACGTTGAAATTAGCTTTTATTTTTCAACGTTAACTGAAACTATTTAAAGTAGGGAAACAAGAAATCAAGGTGATATGGTGTCTTCTCCACCGACGAGTGACTTTGAGGCTTAATTAGAAATAGGAAATCAACAGGCCAGCAAATGGATCGGATTTAAGGATAGGTCTGCAACTTTTTTGGCCCCATGAATTCCGATTGGAATCTGAATCTAGTGCATTTGGCTTGTCTGATTCAGACGCTTTTGCACCCTAGGTGGAAATAGAAAACGCAAGTGAAGTTGCTAGTTTTCTTCAATTTCTGTGTGCAATTCTGTGCAGTAACCGTTTGGTTCCTAACTTCCTTGGGGCTCGTACTGAAAATTAGTTCTTAGAAACATAATCCGGTGCCATGGCTTGTGAGAAACAGAATTGTTTTTTTTATCCATCTTGGGAACAGGAATCACAGTTGAGTTAGTAAACTTCACCAATCAAAATTTGTCTGCTCATTATCTTATTTTCAGAGAAGTTTTTCTAACAATAGGCTCCAACTCTTAAGAATATTTTTTTTAAAAGTATTTCTCTTCAGTATTGAACGTAGTTGGTTTAATTCTTTTTTTTTTTTTGCATTGTCTTGTCACGTGAATACGTTTCTAAGCTTTTGCTGAAAACCGCTTGTGTCCCGTTCTTCTTTTCCAGGGTGTCAGTCCAGGAGACTGGTGACAGGATCTCACAGATTGGGAAGTTCTTAACTGCATTAGTTGTATGACAAGATACTAGGCGTTGGTTACGGAAGCAAGTGCTTATGGTCATCCAGATTGGCAATGAAATAATTAAAGAAGAGTACAAATTTTATATGCATATTGTCTTAGTTCCTTGAAATTGGCTTCTTGTGGGAGGGAATCACCATGGTTTGGTTAGATTCTGAGCTGTTCTATTCTTTCTGCACCTTTTGTCCTCAATTCTACTTATCCTAACTTATTGTGGGTAATGCGAACTTTTTCCTATTTTGGACAAAGGCCTAGTCTGCGAGTGGTTTCTTCTATGCACAAGCGCATCTCCCCAAGGTACTTCTCTAATTCTTCAGAGTGGGATGGACTTTCAGCAGGAAATTCAGGTGAACTTTATTCTTTACATTTCTTCCTGCGGTTCTGTAATGCTGAAATTTTTTGTCGGTGCAACTCATTACAGTTAGACTTTGCTTTTACCAACTAAAGATCAGGATTTTCCTGTGTTTGTTTTTCTGTTTGGTCACAAATCATGAGATTACAGTTACTTATGGTATCTTCAATGTATTGATGATATCTTGATATAATCAAAATTTCATCATTTCAGGGCCAGTTGACAATATAAAAAAATGTCATGGTGTTTGAAAATTGTCTGTGTCTGTATGTGTGCGTGCAACCTGAGAATGATGTTGGCAACAAAGGCTGAGAACCATGATGTTCAGACCTTCATAAAATTTGGAAAAAGTTCTGAATGACGATATAACTCCATCTTGTAGTAAAAGTATTGACATTTAATTTCATAAAATTAACTATATCCTGCTGCTTCTTTTTGGCCACAAAGCTGCTAAATGACCGTCAGGCGTCAAGCATCATTATCATATGTTCTGTTGGTTTTTGTGAAGCTAGATGATGTTCAATGAGTTTTAGGAAGCAAATAGATGGCTGCCATGTTAAGAGCTTTAAGATACTGTTGAGACCATATGCTACCCATATTTGTCTTGCTTTGAGAATTTCTCACGAACTTTCTAATGACTGATTTCAAAAAATAAAGATCTATGGTAACATTTATAATTAGACTGTTTCCCTTTTTTGGCCACCTAAGCTCATTTGCCGGGCAGCATGGGGCAAGAAAGTACAAGCTCTTCATGGAGAAAGTCTCTTTCACATGTGTGTGTGGCTGTCATATCTTCATTCCTGTTTGGTTACCATCTTGGGTGAGTTTAACACCTCACTGGTTGCTTCTTTGTTTAAATCTTGTGGTTCTGGGCCAGTTGTTCTAAATAATTTTCCTTTTGCATTCTTTGTTACTAGAGTTGTCAATGAAACACTTGAGACCATGTCTTCGGATCTTGGATTTGATGGAGATACACTAGCTGAAGGTAAGAAGCTATGCTGAAAATTGCTATTGTAGAAGGATGTACTTTTTGTACTCTATTTAGATGTAGGGAGTTCAGGGACTGATATAGGTAAATTTGTGGAGGGTGGAGAAATATTCAGAGTTGTAGACATGAAAAAACTTGAAGGACCTTATCCCCCTCAATTGCTAGCTGGATGTTTTGTTAGACATGACATCTATCAATCCAGATTCAGATGTAAGTACAATTACTTAGTGTTGTCCAAATCAGTTCTTCAATTCAGTGAAACGGCCAATTCATGATTTGGCTGAATTGGTAAACAATACTAAAAAAACAAATTCTTGAAAAAAAAAAAGATAAAAAATAAAAAGATTCTTAAAATATTTTAATAAAATATCTAGAAACTGGCACAAGATACTCTTGAATCAGCCACTGAAGTGAATCGATCTGCCTTCCATTCAGTCCAGACCGGCCGGTTCTGATGGCACTGCAGTTACTACTTTTATGTTCCCCACTCTACTGAATTGGACTCAATGGACTGAGAAATTTGACTTTCTATTGTGTGGGTCACTGGAAGCCCAGAATTGATCTCTATTACCATCCTTATGTCTGTCTTTAGTTAATCTTTGTTTGTTCATGCTGAGTCTGCTATTCACTTGGTACACAGGTCTGGTTGTGAGCATTTGTCTGGTTGGTGCATTCCTTGGATGTATGCTTAGTGGTTGGATTGCAGATGGGGTTGGTCGTCGCAGGGCATTCCAGTTGAGTGCATTACCAATGATAATTGGAGCATTTTTGAGGTAAATGTTCCTTCTCTGCATCTTTGTTTCAAACAGGTTTTTAATCTGCTTGTTTAGCCCAGATGGCTAATTATGAGTGCATGCTTATGCTACATCCATACCATGACTTGGATCTGGATATTTCTCCAGCTCGTTTCAAATTGGGGTTTTTTTTACTTGGGCCTATCTTTATATTCGACAATCACAATAGAAGTGCTGCCAACTGAAATAAATATACAGTTACGGAAGAATCTGCCTCTCCATTTTAATAATGTCATGTAATGCTAACATATACTTTTAGCTCTCCTTCTCTGTCTCTGTTTCTGTCTGTCTCTCTCTTCTTATAGAAGCAGTGGAGGTGGTTCTTTCTGTTTGATGAATTCCACTATTTAATTCTATGTACTAACAGTGCAGCAATTATCTGAGACCAGATAATTTCCAAGTTGCCCTGCTTTAAGAAACATCATGGCGGTTGCCAATGGTCATTGAGGTGAGTAGGGATGGGTAGATTATGTAATTCATGGATCAACCAACCCTAAATTGTTTATTTTGTGGTTCAGAATTTATCCCATTGACACTAATGGCATTAATATAACATCAAATGGGTACTTCTTAGGATGACCACTATGTTTCCCATATGAATACACTTTGAAAAATATGTTTGAAACCCTTGACATACTTAGTTGGCTTCGAATCTCTTGGCTTTGTACATCTGTTTCACAGTGTAATAGTGACAGTTTTGTTTCAGAAGTATCTGCCAGGTAGTCAGACCTTGAAGTGCTTGCATTAGATAAGGAAAACCAGTTATGCAGTGCTTATTCAAGCAAAAAAAAAAAAAGATTTTCTCTTCCTTAAACTGATGCATATACTCATCATTGCAGTGCAACAACACCACGTTTGGATGGTATGCTTCTTGGACGATTTCTCGTTGGTATGGGGATGGGACTGGGCCCAGCTGTGGCTTCTCTTTATGTTACTGAGGTATAAATGATATTCAGTTCTGTAGCTATTATAGCTTAGCTTAATAACATGTATCCTTTGCTCACTTATTTTCTCAGGTTTCTCCCTCTTCTGTCAGAGGCACGTATGGTAGCTTTATTCAGATTGCAACATGTCTTGGTATCATAATGGCTCTTTTTATTGGAATTCCATCAAAAGAAACTCCTGGATGGTAAGATAATTGATAGATTGTTTTCTATTGAACCACCAAATGAAAACAATTTTCTCACTTCAGTTTCGTGAAATGTTCCTTCAATTTAATTATTGATCTAATGTCAATTTGGTCTAGGTGGCGGCTTTGTTTCTGGGTATCTATCATCCCAGCTACAATATTAGCTCTTGGCATGGAACTCTGTGCCGAGAGTCCTCAGTGGCTTTACAAGGTGAACCTTGTAGTTGAAATTCTCGCGGTCCATTTGTGTAATTTATCTTTGCTTATTCGAGAAGTCCTTCGTTTCTAGATTGTATTAGTTTGTTTCCTGTGACTTAAGGTGGAAATTGTTACATATTATATCCTATACAGAAAGGGAGATGTAATGAAGCTGAAGCAGAGCTTGAGAGGCTCTTAAGTGGAGCTCATGTGAAACTTGCAATTGCAGAATTGTCACGCTTAGACAAGGGGGATGATGCTGAGAGTGTGAGGCTGTCAGAGTTGTTTTATGGTCGTCATTTCAAAGGTATTCATGGCAATCCCCCTTTATTTGGTGAATTTCCATGGTTCAGTTGCTATGGATTTTCTCATCTTTTTATATCTCAATTAGGAATCTGTTTGTTGATTTTATTCAAGCGAATATCCATGTGTGCCGTTGGTTTTCCAAGCATGCCTGAAGCTACAGAGAATATGTCTTTTCTACTGAAATCACTGACATCTGCAGACTTGAGTTGCAATGCCTTGCAGTTATTTCAAAGAAAAATGTTCCAAGTTGTTGGTCTATACGCTGCTTGTTGACCTGTCTAGTTTATGCCTTATGCAATTTCTCTTCGTTAATGCCCATTCTTTGTCAAATGTCAAACAAACATGACTGCATGAACTTTCAGTTGGCAACATGAGCTTGCCGTTTTCTGTACATTGCACCATAGACAGGTCTCATGCCTGTGCCTGAAACTTTGTTGCTTAGTCATATTTTGTTCTCCCTGTGCTGATATCTCCACTTTACAGTTGTGATGATTGGATCTATATTGTTCGGATTACAGCAGCTATCTGGGATAAATGCAGTCTTTTACTTTTCATCAGCTGTTTTCAAAAGGGCTGGTGTACCCTCGAACCTTGCAAATGTTTGTGTTGGTTTATCCAACTTGACAGGTAAATATAAAGTGCATTTGCTTTCAAGTATCCATTATTTGAAATACATTAACTGACAGCTTGCATCTTCATCTATAAAACCTGTGTATTCTTTTGTGCAGGTTCAATTGTTGCTATGCTTTTGATGGATAAACTTGGGAGAAAGATGCTTCTTCTAGGAAGCTTCCTTGGAATGGTAGATTTTGTTTTTGGATAAAAATTTCTGGTGTCTTGTTCTGCATGCACACAGGAACTTTTTTCCATATTTCTCCGAGTTCATTTACTAACATTCCCCTATAGGTTTACAAGCTTTATTAATTGGCTTTTGAAGTCTGTTTATCTGCAAACCTTCACTGTAGAGGAAACTTACAGAATCTTATTGTCACATGCGTATCTTTGGATTCTATGTAATACAAATTGCTAGTCACCATGCAGAAATTTCTAATATCATTACGAAAATCTGGGGCTCTGTCATTGAACCATTCAATAGAAAAGCTACACTTTTGGATGGCCACTTTACATTTTTAAGTTCCTTGTGAGTTTATCTTGAAACGAGAACAAGGTGTTTTAAAGGATTTGGTATTTTGTGGTTCTTATGCCCTGATTCACGAGTTTTTCAGGCTCTCTCAAAATGGAACGAAATTCATTTCCATTTTTCTTCTCCATGATAATTTCTTTTGATTTTTGCCGATTTCCTTAAAGGCTTAAATGAAAAATGATATTTTATTTGGTGTACCTAGGTAAATACTTAAAGTTTGTCCTTATGTGCCTGGGTGTAATTTCATTTGGATGCTGTTTAATTGGCACAGGCTGTAGCTCAGGGTCTTCAAGCATCTGCTGCAGCATTTTCTCTGCCAGACTACATGGAGCCATCCCTCTCCGTTGGTGGAATATTGTTGTAAGTACACGCACCTGCAGAGATTTAGATTATCTGGGTTTCTTTTAACCAAGCTATTGGCATCTTTTGATTTTTTGGAATCAGTGAACGTAGATTAAGGGAGACACTTTCTAGTTACATGAAAGTTTTTTATATTTGGTACAACATAAACATGTCATATGCTGGGCCAATTTCCCAGCACGACTCTTTACATCCTCTTGTATTCTGTTGATGTAAATCACTTTTTTGTCAGTCAAGGATCTAACCTGTAGGTTATGGTCTACTTGGGTGAAACAAGGACTTCCATGAGACTTCCTACTACTGATTGTCTTCTTTCTTCTTGTTTTGTGAAACTGTGAATGAACACTCTTTGAATGTCCATTAGAAGGGGTCCACTTTGGCCACGCCTTTTGCACTAATTTTTTCGTCTGACGTAACTGATATTCTGCATTTCCAATCTTATTTTTCTGGACATTTGGATGCTACTATATGTCAAAATTTTGAAGATAGAGGTAGCGGGAAAATGAAAAATTTCAAGTTCCGGTGTTGAAACGTAGGTCGCTCGAAATATGATACAAGCCTTAAAAGGACCCTCATGAATACAACTCAGCAAGAGGCATATTTCTACCCATACCTTCACATCAATTGGGATGTATTTAAATGGTGTGCTGTATCAAAGTACATTTATTTTCTAGTTTGCTAGTTCAGTTAGTTTTCTCTCTTGCCGTTCTTATTCACCTGGATTTTTTCTAATCCTTAATAACCTGAACTGTAATGTACAATCTGGCGCTTTAAGCACACTGCCATCATTTCTCTTCAATCACTGTAAGGATGAACCAACTAGAAGTCTAGAACCTTTCACGGTGGTCATATTTTGACATTTGTGTTTTTTTATCATTTCTGACACAACTAACATGTTATTTCAACTGTCATGACTTATGATTGACATTGTTTGGTTGATGACCATACACTGACCTGCATATTACAGTAGAAACTTGTAAATTATGATTGATATTGTTTGGTTGATGACCATACACTGACCTGCATATTAAAGTAGAAACTTGTAAATCAAATAAGTTAGTGTTCAACCAAAAATGGAGAATAGAAACCACCAATTGGATCAATATTTTCCTTTTCCTTTGTCCTTTAAACGATTCCTAGTGGATTCACGTCATTCTGTTGACTCTGAGATTCATGATGTTCCAGGTTTGTGTTCACATTTGCGCTTGGAGCTGGTCCTGTCCCAGGTCTCCTCTTGCCTGAAATTTTTTCTAGCCGCATCCGAGCTAAAGCTGTGGCTGTTTGTATGTGTGTGCATTGGGTATGTCCTTCCCCTGCTCTGCCACATCATTGTGCAGCATAACAATACTTTCAGTCATATGCATAGCATTTGGATGGATTCTATTGTTAATGGAAAGTTGAGAAGCTTGGCTAGTTTTTGGTAAAAGCATCAATCAGTTAATAGGCTAGAACATGTTTTGTTCAGTTTTGCACGGACACTGGCCATTGCCTTCTCTCTTGACCCTATCATTTTCTGGATATGGATAGGGAAGTTGGAACGGGCAAGATGGTGATGATGTCAAAATAGGAAACATGCTTGATTATAACATGGTTCTGCTCGTACTAACAAGATTTTGGATATATCTCTTTTTCTATTGTGACTAAAGGTGGTTGCTGGTTTCAGGTTGTGAACTTCTTTGTGGGGCTGCTATTCCTACGCCTTTTGGAGCAACTTGGGGCTGAGGTCTTGTACTCCATATTTGCTTTTTTCTGCATCTTAGCTGCGGTGTTCGTGAAGAGGAACGTAGTGGAGACCAAGGGGAAGTCCTTGCAGGAGATCGAAGTTTCCCTCCTGGCTGCATCATAATTTCGGTCGTTTTTCTTCCATTCGATTTTTTTTTTTTTTTGTTCCTATAGATATCGTGCTGCCATGTGTCGTAAGTGGGGGGTTGTGTCGGAGGTTGATGGTGTATATACCATCTAGGACGGGGCCTTTTCTGCCAAGAAAAGCTTCAATGAGAGTCCATGTACATTCTCAATCACCTGAGTACTCCTAATACGTGCCAGGGGTTTAGCTTTTTGCCCCACTCTTTCTCTCTCTCTCTCTCTCTCTCTCTCTCTCTCTCACACACACACACACACACACACACACACAAATTGTGAATTCACACACGTTGTTTGATAAAACCCTTGAGCTCTTCCCTTATGAGAGTGAACCTAAGTGGAGCTGTTAGACATTTGTTGGTGAAATTCTTCGGGTTTCTTTTGTTCTTCTCGAGGGATATAGTTAGCTTCAGCATGGCGGTGAGAGGTCACAACTTGTGTCATCTTATATAATGATAAATCTTCATCGCCCAATCAAAGAAAACTCTCTCTCATGTAACTTATGTTTGTTTCTGATGGTGCAACCGTTCTGATGTTGACTGCAAGTTTGAGGTTGTCTTGCCATGTAGGTCAGTTAGCCGATGAATTTGATGCTTAGCAAGAAGGGAAGGACGTGGATCACAGTCAAGGAGACTGACCTAGACCTTTCAAAGAGTGGGATCGGACCAGGTCTGTGTCAACTCTAAATCTGCCCATGCATTTCTGTTGTTGGGTTTGGCTACGGGTTGATTCGTTCTTAAGAGTCAGGTGTGAGCTCTCTCACGTCTATGGATCAGCAGGTCATGATTGTGTGATGTTGCTCCATCTTTTAGACCTGGTTCATAGATCCATTAAGTGGTCCAACGTGTGTGTCATATAGTCTAATCAGATCTCCCAAATGATCTTATCTCAGTTCATGAATTTTGCAAAAAACGGTTTCCTTTAACATTGTTGGTAGGGGGTGTTTGAGCAACTTAAAGATCCTTGGTTCTTCGTTTTTGATGGAGGAGAAATAGGTGGGTTTCTTTCTCAAGGTCTCTATTCGACAGTCTTTAGTACACTGACTGGAAGGGGATGATTTGGTTAAAGCACCTAAACCGTTGAATGATAGGGTGTAACAAGGTACTTGGAAATTTTTTGGGGAGAAATCCTTCTCTGACCCGGTCTGGTTTTCAGATGTGGGTCAATGGGATGTGGTTGGGAAGATAAATAGTTGATATGAAGAGGAGTAACCTTCTAAGGCAATGCAGAAACTTTTCTAGAAATGCGTTTTGCTGATGTGCATAGCACAGGACATCCAGTAGGTTAGCGTCACTGTGAAAATTGATCAGGATTTGGTTGTCACCAGGTTTGCTTTGTGGAGACCCTAGGACTACTTTTGGTATAAGACACGAATAACCACGGCATGCAATCGAAATTGAATATCTTCAGGTGTTGTTTTGGAAAAATGACTGCTTTGATGGCTGATATGATCATGTTTGTTTTACCAAATTTAATTTCCGTTAACATTACTTACTGCTTATTAAAGTTTGCTTGAAGTCAGAACCAACAGCAAAAAAAAACGGGTAAGTCCATGTCTCCGGGCAGCCGGTTGCACTTCCAACTTTCATCGGCATCACTCTTTCTATGAGCTCAGCTCAGCTGCTCAAGCCGTTGGAGTGACTTGTTGGGTTTGAGAAGGTACGCCAGGAAGCCCCACCATTGGACTCAGGAGTGCTAAGATCGGTGTTTCCCTTTGAAACGCACTTTTAAGTAGGAAAAAGGAATTCACTAGATGATGAATTGTTTCTGTTATAAAACAAAAGTAAAGATTAGTTTATGTTTGGAGTGTTACATTACCCACCGAAGGTCACCATGGGCCTTACTGATATTATGCACTGCCCTGTTATCATGATGTATTTTGAACCACTTTTCAAAATATTTCTCCTAAACACAAGGAACGGTGACAATAAAGATCTTTCTTTTCCCTGTGGCATTCAGTGGACTGCTGCATGGCGGTTACCATTCTTGATTATCCATAACCTGTAACAGCTTCATTAGTGTCTTCATTATTGCTGCTATGTGATGGTCATCTTCGTCTTCAACGGACGATCTTATTTAAAACTGGTTTAGTTCTTATTTTGGTGAATCAAAGAAGTCAGTGAATCAGTGATCCTTTTTGGTAATTTGGAGGCCGTCATTGAGTGTAAGCTTTCTTCAGCAAGCCTTGCTCCAATACCACGAAAAAACCCATGAAACAAAGATAATAAATTATTTGACTTATCTGGAAACTTTTCTAGTCTTCGAAAGGCCACAATTAGCGTTAGATATAGTATTCACTGTACTGTTATTTATAATGTATAAACACTTTCCAAATATTTCTCCTAAGCACAATGAATGGTTACAATAAATATTTTCCTTTCCCATGGCATTAGTGTGGCTATGTGATGGTCATCTTCATCGTCAACGCAATTATGCAACGCTTTCATCAGTTTCAGCGTGTAAGATTTGCACTTATGACTTCTCCCCGACTTTTGGATACAAATGTCAATATTTCGACATTCTGGAATAATCGTTTATGCTATTGTGACAGAACGAGTAAATTCATTCCAAACTTCTATCATAGTCCAATTCATGGGCATTTAGGAGAGTTCCATTTAACGGATGGCTTAGTATTATTAAATCTCTCTCTTTCTCTCTCTCTCTCTCTCTCTCTCTCTCTCTCTCTCTCGGGCTCTTCACACACACAGGGTGGCGCTATAATTTTTTTTAGGGGAAGGCCAAACAGTACAACCTCGAATTCAGGTAGGGCCAAACAGAATACATTGAACAACTAAAATTTTTTAATTTTTTCAATGTATTTTTTTTTTTAAATAGTTGAGATGGGGCCATGGTGGCCCCCCTCCCTCTGCCCCTGCACACACATATACGTGCACATGCCCACGACACATGTGCATGTGCATTATGCGGTGGTCTGGGCCAAGATGATCCCACATATTTGGAAGAAATGAGAAAAAAAATTATGTTAATAGAAAGGATGGGATTTTACAAAAGCTTCATATATTCAAGGATGGATATACAAGAAAAGCGCCACTAGACCCAGCATTTTTTACAGTGGGACTTTAAAACTGCTGATTCGCTTAATGCGAGCTGCCACTCTTAAGCGCCGGCATCTTTCCATTCATCTCGTCTTGTCATATCTTATCATTTCACAGCTTACTGCAATGTTCAATTCATCACCTTACATTTTTACAGATCTACTGTAATATGCATATTCGAATGTCTTCATAAGATATGATGCCACTCCCCACATTCTGAAAATGAAGGACCAATTGGATTTTCTTATATAGTAATCTTGTTTCTTTATCATATCACATCTCATTTGTGTCCAGTTAAATAGTCTCGATGTCTATTCATCTGAAGGAATCAAGACTAAGAAACCAAACCAAAGAAACATTTTAAAGAGCTCTGTTTTACAACCGTTCTCTTGGTGTAAATGGGACGAGAGCAATGCTTACTGAGGCAAATTTAGGAATAAGAATTAAATAGCTAGTTGTGAAGGCATTGTCCTTGTAAATTAAGGCTGGGATTGGTCCTTGTCTGGGTTCGCTGATTTCTAATATATATTGGGTCAGACTATGATGCCTCTTGAATCTGTTGCTTTGGCAACCCTACCCTGAACTGGTGCACTGAGAATCGTCGATGGGGTTAACAAGTTCTTTAAGGCAGCAGTTTGCGAATCTCAAATTCGAAGAGACTCTCATGCCGTCTGGCGGGTTTGTGTTGATGACTTCTATACTATCTTGAGGAATTCTATTGAGGAGAAGAAAGACCTTCAGGTTTGGTTGACTATGGAGATTGTTCATGACAAGTGCTCGTGTATTTTGACTGGACAAGCTTGTCTGCAAGTTGCCTTTGTTGCTTCTAATGGCAGACAACTGGTCGGTTTTCAGTTAAAAGATTTAAATGGTTTGCATCTTGATCAAGGTGTTGCATGGTGGGAGGTCAACAAAGAACTACCTCAAGACACTATCATTCACAACTCTTGATGGGTGGTGGTTTGGAGAGATTCTAGAATATGTTACTGATTTCTAACAACAAGCCTTGGATTAGAAGACTTCATACTATGCTGGATGGACGTCGGCCCTTCCAGAGTTGGCATAACAACTTCAACTACTTAGTTCATAGAGTGCAAATCTGCTCATGATATTTTGTCTCTTATACCCCAAACACTGTAATTTTGATTCATTCAGCTTTTGGTGCCCTCTTGATTTGGTCTCCTTTCTTGGCTCGTTCCAGCCCTTAATGTAGAAAGACTACCATTTTTTGTTGTACATATGTTGCTGTTGGAATATAAGGTTAGGGAGCTTTTCTCCCACAGGGTTATTGCGAAATCTCAAATTCGAAGGGCCTAATGCTTCAAAACTGGTGCCAAAGCCTTCAGTTATTTACGATAATAATAATAACTACTACTTTTTAATGCAAGATTGCTCTGGATACACTTTCCACCTTTACTGGAAAAAAAGTCTCCGTTTTTTGCATACTATAAACAATAACAGGAACTATATATGTATATATATAATGAAAACAGTCTGATCCAATATGAGGGTTAAGAAAAAAACAAGGAGAAAAAGATAATAAATATTTTTATTCTTTAATACTATTTTTTTTTATATTTTTTTAAGTTTTTCACTCCATCCATGTGAATCAAATGAATAGTCATGGTTAGATGGTTGAGTAACTATATATATATATATATATAATGATTTATAGACTTTTATACAATATCCGATGTATTGCATCAAGTGACCGACCGTGATTGAATATTGAATGATGACCTATTGTTTATGTCCTGTGTAAAAGGTCCTGCCATTTTATGGATACCGTTGCATGTATTTGTATTTTATTAATTTTCCAGTGCATACGTTTGTTGCATACGTAGAACAATATATCTTATTAATCTGTTTGTTTTCACTACTGTCCCATAATCCAGTAGCGGATGCACATGGGGGGTTGGTACTCATATAGATTTTTGCGATTTTTTTCATAAAAAAAAAATCCTAACTAGCTCAGTCCGCCATATTCAAAGCTAAAGTGTTGAATTTTTATATAATTTGTCATTTTTAATTTGTTATAAATTTACTAAATGCACAATTATTATTTTTTCATCATTTTAAATTTTTAATCACAGAAAAGAAATCGCAAAAATCGTCCGGCCTCTCGTGAGGCTTTCTTACCCCGCGTGCCCCATTTATCTTCCTCAGGGTTATTCTCACACTCTCTCTTCCTTCCCACTTTTTCCCTCCAGTCTGTCTCACACAGCTGCCGCCACTTCCCTCGTTGAGGAGTCCCTCTTCAGCATATGCAGCAGCCTGCGGTTCGAGGTGGGATAGGCCGGGTTCGGCATCCAAGGAGCTTTTCCCGGCAATGCAAAGGAGTTTTTTCCGGCAGCTCGTCAGACTTTAACATCAACCGGTGATCTCTCTCTCTCTCGACTTTAACATCAACCGGTGATCTCTCTCTCTCTCTCTGTGTGCCCGCCGCCGCCCCCCCGGGTCATCTTCCGCCCTGTAGTTGTTGTCGAGAGTCTTGGTGCCGGCCAGATGTTTGTCAATCTCCCTCTCTTCATCTGCTCGAGCATCCTGTCCTAGCATGTCGTGGAGCGAGAGATGTTTGTTGTCGACTAGTTAAGAAATTCATCATAGCAGATGGGCGTTGATGGTGGCCGCGAGTTCATCGCAAAGCAGAGACTGAGGTAGGCAGGCTCCACCGCTGCTTCTTCTCTCGTGAAGTGGCGCAGGATGACGTTCTCTTTCAGTTTTTTGTTTTTACGAAATCAAGTAACAACAAACGAATGGCCTTTTCGGATGAGAGTTGATTTATGATCATTCATTCTTTTTTCTTTGAATCGAGAATTCGTGAAGCATGAGTCAATCTTTTGCAATGGAATTGTTGCCATTGGTGCTTGGAGCCACTAGATTCCTTGATCATTTGTTGCTACTTGTGTTGTATGTGTGTTTCTTATGTGATTCAGGTACCCATCTCCTCATCATGGAGCCATGTTTAATTTCTCTTCTACTCTTTTAGGTGTTATATACTGAAATTACTCCTCTAGACTCATCCATGTATTCTGCTATTGGATTTAGTCCGTGTGGACCCCGTCAGATTTCCGATTTGAAGGTATGATCGACTGTCCACCATCGCGGTGGTTGCATTACGTTAATTTAAGTTGCGTATATTGTAGGTAACCATGATAATTGCAAGGTCGATATGCATCCTGCTTTCTTCTGTTATTTATGCTGTACTCAGTTCTGAATTCAGTAGTTTACTTATTCAATAATTTTGGGAATTGGTTTGTGTTTTTTCTTGTCTGTTTTGATAATGTTTGATCATTTTGATCTCACAGTGCTCGAATTGTTCTCTATTTCCTGTCTATGTTGAACTGGGCTTCCTTGTTTTTTTGTTTTTTTTCTCATTCCTCTGGCCTATCTCCTTTACCTCCTCCACCCCATCTTGCGTCTCTAAATTCCTTTCATTCAAACACGCCTAGAAAAAATGAAAATCCAGATAAACCATCCCTTCTATTAAGATACGACACAATGTCACCATGGATACCGCACTAGCTCTTTCCCACATCCGTCATGCAGATTAGTCCAGGCATGCATTTCTTAGGGGTCTTCTAGTTTCAGATTGACCTTTCTTGCTTTCTGGAGTTCATATTATGTGATCCTTATATTCATGCTGGATAGCGAATTTTCTCTTCGTGATTGGGTTCTCTCATGACTGTCAACCATGTTTCATGCAGAGCGCAAAGTAAAGCTCCTGGGTTTCTTCTTTCAAAGGACAAAATTGTGAAGAACACAAATGAAGCTGAAGGTGGTTTGCAGGAAGTTGTATGATTATGTTCGCTATGATCTAAAAGAAATCGCATTTCCTTCATCCCTGCCTGATCCTCCAAATGTGAAGAAGCGACCCAAAGCTACTCTGAAAGATTGGTACTATGTAAGCGATTGAGTTTCAAGTTTACTTTTTTTCTGCTCTTTTGTTTTTCCTTGTGATTTGTAGACTTTGACAAGGTTTTGTGATTCCTTATCTAAGCATAGAAAAATATCATGCTCCACAAACTAAACAAATTTTCAGACTCTGATTCTTCAACTGCGCACCTTGAAAGTTATTGTCCTTTGTAGCCACATATATATCTCTGATGAATCACTAGCTGTAAAATCACAGCTTTTAGTTGTCTGTTCCTTATATTCAGATACATAGAATATGAATGTGAAGCTGCTGGCTTCAATATATGGTTGCTAAGAGTTTGTAGTATTCATTTTTACTTTACATTGGCTATTTGACAAATGTGCCTTTTTAACAGATAGTGAAGGAGGCATCTAGGCTTTATGCAGCAAGTTGGGTTAGGGATATTGGTGAAGATCGCAAGCAAAAAGATGATGGGAATGCCAAATACAGTGATGCTCCTGAAGAAAAGAGCAAGGGTCATGGAAAGGAACCATCAACATGGGAAGACCTTGGTAGAAAGAAATTTTTTGTTCTTTAATTGCATAGTGTGCACCTTGTGATTGGCATAGTTTGTGTTCCTTTTCCTTTTCTTTAGAACTAAATCCAGTAAACATTTCAGTTTCCTTATTCTTGGACATTCCTTGAGTTTTCAGTATTTTTAAATAGTTATATGAAATATTTAGCTTGTGGTGGATGTAACAAATATTTAAGATCAATATTGTGAACCTTGAAACCATATACATCACCAACTAATATTGCTTTATGGAATGTTAATCTGGTCGTGGATATAATAAAATCTGAAGGTGCAACTACTAAACCTGGAAACATATGATTCTCCAAGTAATCATTAATTATTTGCATACCTGCGTGTGCATTAATTATCTTGCTTGGTTTGTTAGCCTATTCACACTCTTTTTTTTTCACTTCATCTCTCAATAACTCATGTTGTCTTTTCCCACTGAAGTTAGGACTTTGTTTTTTGCATAATCAAGCTCGGGATGGCAGGCTCCTATCAGTCCATCTGAACATTAATGATAAATTATTGCAAGGGAAAGGATACCACTCTGGTGGTTTAACCTTCTAGATTTTATCCATACCTAAACTACCCAGTCTTACTAAGCTTCAAGCTGTATACTTGTTGGATTTGTGGCACCAAGTCATACTATCTCTCTCAGAATGCCAAACTAGTGAAGTGAATAATGAATTTGATTTCCCTGTCTATCCCTGTCATTTATCGCCTACTGATTATGTCATTTGGGAGATGGTGATGCAAGTTCTTTCAATCATATGGTTGACAGGTTGTGATTCTGATGTTTATTACTTTAAAGAAGCGTATTACATGGTTAGGCAACATGCAGACTTGTTAGTAGTTGCCAAAACCAGGTTGAGCATGACCAATTGACAATATATAATGTGGAAGTTTAGGTTGTGTTTTGAGGGAATAAACAACATATGCAAAATTTATGATGACTGTCTTAGATGAAATCTCTTGGTTTATGTATACGTTATGTGATTGTTGCTACATTAACTTTGTTTCCCTGTTATGCATGGCACTGTTCTGCTTAGTCATGAAACTCATGACTAATGCTCACCTCTTGTTATAATTGACCGGGCAACACATAGACAGTGCCAATATACTTCCTTGACCCAAGGTGGTTTACTAGTGTTTTAGATGTTGCTGATAGTATGATTGACTTATGCATGAAGGACCAGAATTCATGGAGTAGGTTTCTATACATTCATACTGCTCAATTTATTTTTAGATTCATTTCCTTTATTTTCCTAGCTTGATTCAAATTCATTTTCCTATATGGTGGGCATATGCAGCTGTGGCAGCACGAGGAGGAATGGAAACTCTAAGGCCTGTTTTGCAGAGGTTATACATGACCAGGGCATCAGTGTACAGAGATGCACTCAAGAATTTTGTACAAGGCTACCAAGAGGGAATACAGCAAGTGATGGAAAAAAAGAAAGATCTAGAATCTTTACATGATGAGCATGAGGATAAGTCAAGAAAATCGTCTTAATTTTAACCTTTAAACTCCAGTAGACCTCTCGTTGTAATCCATCGAGCACCAAATGTCTTATCCCGAAGTTCTGCTTATAATCAAGTTTCAGTTATCTGATGTCCAATGATGAAATCATTGTCAGTTTTACCATTTTGGAGAGAGCACTGCTTATTTTTACTAAGACAGATGATGAACCCTTCGTCTTTCAGACCAAGGCAGCTTTATATTCATGTCTTTGTGCAGTGGAGATGTGTTTGTACCTCCAGCTCGGGAAATTTGGAAGGGGTGGCCACAGGAAACAGCATTAAATTTGTGGATGATGATTTGGTCAGGTTTAATCTGCAGCAATTGATGCAGGACTGTATAAGAAGGAGATCTATATCAGAAGGGAAGCTCTGCCATGCAAAGGTTATCCAAGCTGGTCTGCAAATGGATATATTGATGTCAAATATTCTAATAAACATGTATTCCAGATGCGATTTCATTGATTTTGCAAAAGAGCTCTTTTCAAAGATGCCCGAGAGAAGTGTAGTTTCATGGAATACAATGATCGGTGCTTATACCAAGAATCAAGAGAAAGAACAGGCCCTTAAGCTTTTCAGATTGATGCTGAGGGAAGGAGTACAGCCTAATGAGTTTACTCTTCCAAGTATATTTTGTGCATGTGCAACAAAAATGGCTCTTGTTGAAAGCAGACAGTTGCATGCTTATGTGATTAAAAGTGCACTCCATTCTAATGTTTATGTTGGGACGGCACTATTGGATGTATATGCAAAATGCAATTTAATTAAAGATTCTTCTTTTATATTTGAAGATATGCCTGAAAGGAGTGATGTTACCTGGAGTTCAATGATAGCTGGATATGTGCAGAATGACCTACATGAAGAAGCTTTAGAAGTGTTGCATAGAGCTCAAAAACTGGGACTGGAACTAACCAAATTTACACTTTCATCTGCACTGAGTGCATGTGCAAGCCTAGCTGCTCTAATAGAAGGCAACCAGATTCACTCAACTATTATTAAATCTGGTTTGAACTTGGACCTCTTTGTAGTGGCTTCTCTGGTAGATATGTATGCTAAGTCTGGGAACATTGAAGAAGCTTATTATGCATTTGCAACTGCCAATGAGAGGAACATTGTCTTATGGAATGCAATGATCTCTGGCTTCTCACGACATGCTCGTTGTAGTGAGACCATGATTCTTTTTGAAAAGGCCCAACAATCAGGTGTAAATCCGAATGAGATAACATACATCTCTGTTCTCTCTGCTTGTGGACGAGGTGGGTTCGTCAATGAGGGTCGTCATTATTTTGATCTACTGATCAGAGACTTCAATGTGAGAACAAATGTCAATCACTATGCATGTATGGTTGATGTACTTGGCCGAGCTGGTATGCTTTTTGAAGCTGATGAGTTGATCAAGAAGATGCCATTTGAACCCACTGCTTCAATGTGGGGATCTTTATTGGGTTCATGCAGGGTTCATGGTAACATTGAACTTGCAGAAATTGCTGCTCAGCGTCTATTTGAACTAGAACCTAGAAATGCTGGGAACCATGTTTTGTTATCAAATATTTATGCTGCCAATGGAAAATGGGTTGATGTTTCAGAATCAAGAAAGAGGTTGAAGGATAGTGGAATCCAAAAGGAGAAGGGGAGGAGTTGGGTTGAAGTCAAGGACACTGTGCATACATTTGTTGTTGGCGATATCAACCATCCAAGAATTGATGAGATCTACAAAAAGCTGGAGGATTTGACTGAAGAAATAAAGATAATTGGTTATAGAATAGAGACTGACCATGACCTGCATGATGTAGGGGAGGAATTCAAGGAAAAGTTACTGAAGCACCATAGTGAGAAGCTGGCACTTGCCTTTGCCCTCATAAGTATTCCTGTTGGCATCCCAATCCGGATAATGAAGAACCTTCGTGTGTGTGGTGACTGCCATTCTTTTATGAAATTGGCATCGAAAGTCACAGGCCGTCTCATCATTATGAGGGATACAAATCGCTTTCATCATTTCAAGGAGGGTTGCTGTTCCTGTAGGGATTATTGGTGATGGTGATACAGTATGCCTTGGCCATTCCTGTTGGCATCCCAAGCCGGATAAAGAAGAACCTATGTGTATGTGTGGTTATTGCCGTTCTTCTATGAAATTATCTGGCCATCTCATGATTATGAGAGATAGAAATTGCTTTCACCGTTTCAAGGTTGCTGTTCCTGCAGGTGCCACTGGTGATGATGATGGAGGTTTATGCCTTGCCCCTGTAAAACCTGTTCAAGGGATGGGTGGCATTTCTTTTCCTACACCATCACAAGTTGTTGACTGAACCATTGTGCTGCATCGCCTAAACAGCATCCTCTGCCAACGTGCTCTGCTTAGTTTCTGAGGTGCTACAAAATGTGCTACAGGATTGGGAAGAATCTTTTGTAGCCTAAAGTCGGTCATTGCACAATAGCAATTTGTGGAGGGACGGGGTTGCACTTTGCATTCTTTTGCAGCTGCAGTGTGATTGGTCCTGTCAGTGATTATTCTCAGGCAGCCTAAATACAGCTTCAATCTGATTGTTACATTTTGAATCATTTGCTATCTATGTCACATGAACTTTTCTATTTTCCTGCAGCACCCGAGTCGCGTCGAGTTGGGTGCGCACCAGACATGGGTGCGGTGCAGTTCTGACTCGCACCCGAGCCTAATCAATGCGAGTCGGATGCAGTTAGGCGCACCAGGCTATATTTGTCCATTTCTGACACGCACCCGACTCGAGTTTATTTCTGACACGCACCCGACTCGCGTAAAACTCAAGTCGCATCTGGTCAACCCGTGTCCGGTCTAAATGTGTCCCTTTTTTTTATATTATTGTTATATACATTTTACCATTTTATTTTATATGCTTATTCAGTTATTGAATCTATCATAAAAGTTTCAAAGTTCATCTAACAAATATATATTGTCAGTCGTGTACTTATGCAGCCGTACATATATACTTTGCAACTGATATAGTGATATATTGTCATGTTATAAACTTATGGAATATAATATAAGCTTTTTTATATAAGCATTACGCAGCCAACCAGCTGTGGTTAGTGTTGTTCTTTTGAAGTTTTAATTTTAAATTTTAAATTTTTGTTTTTATGTTAGACTGATAGTATGTCATATTACTAATAATATTATATTATATATAATATATGTGATGATATTTTCTTCTGCAATACAATTATGCAAATATGTGATAACATTAATAACTAAATTGTAATAATAATATATACATTCTTATTTTGTTATATATATAACATAATAATAATAATAAAATACTCTCGCTGCACTATGTTGTTTTGGCACCGCCAACCGGCACTCATATGTCCTAGTTTGCTATGTAGAAATAGCTTAAATAGCTTCTGATCATGTTGCCTTTGCCTTTCAAACGTTTGCCAGCGTACTATATCTCTATATCTGCTCATTGCTCTTCATTATTCAAAATGAAAGGTTGCCTGAATTATGAGTGGTGCAAGTTGTTTTGCAGATCCAATATAATCTATTTCTTTTTCTTCTCCTCCATTTTAGAGTTTCTACTGCAAGATCAATTATGACATAGAAAAGAAAGTAATCTATGTGCTCCACTCCATAGCAAGGCTGTAAACGAGCTAAATGAACCATGTTTTATCATCTTTAAGCTTTGATTCCTCTAGTATTAAGCTCAGGAGAGGGCTCAAGTTTAAGAAAATGATTAATTGAGTCGTTCTCCATCCTACTTTCATGAAATACATTGCTTTGACATTACTATTAAAATTGAACGCAGCCAATCTGGGTCGAGGTTAAACCAACCTTTAGAACGGAAATTTGAGCTCTGCCCTTAAAAAACATTTTCAAAACAAGCCCGAATCCGATAGTGAGCTTTTTCCAAGTCGAGCCAACCTCTGTCACGATAGTCTTGTCCCCTTCCCATCCCTTGCTCAGAATTAGCAAACGTTCTCAAGAAGATGATTCTTCAATATTCATCATGCCTATCCATTTCACTACATTGTATGATTAACACAACATATATATTGATTTCATCATGCCCTTTGAGACTCTATCATGTTCTTCACGCTCATGGGGAAGTGATCCTGTTATCACTGATGCTCATTACCTAATTGTGGTTATATTGCACAACTTTCTTTCCCTTGATTCCATGATGCCAAATTTGTAGTTCACGAGCACAAGCTGCAGTGGGTGCTTAGTATCCGAGGCCCGAGAATGAACAAAGTTTACCATCCTCCGTGTCATTCAACACCTTGAAACTATACAGGACGATAAACTCTGCAAGAACTTTCACGGTACACTTTCTTGTTTCTTTTTCAGGTATGAGTGTGTGTCCATAGGAGCGGAGCCAGGATTTTTTTTCAAGGGCGGGTTAAACGATCTGCAAGTCGGGCCAAGAGGAGCAACGGGTCGGGTCAAACTAAAAAAATTTGATTTTTTCAATATAATTTTTTTTTTCTGCGCTCACTCAGGCCATGGCCCTAGCGGCCCCCCTCCCTCCACCCCTGTGTGTCCATGCGCGCCCCTCAAAGAAAGAGAATGTGATTGTATACGTTGCTGGAGGACAGTTATCTCGCTAGCACATACAATGGCTCATGCTTTTTGAAAATAAAATCGCCTCCTTTAATTCCATAAGTTTTGTAGACCGAGCCTTGACATCTTAAAGACTGTTAGGTCCCTTTGAGTGCGTCGTTCCCATCGGTAACAAAATTGTCAATATATTTTGTTCACAATATTTATTTATATGTGTGTGTATATATATATATATATCACATGATCAGCCTGACTAAACTGGATTGAACCAGCCTAACTTGGTCAGTTGTAATCAAATTGGTAGCAAGACGCAATCTGATCATTTCCCAATTAGACGATCCCAATTAGACAAGGTGTCACATGTATATCTATTTTTATTATTTTTTAAGTATCTTGAAAGGTTTTTTATGCTTTTCAATGTGTCTGCTCAAGAACGTAATTAAACTTGGTAGACAGGCTAACTGGCTGAACCGTGCATCGATATATTGAAGCTTTGGTTCACTTGAAAAAGAACCTGGCGGATCTCAAGTTCATCAAAAGCTCGAGGTAATAGCAGAGCTCAGCCACGCGCCGTGGGAGATTGAGCCTTTCGTTTTAACTTAACTATTACAATCCAAGCAACAACAAGCATATATCCATTTGATCAACTTTAAATGTATCTGTTTTTACTGTAAATATGTGTCGTGTTGCTCCTTGATCAATTATATGGTTCCGGGATGAGATTCATTTCAGTGACCCGAATCGCCACCCTGCTCTGAGTTATAACCCGCAGTACTCTCTCTCTCTCTGATAATTCTTGTATCCATTATTGCAGAACCAGGGAGACGGAACAAGCATAATTCTTGTATCCATCAGTGCAGAATAACGCACGCCGTCATTTCAAGGGTACACGCATCTCTCTGACTCTCGCTCTCTCTGGTATGATGCTCTTCCAAGCTGACGATTATTTGTCGTCTTTCATTGTCATCTTCTTCAGTTTTGTCGGTTACATGTTCTTGCATGGAGATTGAATCAACTTCTTCTTTCTTTGTTATTTACATCCTTTATCCGTTACATTCATTGAACCATCTGAACTTCCGGTTGCATTGTGCTCGTAGACGCTCCCTTTCCAGAGTCTTCAGCTTGAATCCTCATGGTGGAGATGAATCCATCAATGGAATTTGTTCATGTGGAGAGCATTCTTGTGATAAGAACATTAGAATAATAGCATGTCTTGTGCTCATCTAACTTGTTCTTGTTCCATTTGCTATAGAAGAAGGTGGGTTCTTGGGCGGTCAATTGTGCAGTTTCTCCAATCAGAGCAAATCAAGATTTATGAGAATCACGAATCATGCATTTCTTTTGGTCTTTCTTGGAGCTGCTTTTTATCCAGAAAATGTGGGATAAGCTAGGAAATCTCATCTTGGTCTGCACTGCATTTTTTTTAAGCCACAGAGTGTCTTCAGTTTTTTGTTGTGTTTTCTTCATCGAAAGAATGATGACCATTGATCAGCATATCTAAGAAGAACAAGCATACACATTCTTTTCTCCATGCAGCGGAGGTACCTAATTCCTGCGACGTTCTTCAGCGCCCATGGGTCGGAGAGGAAAAAGGGCTACTCGAATCACCGATCTCCAGGAGGCCATCATGCTTAAAATTCTCAGGCACCTGGATCTCAAGTCCACGATAAGAACCTGCGCCGCGACAAGACGGTGGAGGACGCTGTTGCCCAAACTGCCGGCCCTGGAGTTCGACATCGCCGATTTCCCGGTGCCTTCGCTTCGCCGGTCGTTCCAGAAACAGGCCAGACGCAACTTTACTGCAGCAGTCACCCGTCTACTGTCGATCCGGGATGGTCGGAGGCCGCTTGAACGTTTCAGCATTAGGTAAATTTTGTAGCTAGCTAGGAATCGGATGCAACGCCGCTGCAGAATTTCTTAGCGCAGTTTCACTACAAAATTTAATAAATTAAAAGGCACTTTTCCAGAATTCTGAGCATAAGGGTATGGTTTAAATGTACTAGTCAACTGTCAACTCGCAAGAATTCAATCTAAAATCTTATGAATTCTACATGCCTCCCGAATATTGGTAAGAGACCTAAGATCTCTCTCTATCACAAAAAAAGGAAAGCAATGAATCTTGGGGATTATATATCTTTTTCTTTATTCATAAAAAAAAAATGTTGGTAGAGATTGAAATTCTGTCAAAATGTAGTATGGCAGATCATAAGTACACCATACGCTCTTTCTCTTCAACATGTTATTTAATCATTTTCATTATCATGTCTGACTCTTTCGTCCTGCATTTTGTATACTTGGAAACTGCAGATTTCTCTCTTTCTTTCTTACCTTGTTGCGTTACTTGGAAACAGATTGATTTCTGTCTCTTGTTTCATTCTATTGTATACTTGGAAAGAGACCAATCTCTCTCTCCATCCCTTTCTCATGTTCTGTTGTATACTTGGAAACAGATACAATCTTCGAGATGCTCCAATCAAGCAGGAGATCAACTATTGGCTCAAGTCTTTTTCTCAGAGGTTAATGATCGAGGAAATCTGCATCAACGTTGACGCCGAATCCAAAGAGGAGTACAGGTTGAACTTCAATCAGTACGGCTGCACATCACTGAGGGTGCTGCAACTCCGAGGCTGCCGCTTCAATCAGCACTGCTCCTCCATGGACTTCCCCTCCCTCACCACTCTCGCCGTAGCCAACTCCCACATCACCTTCCTCTTTCTCCAGTCCCTGCTTCGCAACCTCCCCCTGCTCCACACCCTCTCCATTTCCGACTGTTCGTGCCTCGGCCCGGAACTCCCCGTGGAGGCTCCACACCTGCGCAAGTTCTCCCTCAGGGGCCGTCCTCCCTTCGAATTCAACATGCCCAACTTGGTCTCGGAGGAGGTCGAAGACGTTCTCCGTCTCTCCCTCGAGGAAAGGCCAACTGCTCGACTGGACATCAATCCTCTGCATCCGTCGATGCTGATGCGCAGAAAATTCATCATCACCTATGCATTTTCACGCCTTCCTGTTGTTCGCTTGCTGATCCTCACCGCGAGAACTCTTATCGTGCGTTTCTTCCTTGTCTCTGCAATTCCATTTCTCTTAGTTTCTCTGCATTAATTCCAAGCTGCAAAGATCATATTTGACCTTACCAGCTTCATTATTGCATCGATTGCTCTTTAGTTCATTCTCTTTTCACGTGGAGTTCATCCTTACGTGCAGCTTCAATCAAATTGCGATGTATTATGAATGAATTCAATCGTCTATGTATTTATTATGTACTTGTCTGTTGTTGATTTGCCTTTCATGGAAGGTTATCGGGAGGTGGTGCTATCTGTACCTGTTGCCGGAGTTCCGGAACCACTTATCGGGTGTGGAGGAAATGGTGGTGCATGGAGCAAGGCTCACAGTAGAGGAGTTACGCGGGCTTGGCGCACTTCTCGAACGGTGTTCGGATATGAGAAGCATTAAAGTTGAGTTTCTGAATCGAATCTGAGTTTCTGAATCGAATCTGACGCCAATTATTATCAATGAAAACAACCTATTCTCTGACTTCAATCTGAGGCTGCCCAGGTCCCATCTTGGCTGGTAAACCTACATATCTGAAAAAATGAACGAAATTTTTGAAATGCACAATAAAGAATCTAGTGACTTCCAAATCACGGTATGTATATACATGCATACATGAGTTCTGTATTTTTATTTATTCTTTGTTTCCTTTTGTAATTATGAGATGTGATTCATACAATTAGTTTATCAAGTTGAAAGTGTTATTTGGTGATTACTTCAAATTTTGGCTCAATTGGACGTATTCATTTAGTGTGAGAGAAATACAATCAGTTAGTAGTTTATTTTCTATGTTTTGATCATATGTTGAACGCATTTTTATATTGATATCAAGTGAAAAAGAACATGATTTGCAACCCAAATTCCGAATTTCATGCACAAAACTTTTTTAGTGCACATTTGCCCACATCACATGTCCACACCAACACAGGTACACATATATAGAGAGAGAGAAAGAATTAATGAGTTAAAAACTAGTTTCATTTGGAGGCCTTCCTTTGTTCCTTTCTCTGTCTCTCTTTCCTTTAATTTTCTCCAGAACTTTCCTCCCTATACTAATATTGACAGACGCCACAAAATAAAGATACTTGAAACACCAATCTCAAAATAATATTGGTTTAACTAATTATATACATATATATACACCTGGTTTCATCTGCCTTTTCTTTTTTTTGTATTTGTCAGTTCGAGATGAACCCCTCGGAGGACGGAACGGATCCACGGTTCGTGCTAAGGAGGGTCAGAGTTGCACTCGCACATTTGAGGACGTTGACTGTGCAGCAGTATGGAGGCTATCAAAGGGACGAGGAGCTCGTCCGGTACTTCCTCAAGAAGGCGCCGGGACTGACGTCCATAATCATCAACCCGTCGGCGGAAGCGCGGCGCTCCTGGGATCTTGTGGTTCGATTGCGGCTGGCGGTGGAGGAACATCGGGCAACCCGGCCGGACCGTCCCACCGTGCTACTGGAATTCCCCGGCTGGGAACTCGATTGAAAAGCCAAACTAAACTACTCCAACCCCCCAACATGTAAACTCTTCCGATCAATCGATAGTCTGATCTGGTCCCTTTTGTTTTTTAGGTTTTCGTTTTCGACGTTGTTGCTCCTAGATGTTTACTGCTCCCATTCACGTGGTTAGCTCAAACGCAAGCTTCCTTTTTCTGTTGTATTCATCAAATCTTCCATTGACCTTGCGCTTAAAATGTGGAGAAAGATCCAGTTCTCGATCGGTTTGAACGAAGATTTTTTCTGAGTTAGTCCCCAGACTCTTTCTTATATCGGGGAGAGAGAAGCGATTGGGTTTCATTTGGGTAGGATCGAAGATTCGAAGGAACTTCAAAAGCCCGACGAACCCGAAGAGAATCCAATTTGAGCGAAAAAACGAATCCGGTCCAAATGAGAGCCCCAGTCTAGAGAGTGGTCCGAGTGATGGTATCTGGATCGAGTACCTTTGAACAATCCGATCCATTCGCAGCCTTATTTGCCCGAACGAGACCTTGCAGTGCGAGCCCCGTTGCTTCAGTCCGCGTTCACGTCAATCTTTCTTTCCGTTGAGGGTGCCGATTTTCATCCAATCCTTAGTGTTTTCTGGGAGATTCAGACGGTATGCATGTTATTTGTTTTCTTGAAATTTCATTTCGAGAGATCAAATTATGTGGCATGTAGGCATCTTCTTCAATATCCTTTCTGTTTCTCTTGATAGTTGATGTAGCAGCAGCAAATTGATAACTAAAATTTTGGTGGTTTTTGTAAGTTCATAATGGCTTGTTTGAGATGGCAATGATCGTTGAGAGATGTATATTCATTGTTGTGGAAAACAGGGGAAAGGTTGTTGATGAAATGATTAATTTTAGTTGTAGTCCAAATGTTTGTTGAAATGCCTGAAAGAAGAGAGATCATTCTTTCTTCAAATTTCTTGCTTATATATGAACTGCAGTACGCAAACGAAGCTTCATATTGTGGTTCTCTAGTACTGCTTCTTGATATGCAAGCGCCATGCTTTCTTTTGATTACACCATAATTGCTTCTTGCACGCATGCACTCATTAAAAAGGTGTATCTTTATGTTTGAGTACTTGCATGTGTTTTTATGTATTATTTCTTGATCTTCTGTTTTCCCTTCATCTTCTAGTACCCTGATGCATGACACGCTCCCACAAGAAAGAAAAGTTGCTTCTCTAACACAAGAGAGTGAATTAACATGTTACATTTGTTCTCTGTTGTTACCCCTTGTAGTCCTTCTATTAGAATGGAGGGTGAAGAAGATCAAGTTAAGAAGGCGCGAATAGTTGAAGCTCGAGCTAGGAACATCAGTCACAATGTACGTTGTACAGAGTGTGGAAGCCAGTCTATTGAAGACGCACAGGCAGATATTGCAATTCTCCTTAGGAAGGTAATTTGTTAGATAACTTTCAAGGCATTGATGCCAAGGAAAATCTAGGAAGAAGTGCATTGTCATTCTAATTTGATATTAATATCCATAGCATTACATTTTTCACTTCTTACAGTTGATCAGGGACGAGATTAGGGCTGGGAAGTATGACAAAGAAATTTATAAAAAACTTGAAGAAGATTTTGCCGAGACAGTACTTTATTCTCCACGTTTTGACATTCAGACTGCTGCAATCTGGTTGTCTCTGGTAATTATTTGCACATTTGCTTACCTTTTTTAGTTGTATTGCCTTTTCCTTTTACATGAAAATAATCCTGAAGCCTATGCGTGATGATCTAAGTAACATGGGTGTGGTGCAAGTATGACGGTATGGTTCGGCCATGGAAATTTTAGAAACTGTGGATACAAGGATACAACATCGTGCATGTTTGTGTGTGGGGTGTGTGTGTGTGTATAGAAATGAAGCTAAATAATTCATAGGTTCATACATGGTGCATCAAACAACAAAGTCTTGACCCAAATCTGATCGGGAAAGTGCCCAAATGGTCCGCCATATCCATGTCTAAGAAGTGGAATAATGGTATGGATATGGAAGCTAGATGATGTTCAATGAGTTTTAGGAAACAAATAAATGGTTGCTATTTTAAGAGCTTTAAGATACTGTTGAGACCATATGCTACCCATATTTGTCTTGCTTTGAGAATTTCTCACGAACTTTCTAATGACTGATTTCAAAAAATAAAGATCTATGGTAACATTGATAATTAGAAACTGAATCTGTTTCCCTTTTTTGGCCACCTAAGGTCATTTTCCGGGCAGCATGGGGCAAGAAGGTACAAGCTCTTCATGGAGAAAGTCTCTTTCACATGTGTGTGTGGCTGTCATATCCTCATTCCTGTTTGGTTACCATCTTGGGTGAGTTTCACACCTCACTGGTTGCTTCCTTGTTTAAATCTTGTGGTTCTGGGCCAGTTGTTCTAAATAATTTTCCTTTTGCATTTTTTGTTACTAGAGTTGTCAATGAGACACTTGAGACCATGTCTTTGGATCTTGGATTTGATGGAGATACACTAGCTGAAGGTAAGAAGCTATGCTGAAAATTGCTATCGTAGAAGGATGTACTTTTTGTACTCTATTTAGATGTAGGGAGTTTAGGGACTGATATAGGTAAATTTGTGCAGGGTGGAGAGATATTCAGAGTTGTAGACATGAAAAAACTTGAAGGATCTTATTCCCCTCAATTGCTAGCTGGATGTTTAGTTGGACAAGACATGTATCAATCCAGATTCAGATGTAAGTACAATTAAGTGTTGTCAAAATCAGATCTTTAATTCAGTGAAATGGCCAATTCATGATTTCGCTGAATTGGTAAGAATACTAAATAAACAAAGTCTTGAAAAAAAGATAAAAAATAAAAAGTTTCTTAAAATATTTTAATAAAATATCTAGAAACTGGCACAAGATACTCTTGCATCAGCCACTGAACTGAATCGATCTGCCATCCATTCAGTCCAGACCAGCCACCTCTGATGGCACTGCAGTTAATACTTTTATGTTCCCCACTCTATTGAATTGGACTCAATGGACTGAGAAATTTAACTTTCTATTGTGTGGGTCACTGGAAGCCCGGAATTGTTCTCTATTACAATCCTTATGTCTGTCTTTAGTTAATTTTTGTTTGTTAAGGAAGGCATTTTCTTGTTACATGAAAGTTTTTTATATTTGGTACAACATAAACATGTCATATGCTTGGCCAATTTCCCAGCACATGACTCTGAACAACATCCTCTTGTATTCTGTTGATGTAATATACTTTTTGTCAGTCAAGGATCTAACCTGTAGGTGATGGTCTACTTGGGTGAAACAAGGACTTCCATGAGACTTCCTGCTATGGATTGTCTGTTCTCTTCATGTTTTGTGAAACTGTGAATGAACACTCTTTGAATGTCCATTAGAAGGGGTCCACTTTATCCACATTTTTTGACTAATTTTTTTTTGTCCTAACGTAACCGATATTCTGCATTTCCAATTTTATGTTTTCTGGACATTTGGATGCTACTATATGTCAAAATTTTGAAGATTGAGGTAGCGGGAAAATGAAAATTTTCAAGTTTCGGTGTTGAAATGTAGGACGCTCGAAATATGATGCAAGCCTTAAAGGACCCTTTTGAATACAACACAGCAAGAGGCATATTTCCACCCATACCTTCACATCAATTGGGATGTTGTATTTAATGGTGTGCTGTATCAAAGTACATTTATTTTCTACTTTGCTAGTTCAGTTAGTTTTCTGTTTTGCCGTTCTTATTCACCTGGATTTTTTCTAATCCTTAATAACCTGAACTGTAATGTACAATCTGGCGCTTTAGGCACACTGCCATCATTTCTCTTCAGTCACTGTAAGGATGAACCAACTAGAACCTTTCACGGTGGTCATATTTTGACATTTGTGTTTTTTTATCATTTCTGACACAACTAACATGTTATTTCAACTGTTACGATTGATATTGTTTGCTTGATGACCATACACTGACCTGCATATTAAAGTAGAAAATTGTAAATCAAATAAGTTAGTGTTCAACCGAAAATGGGGAATAGAAACCAGCAGTTGGATCAATATTTCCTTTTCCTTTGTCCTTTAAACGATTCCAAGTGGATTCACGTCATTCTGTTGACTCTGAGATTCATGATGTTCCAGGTTTGTGTTCACATTTGCGCTTGGAGCTGGTCCTGTCAAAGGTCTCCTCTTGCCTGAAATACAGCTGCATCCGAGCTAAAGCTGTGGCTGTTTGTATGTGTATGCATTGGGTATGTCCTTCCCCTGCTCTGCCACATCATTGTGCAGCATATCAGTAGGGTGTATACTTTCAGTCATATGCATAGCATTTGGATGGATTCTATTGTTAATGGAAAGTTGAGAAGCTTGGCTAGTTTTTGGTAAAAGCATCAATCAGTTAATAGGCTAGAACATGTTTTGTTCAGTTTTGCACGGACACTGGCCATTGCCTTCTCTCTTGACCCTATCATTTTCTGGATATGGATAGGGAAGTTGGAACGGGCAAGATGGTGATGATGTCAAAATAGGAAACATGCTTGATTATAACATGGTTCTGCACGTACTAACAAGATTTTGGATATATCTCTTTTTCTATTGTGACTAAAGGTGGTTGCTGGTTTCAGGTTGTGAACTTCTTTGTGGGGCTGCTATTCCTACGCCTTTTGGAGCAACTTGGGGCTGAGGTCTTGTACTCCATATTTGCTTTTTTCTGCCTCTTAGCTGCGGTGTTCATGAAGAGGAACGTTGTGGAGACCAAGGGGAAGTCCTTGCAGGAGATCGAAGTTTCCCTCTTGGCTGCATCATAATTTCAGTCTTTTATCCTCTACTCAATTTTTTTTTTTGTTCCTGTACATATCGTGCTGCGATGTGTCAAAAGTAGGGGGTTGTGTGGGAGGTTGATTGTGTATACCATGAGGACGGGGCCTTTTCTGCCAAGAAAAGCTTCAAGGAGAGTCCATGTACATTCTCAATCACCTGAGTACTCCTAATACGTGCCAGGGGTTTAGCTTTTTGCCCCTCTTTCTCTCTTGCTCTCTCTCTCTCTCTCTCACACACACACACACACAAATTGTGAATTCACACACGTTGTTTGATAAAACCCTTGAGCTCTTCCCTTACGAGAGTGAACCTAAGTGGAGCTGTTAGACATTTGTTGGTGAAATTCTTCGGGTTTCTTTTGTTCTTCTCGAGGGATATAGTTAGCTTCAGCATGGCGGTGAGAGGTCACAACTTGTGTCATCTTATATAATGATAAATCTTGATCGCCCAATCAAAGAAAACTCTCTCTCACATGTAACTTATGTTTGTTTCTGATGGTGCAACCGTTCTGTTGTTGACTGCAAGTTTGAGGTTGTCTTGCCATGTAGGTCAGTTAGCCGATGAATTTGATGCTTAGCAAGAAGGGGAAGGACGTGAATCACAGTCAAGGAGACTGCCCTAGACCTTTCAGAGAGTGGGATCGGACCAGGTCTGTGTCAACTCTAAATCTGCCCATGCATTTCCGTTGTTGGGTTTGGCTACGGGTTGATTCATTGTTAGGAGTCAGGTGTGAGCTCTCTCACGTGTGTGGATCAACACGTCATGATTGTGTGATGTTGCTCCATCGCTTAGACCTGGTTCATAGATCCATTAAGTGGTCCAACGTGTGTGTCATGTAGTTTAATCAGATCTCCCAAATGATCCTATCTCAGAGGTTCATGAATTTTGCAAAAAACGGACCTTTTCTTTCGCATTTTTGGTAGGGGATGTTTGAGCAACTTAAAGATCCTTGGTTCTTCGTTTTTGTTGGAGAAATAGATGGGTTTCTTTTGGCAGGTTAGAGACTTGATTCCTAGTTCTCAAGGTCTCTATTCGACAGTCTTTAGTACACTGGCTGGAATGGATGATTTGGTTAAAGCACCTAAACCATTGAATGATAGGGTGTAACAAGGTACTTGGAAATTTTTTGGGGACAAATCCTTCTCTGACCCGGTCTGGTTTTCAGACGTGGGTCAGTGGGATGTGGTTGGGGAATGCTCTGCCTAGCTGTTGTTAAATGTCATTATTGGTAAGATATATAGCTGATATGAAGAGGAGTAACCTTCTAAGGCAATGCAGAAACTTTTCTCTGCTACCAAATGCGTTTTGCTGATGTGCATAGCGCAGGACATCCAGTAGGTTAGCGGCACTGTGGAATTTGATCAGGATTTGGTCATCACCAGGTTTGCTTTGTGGAGACCCTAGGACTACTTTTGGTATAAGACACGAATAATCACGGCATGCAATTGAAATTGAATATCTTCAGATGTTTTGGAAAAATGACTGATTTGATGGCTGATATGTTCATGTTTGTTTTACCAAATTTAATTTCCGTTAACATTACTGCTCATTAAAGTTTGCTTGAAGTCAGAACCTACGGCAAAAAAAAACGGGTAAGTCCATGTTTCTGGGCAGGCGGTTGCACTTCCAACTCTCAGTTGTGCTAAGGTCGGTGTTTCCCTTTGAAACGCACTTTTAAGTAGGAAAAAGGAATTTGCTAGATGATGAATTGTTTCTGTTATAAAACAAAAGTAAAGATTAGATTAAGTTTGAAGTGTTACATTACCCACCGAAGGTCACCATGGGCCTTACTGATATTATGCACCGCCCTGTTATCATGATGTATTTTGAAGCACTTTTCAAAATATTTCTCCTAAACACAAGGAACGGTGACAATAAAGATATTTCTTTTCCCTATGGCATTCAGTGTAACAGCTTCATTAGTGCCTTCATTAATGCTGCTATGCGATGGTCACCTTCCTCTTCAACAGAATATCTTATTTAAAACTGGTTTAGTTCTGATGAAGAAATCAAAGAAGTCAATTATCCTTTTTGGTAATCTGGAGGCCCTCATTGAGGTATAAGCTTTTTTCAGCAAGCCTTGCTCTAATACCACGAAAACACCCATAAAGCAAAGATAAGAAATTATTTACCATCTCTGGAAACTTTTCTTGTCTACGTAAGGCCACCATTGGCGTTAGAGATAGTATTCACTGTACTGTTATTTATAATGCACAAACACTTTCCAAATATTTCTCCTAAACACAATGAATGGTTACAATAAATATTTTCTTTTCCCATGGCATTAGTGTGGCTATGGGATGGTCATCCTCATCGTCAACGCAATTATGCAACACTTTCATCAGTTTCAGCGTGTAAGATTTGCACTTCTCCCGGACTTTTGGAAACAAATGTCAATATTTCGACATTCTGAAATAATCGGTTAGGATATTGTGACGGAACGAGTAAATTCATTCCAATTCATGGGCATTTGCAAGTTCCTCGCACTCACACATAGGGGCATTGACAGAAGTTTTTTTGAGGGGCGGTCCAAACAGTCCAACCCCCAATTCGGGTAGGGCCAAACGGAACCCGAATATAAAGAATACATTGAATAACTAATTTTTTTTAATTTTTTCAATGTATTTTTTTTTTCAAATAATTGGGGTAGGGCCATGGCCTAGGTGGCCCCCCTCCTTCTGCCCCTACACACACATACACACACATGCCCGCCACACATGTGCATGTGCATTATGCGGTGGTCCGGGCCAAGATGATCCCACATATTTAGAAGAAACGAGAAAAAAATTTATGTTAATAGAAAAGATAAGATTTTACAAAAGCTTCATATATTCAAGGATCGTTATACAAGAAAAGCACAGCATTTTTTACAGTGGGACTTTAAAACTGCTGTTTCGCTTAATGCGAGCTGCGACTCTTAAGCGCCGACATCTTTCTATTCATCTCATCATGTCATATCTTATCATTTCACAGCTTACTGCAATCTTCAATTCATCACCTTACATTTTTACAGATGTACTATAATATACATGTTCGAATGTCATCATAAGATAAGATGCCACTCCCCACATTCTGAAAATGAACGACCAATTGGATCTTCTTGTATAGCAAATTAGCAATCTTGTTTTGTTTTTCACATCATATCTCGTTTGTGTCGAGTTAAGTAGTCTCGAATGTCTATTCATCTGCCAAAGAAGCATTTTAAATAAGGAGAAAAAGATGATGAGTATTTTTGTTATCTATTATTCATTTTTTACATTTTTTTTTCAAGTTTTTCTCTTCACCATCATGTGAATCAAATAGATAGTCATCGTTAGATGGTTGAGTAACTTTAAATATCCAGAGTCATTGAGTAACTTTAAATATCCATATATATATATATATATATATATATATATATATATATATATATATATATATATATATATATATATATATATATATATATATATATATATATATATATATATATATATATATATATATATATATATATATATATATATATGTAGATTTTTCTGTTCAAATTCTTCCTGCCTCTTACAACTCACTGTTCGGTGTATTGCACCGTCATTGAATGATGACCTCTTGTATATGTCATGTGTAAAAGGTCCTGCCATTTTATGGATACCGTTGCATGTATTTGTATTTTATTAATTTTTCAGTGCATACATTTGTTGCATAAGCAGGACTATGTATATTATTAGTTTTCACTACTGTCCTATAAACCAGGAGCGGATGTACATGGGGTTGGTATAGGCTACTGTCTACATGAGCCCATCAAATTCTATGGTATGATAATTTAAAAGTTGCATGTTGTGCTAATTTGATGATCGGAGTACCCCTCACCAAAAAAAAGAAAAAAAAAAGCTAAAAGTGTTGAATTTTTATATAATTTGTCATTTTTTAATTTGTTATAAATTTACTAAATGCTCTCTCGTTACTGTGTACCAATTTTTGTTACTTGTAACCAGATTTTGGTATACATTCTCATTTTATGAGCTCAGTATCTATATCGGCTCTCTCTTCTCGCGGTGAGGATCTGCAAGCGAACAACACGAACGCGCGAAAATGCATAGGTGATGATGAATGAATTTTCTGCGCATCAGCATCGACGGGTGCAGAGGATTGATGTCCAGTCGAGCAGTTGGCCTTTCCTCGAGGGAGAGACGGAGAACGTCTTCGACCTCCTCCGAGACCAAGTTGGGCATGTTGAATTCGAAGAGAGGACGGCCCCTGAGGAAGAACTTGCGCAGGTGTGGAGCCTCCACGGGGAGTTCCGGGCCGAGGCACGAACAGTCGGAAATGGAGAGGGTGTGGAGCAGGTGGAGGTCGCGAAGCAGGGACTGGAGAAAGAGGAAGGTGATGTGGGAGTTGGCTATGGCGAGAGTGGTGAGGGAGGGGAAGTCCATGGAGGAGCAGTGCTGATTCAAGCGGCAGCCTCGGAGTTGCAGCACCCTCAGTGATGTGCAGCCGTACTGATTGAAGTTCAACCTGTACTCCTCTTTGGATTCGGCGTCAACGTTGATGCAGATTTCCTCGATCATTAACCTCTGAGAAAAAGACTTGAGCCAATAGTTGATCTCCTGCTTGATTGGAGCATCTCGAAGATTGTATCTGTTTCGAAGTATACAACAGATCATGAGAGAGGAATGGAGAGAGAGAGAATGGTCTCTTTCGAAGTATACAATAGAATGAGACGAGACAGAAGTCAATCTGTTTCCAAATAACGCAACAAGATAAAAAAGAGAGAAATCTGCAGTTTCCAAGTATACAAAATGCAGGACGAAAGAGGCAGACATGATAATGACAAAGTGCATATGGTGTATTTATAATCTGCCATACTACATTTTGACAGAATTTCAATCTCTACCAGCATTTTCTTTTATAAATAAAGAAAAAGATACATAATCCCCAAGATTCATTGCTTTCCTTTTCTTGTGATAGAGAGAGATCTTAGGTCTCTTACCAATATTCGGGAGGCATGTAGAATTCAGAAGATTTTAGATTGAATTCTTGCGAGTTGACAGTTGACTAGTACATTTAAACCATACCCTTATGCTCAGAATTCTGGAAAAGTACCTTTTAATTGATTAAATTTTGTAGTTAAACTGCGTAAGAAATTCTGCAGCGGCGTTGCATCCGATTCCTAGCTGGCTATAAAATTTACCCATGCTGAAACGTTCAAGCGGCTTCCGACCATCCCGGATTAACAGGAGACGAGTGACTGCTGCAGTAAAGTTGCGTCTGGCGGCCGGCGAAGCGAAGGCACTTGGTCAGTTGTAATCAAATTGATGGCAAGAGGCAGTCTGATCATTTGCCAATTAGACCAAGGTGTCAAATGTATATCTATTTTTATTATTTTTTAATATCTTGAAAGTTTTTTATGCTTTTCAATGTGTCTGGTCAAGGAGGTAATTAAACTTGGTAGAGAAGCTAAATGAACCGAGCATTGCTATATTTAAGCTTTGGTTTCACTTGAAAATGAGCCTTGCGGATCTCAAGTTCATCAAAAGATCGAGATAATTGCAGAGCTCAGCCAAGCGCCGTGGGAGATTTTGACCCTCTCGTTTTAACTTGTATCCATTATTGCAGAACCAGGGAGACAGATCGATCGAGCATCAGTGCAGAATAACGCACGCCGTCATTTCAAGGATACACGCATCCCTCTCTGACTCTTGCTCTCTCTGGTATGATGCTCTTCCAGGCTGACGACTAGCCTTTCATTTTCATCTTCTTCGGTTTTGTCGGTTACATGTTCTTGCATGGACATTGAGTCAACTTCTTCTTTGTTTGTTATTTGCATCCTTTATCCGTCACATTCATTGAACGATCTGAACTTCCGGTTGCATTGTTCTCGTAGACGCTCTCTTTCCAGAGTCTTCAGCTTGAATCCTCATGGTGGAGATGAATCCATCAAGAATGGAATTTGTTCATGTGGAGAGCATTCTTGTGATAAGAACATTAGAATAATAGCATGTCTTGTGCTCATCTAACTTGTTCTTTTTCCATTTGCTATAGAAGAAGCTGGGTTCTTGGGCGCTCGATTGTGCAGTTTCTCCAATCAAAACAAATCAAGATTTATGAGAATCACGAGTCATGCATTCTTTTTGGTCTTTCTTGGAGCTGCTTTTTATCCAGAAAATGTGGGATAAGCTAGGAAATCTCATCTTGGTCTGCACTGCATTTTTTTAAGCCACAGAGTGTCTTCAGTTTTTTGTTGTGTTTTCTGCATCGAAAGAATGATGACCATTGATCAGCATATCTAAGAAGAACAAGCATACGTCTTCTCTTCTCCATGCAGCGGAGGTACCTAATTCCTGCGACGTTCTTCAGCGCCCATGGCTCGGAGAAGAAAAAGGGCTACTCGAATCACTGATCTCAAGGAGGCCATCATACTTAAAATTCTCAGGCACCTGGATCTCAAGTCCACGATAAGAACCTGCGCCGCGACAAGTCGGTGGGGGAGGCTCTTGCCCAAACCGCCGGTCCTGGAGTTCGACATCGCCGATTTCCCCGTGCCTTCGCTTCGCCGGTCGTTTCAGAAACAGGCCAGACGCAACTTTACTGCAGCAGTCACCCGTCTCCTGTTGATCCGGGATGGTCGGAAGCCGCTTGAACGTTTCAGCATCAGGTAAATTTTGTAGCTAGCTAGGAATCGGATGCAACGCCGCTGCAGAATTTCTTAGCGCAGTTTCACTACAAAATTTAATCAATTAAAAGGTACTTTTCCAGAATTCTGAGCATAAGGGTATGGTTTAAATGTACTAGTCAACTGTCAACTCGCAAGAATTCAATCTAAAATCTTCTGAATTCTACATGCCTCCCGAATCTTGGTAAGAGACCTAAGATCTCTCTCTATCACAAAAAAAAGGAAAGCGATGAATCTTGGGGATTATGTATCTTTGTCTTTATTTATAAAAGAAAATGCTGGTAGAGATTGAAATTCTGTCCAAATGTAGTATGGCAGATTATAAATACACCATATGCACTTTTTCTTCAACATGTTATTTAATCATTGTCATTATCATGTCTGCGTCTTTCGTCCTGCATTTTGTATACTTGGAAATTGCAGATTTCTCTCTCTTTTATCTTGTTGCGTTACTTGGAAACAGATTGATTTCTGTCTCGTCTCATTCTATTGTATACTTCGAAAGAGACCATTCTCTCTCTCTCCATTCCTCTCTCATGCTCTGTTGTATACTTGGAAACAGATACAATCTTCGAGATGCTCCAATCAAGCAGGAGATCAACTATTGGCTCAAGTCTTTTTCTCAGAAGTTAATGATCGAGGAAATCTGCATCAACGTTGACGCCGAATCCAAAGAGGAGTACAGGTTGAACTTCAATCAGTACGAGTGTACATCACTGAGGGTGCTGCAACTCCGAGGCTGCCGCTTCAATCAGCACTGCTCCTCCATGGACTTCCCCTCCCTCACCACTCTCGCCATAGCCAACTCCCACATCACCTTCCTCTTTCTCCAGTCCCTGCTTCGCGACCTCCCCCTGCTCCACACCCTCTCCATTTCCGACTGTTCGTGCCTCGGCCCGGAACTCCCCGTGGAAGCTCCACACCTGCGCAAGTTCTTCCTCAGGGGCCCAACTTGGTCTCGGAGGAGGTCGAAGACGTTCTCCGTCTCTCCCTCGAGGAAAGGCCAACTGCTCGACTGGACATCAATCCTCTGCATCCGTCGATGCTGATGCGCAGAAAATTCATCATCACCCATGCATTTTCACGCCTTCGTGTTGTTCGCTTGCTGATCCTCACCGCGAGAACACTTATCGTGCGTTTGTTGCTTGTCTCTGCAATTCCATTTCTCTGAGTTTCTCTGCATTAATTACAGGCTGCAAAGATCATATTTGATCCTTACCAACTTCATTATTGCATCGGTTGCTCTTTAATTCATTCTCGTTTCATGTTGAGTTCATACTTCATACTTACGTATAAGTTCAATCAAATTGCGATGTATATATGAATGAATTCAATCGTCTATGTATTTATTATGTACTTGTCTGTTGTTGATTTCCCTTTCATGGAAGGCTATCGGGAGGTGGTGCTGTCTGTACCTGTTGCCGGAGTTCCGGAACCACTTATCGGGTGTGGAGGAAATGGTGGTGCATGGAGCAAGGCTCACAGTAGAGGAGTTACGCGGGCTTGGCGCACTTCTCGAACGGTGTTCGAATATGAGAAGCATTAAAGTTGAGTTTCTGAACCCAATTATTATCAATGAAAACGACCTATTCTCCGACTTAATCTGAGGCTGACCATGTTCCCATCTGGCTGGTAAACCTACAAATCTGAAAATATGAACCAAATTTTTGAAATGCACAACGAAGAATCTAGTGACTCCAAATCGAGGTATGTATGTACATGCATACATCTGTTATGAATTCTATTTATACATTAATCTTGTCAGTTCTGTATTTTCATTTATTCTTTGTTTCCTTTTGTTCCTAACCTCAATGCGATGTGATTCATACAATTAGTTTATCAAGTTGAAAGTGTTACTTGGCGATTACTTCAAATTTTGGCTCAATTGGACGTATTCATTTAGTGGGAGAGGAATACAATCAATTAATAGTTTATTTTCTAAAGTTTGATCATATGTTGAACGCATTTTTATATTGATATCTAGTAAGAAAGAACATGATTTGCAACCCAAATTCCCAAAGTTAGGTTTCATGTAAAAAACTTTTTTTGGGCACATTTGCCCACATGTACACATATAGAGAGATAATTAATGAATTAAAACTAGTTTCATTTGGAGGCTTCCCTTTTTTCCTTGCTATGTCTCTCTTTCCTTTGATTTTTTCCACAACCATCCTCCCTTGACTAATATTGACAGACCCCACAAAATAAAGAAACTTGAAAAACCAATCTCAAATTAATATTGGTTTAACTAATTATATACATATATATAAAACATGGTTTCGTCTGCTTTTTTTGTATTAATTAGTTCGAGATGAACCCCCTCGGAGGACGGAACGGATCCACGGTTCGTGCTAAGGAAGGTCAGAGTTGCACTCGCACATTTGAGGACGTTGACTGTGCAGCAGTATGGAGGCTATCAAAGGGACGAGGAGCTCGTCCGGTACTTCCTCAAGAAGGCGCCGGGACTGACGTCCATAATCATCAGCCCGTCGCCGGAAGCGCGGCGCTCCTGGGATCTTGTGGATCGATTGAGGCAGGCGGTGGAGGAACATCAGGCAACCCGGCCGGACCGTCCCACCGTCTAACTGGAATTTCCCGGCCGGCAACTCGATTGAAAAGCCAAACTAAACTACTCCAACCCCACAACATGTAAACTCTTCCAATCAATCGATAGTCTGGTCTGGTCCCTTTTGTTGTTTAGGTTTTCGTTTTCGACATTGTTGCTCCTTGATCTTTTACTGCTCCCATTCACGTGATTAGCTCAAACGCAAGCTTCCTTTCTGTTGTATTCATCAAATTTTCCATTAACCTTGCGCTCAAAATGTGGAGAATGATCCAGTTCTCGATCGGTTTGAATGAAGATTTTTTCTGAGTTAGTCCCCAGATGAGATTCTTTCTTATATTGGGGAGAGAGAAGCGATTGGGTTTTCGAAGGAACTTCAAAAGCCCGGAACGCGAAGAGAATCCAATTTGAGCGAAAAAAAAAAAGAATCCGGTCCAAATGTGAGCCCAGTCTAGAGAGAGTGATCCGAGTGATGGTATCTGGATCGAGTACCTTTGAACAATCCGATCCATTCACAGCCTTATTTGCCCCGACGAAGTGCGAGTCCCGTGGCTTCAGTCCGCGTTCACGTCGATCTTCCTTTTCCGTTGAGGGCGCCGATTTTCAACAAATCCTTTGTTAAGCTGGAAATGTACTGTTCACCTGGAAAGATTTTTCAAAAATAATCGATCGTTGAGGTCGATTCCGGAAATCTTTTACCTCTTCCCTCAGTCGCCTCTCGCAGCCGCAGCCCTCTTCGTCCGCAACGGAGCCTCTTCGTCCTCAGGCGCCGTGAAGCCGCAGCCCTCAGCCTTCTTCCTGCAACCACCACGCGTGCCACGGCCGGGAGAGCTGCCTTATCGCAGACCCCATACTGCCGCCCATAAACCTCTGCACTTCCCCACACCGTGACGATTTGGGGAGGACTCTCAGCAATCGGACCGTGCCAGCATCTTCCCCACCCTTGGGCGTCACCCTGGACCAATCTTGAGGAGGATCCGACGGCATCAATCTTAGTGAGCCACCAAGTCAGATTCTGCAGAGGTGCTAGGGTTTCATGATCACATGCTTCTTTTATTTGTTCTTGAAATTTCATTTCGAGAGATCAAATTATGTGGCATGTAGGCATCTTCTTCAATACCCTTTCTGTTTCTCTTGATAGCTGATGTAGCAGCAGCAAATTGATAACTAAAATTTTGGTGGTTTTTGTAAGTTCATAATGGCTTGTTTGAGATGGCAATGATCGTTGAGAGATGTATATTCATTGTTGTGGAAAACTGGGGAAAGGTTGTTGATGAAATGATTAATTGTAGTTGTAGTCCAAATGTTTGTTGAAATGCCTGAAAGAAGAGAGATCATTCTTTGTTCAATTTTCTTGTGAATATATGAACTGCACTACGGAAGGGAAGCTTCATATTGTGGTTCTCTAGCAATGCTTCTTGATATGCATGCGCCATGCTTTCTTGCTCTTCTGTTTTCCTTTCATCTTCTAGTACTCTGATGCATGGCACGCTCCCACAAGAAAGAAAAGTTGCTTCTTGAACACAAGAAAGTGAATTAACAAGTAACATTTGTTCTCTGTTGTTCCCCCTTGTAGTCCTTCTATAACAATGGAGAGTGAAGAAGATCAAGTTAAGAAGGCGCGAATAGTTGAAGCTCGAGCTAGGAACATCAGTCACAATGTACGTTGTACTGAGTGTGGAAGCCAGTCTATTGAAGACTCACAGGCAGATATTGCAATTCTCCTTAGGAAGGTAATTTCTTAGATAACTTTCAAGGCATTGATGCCAAGGAAAATCTAGGAAGAAGTGCATTGTCATTCTAATTAGATATTAATATCCATAGCATTACATTTTGCATATCTTATACGACATTTTTCACTTCTTACAGTTGATCAGGGACGAGATTAGGGCTGGGAAGTCTGACAAAGAAATTTATAAAAAACTTGAAGAAGATTTTGGCGAGACAGTACTTTATGCTCCACCTTTTGACATTCAGACTGCTGCAATCTGGTTGTCTCCGGTAATTATTAGCACATTTGCTTACCTTTTTTTAGTAGTGTTGCCTTTTCCTTTTACATGAAAATAATCCTGAAGCCTATGCTTGATGATCTAAATAACATGGGTGTGGGTGCAAGTTGGCGGTATGGTTCGGCCATGGAAATTTTAAAAAATGTGGGTAAAAGGATACAACATCGTGTATGTTTGTGTGTGGGTGGGTGGGTGTGTGTCTGTGTGTGTAGAAATGAAGCAAAACAGTTCATAGGTTCATACATGGTGCATGAAACAACAAAGTTCCGAAGTAAATAATTGATACAACTAATTTTATTAAATTAAAATTAAAACAATGACAGAATAAGGTGAAAGGTTGACAGTTGGCAGCTTTCACTCAAAATTTTGATGAACCTGTTCCTAACCCAAATCTGATCGAAAAAGTGCCCAAATGGTCCACCATGCCCGTGTCTAAGAAGTGGAATACTGGCATGGACACAGAAGCTTTCTCAGGTACCTGTGTTATGTAGTCATTGATGCGTTGATAAATTGGTTAAATTTTGGAAGCCACATCTGAGGTTGAAAATCACACCTAAGTTTTCAAATTTGTTAAGAGCATACATAATGATGTCTGTCAATTTATCCCTAGCTCATCACTAATTTTGGTTGAAGTAAGTGTTCATTCATTAGTTTGCATTAGCCTCCTTAGCTATCCCAATAATACTAGCACATTATTAACTATATCCAAATCCTTTCTTATCAATATCTAAGTTAGATAAAAAGATTTCTTTATTAATCTTGGAAAGTTATCCAAGAGAAACCTAGGCGTAGTTACAGGTAGCTGTAAATTCCATATAAGTTTTTAGAGGATAAAATGATAATTTTCATTAATTTGACTGCTAGCAGAAATAATTTATCGGATCTTTTTAACCTTGGAAAAGCTGAGTTTTGGTTTAATGATGTTGAAATGTTAGGTGTGTTTTTCATTATCTCCACCCACATCTTTAAGTTTGTTTTGAAAATTTTCCTTATGTTTTTAATGTGCAAAATCCTGTGTTTCCTCTGCCCTCACTTGAAAGGTTGGTTGTCCTTGACTTTGTAAAGCCCTATGAATTCCTTTTTTTACTCCTTCAGTCCTTTTCTATTATGATAACTGACTGTTGACATCATGTATAATATCAGCATATGTAAAACCAATTTCTAGGAAAAGCAGATTGTTATGCTTGTAAAAGTTATATTAATTCTAGGTTTTTTTTCCAAGCCTACATCAATTTCTGGAGCTTGACTGGAGGTTCTATTCCAGCTACCAAGATTTATTGTTGCCTGTCATCTTGAAAATAAGCCACAGGTGTATCTTAAATGGTTTCTGAGGTTCCCTTTTGAGGACCTGTAAGAACTAAGAAAGGATCTTGAGATTTCAGAACCAAAATTGGTGATTGCAAGATTCTGAAATAATATGGACATTCACCATAAATGAAGTCGATGTTGAGCTTCATTGAATGGCTACTTTAATGTTTGATCCCATACCAGCGTTCATTTTTTGAGATGTACTATTGCCCAAGGTATCTGATATGGATTGATGCCACCAGTCTAAAAAATATATGGATTTTGTCTCATCTCGCCATCATCCTGCCTTCATGTATTTTCTGCTTTAATTCTATGAACAATGTTAAAGCAAATGATTAACAGCTTATGGTTCATTCTTATTCATATGAGCAAATAAAAGGATTTGGACAGAACATATAAATAAAACCACTCTTCACTGCATGTATGTGTCCATCTTCCATGGTTTGAGTATGACTCTGTACACATCTTCGAGTGCTGAAATAACCATTTTGAATGGTAGTAATTGGATGGAGAACAGAAATTGTACGTAGATTCAGCTAACATGTGGCTGCTGCTGTTGTCTTTTCCTTTTCTCTACAGTAAAATTCATATGGTTGCATTAATTTCCTTTGTCCTGCACAGTTTGTGGTAGCTGGTGCAGCTGCTGGAGTCTGGGCTTACCAGAGACGGAGGCAGAAGACGAATGTGTACGTTATGACATTAGACCTTGTGAGAGGCGTGCCGTTGACAGTAAAGGAGAAGCAAACGATACTGCACCTCTTAACACCACCACCTGCTCAGAGAAGGTGGTGGTGGCAGCAGCTGTTTAACCGTGGAACATAAGATCGTAAATCGGCTTCTGTCGCTCATCCTAAATCTGTAGCTACGTTCAAAACTTACGCCATAAAATTATGAACTATGAAGTTCGCTGTCTGAAGGCGTTTGTTATAGGCGACTTCTGTAAGTTATGGTTGATTCGTGGCATGATATAATGATCTTGCGCCTGTTCATGCTACAGAGTAAAGAACAAGCCATGGCGACCTGTGCTTACAGTTGCCGCTGTCTCAGTCATCAAAAGTCGGTGCAATTTGTAATCGGTTTTGGTTGTTTTATAAGCATGTCAGCAATTACTAAATCTGAGACTGCCTAACTGATGAAACATAAGAGTTCGGGAGTTGGACTACCTGATCATATATCTCTCCAAATCAGAATGGCGAGTGAAACTCCTTGTTCGATGTTGGTCTACCGTGCACGTTAAGGGTCTCTCTCTCTCTTTCTCTCTCTTTTCAAAAGGTGTGTGGCATAGCTCGTTGGGCTCGAAGAGCGTTAACAAGTGTTTCTCATGGGTATAATACTATTCTTCAGGCACTGTTGAGAGTTAAGCCGAAGGGTTGCATGATTGCATTAAGTGGCTCAAGTGGCTTATGATGCTTTGAAATCAGGTCCTTCGTTGCATCAAGAAAAGAGCCCTTCTTTGATTGAGGGGATCCGGGGACCAAACGGAAATGAGTGACTCCCTGATCCAATCTTATATTTCCACACTTTCTAAAAGTTCTTCCAGTGCAAATCTTCTAGAATAGCCGACGGACTCTTCTAGTCTTCCCGGTGTCCGCGGGTGTCTGCCTGCACATTTGTCACGTCATGTTGACGAGCAAGCCCCACAAAGCACTCCCTAAGTGTGGGGCTCGCTTTTTGTATATTTAGGGTCCTTATGTTCTGATGTCTAGAAATATGACATTTAGGACTACCCAGATAAGTTGTTTTTATTGAATTCAGCTGTAATGAAAAAAATACACATACAAAATGTCCAAAATTATTGAATTATAAAAGAAAATGAGAAACTCTGGTGTGTAAGTTGAATTTTATAAGCACCAGCGAAATTTTCTATTGTTAAATAATAAGTGAACAGTAAACTCATGCCGCTTATACATCAAACGAATTTTTGTCATATCCTTTCCTATGCTTGACCTTCTTTGTCATAGCTCCTGCCTATGCTTGACCTTCTTTGTCATAGCTCTTGCCTGACCCTCCCTCCCCTAGTTTGTTCCTTCTTTTCACCCCTTCGCACTCTAGCTCTGAGTTTGGCGATGTTCGCTGTCATATCTTGGTCTCCTTTGTCATTGCTCTTGCCCGACCTTCCGTCTGCTTCAGACATACAACTGCATCTGCAGAATCCATTAGCTACTTGGTCAACGATTGAGTTCGGCTACTGATTAGTTTTTTTATTCTCTACCTGTCCTTCCCCCTCTCTCGATTTCTCAAATCTCTTTTCCTTTTCTTTGATTATTTGCTTCTTTGTTAAACAATGATTTCTCTTCTTTTTTTTGCTGATTTTTTTTATGTTAGTCACTCAACTTTGTTAATGAATTTTCATTTTGTCGGGTCTCTTTCTCTTTCTGTCACACACAAACGTTCGTGCACACACCAAAACAAACTCATACGCAGGGATGCCTTTGCCTCATGCCACCGAGCCTTTAGAAAGGGAGCCTGCTCCTCTAGGCTCTCTCTCTCGCAGTGTTGTCAGTATGGGCAGTGTATCGGCCGGACTGGCCACTTGTTAAAACCATGTTGGAAGATTTAAGTACTGTGGTTTTATTAAAGATTTTTTAAATCTTTTTAAAGTTTAAATAAAAGGAGGAAATATCTTGGTACATGACCGATTCGTATCGGCTGAAGTTCATATCGGCAATAACAGTTCTGAAAGCGATTCAACAGCACGTGAGGATGCGTGTGAATGTGACTGCAGGATGGTCCGGATTAGCTCGACTCCATCTGAGTACATAATGGCTGCCTGACAGGTGGTGCCTACTCAACTGCCATTTCCATTAAAATTAAATGGTCTAGCAGTATTTCCTGCTGCCACTCCTGCAACTCCATTAATTTCCTTCTCCTTCCTCCATTAATGGACCTCCAACGAACCATTTATTGAGAAGATACTCGAAGAAAGAAGAAAAGTTAGAAAACCCATATTAACAGTTAACTCTCATGCATTCTAGTTGTATGAACTATGAAACGTTGGATGGTATAATACAAGAGAAGATTTACCAATAATTTTTTATAAATGCAGCCTACACGGGTTATTCATGCGTTGGGACTGTCGGTGTCTGTGTTCAGAGTGGGGTAGTTTGGTGGTCTCTGGGCTGTGATTCAGAAGAAAATCATGATGGTGTGGCTGCCATCTCCTAGAACTTATACGTGCTCTGTTGTAGAAAGCATTTATTGAATTGATTCTCAGTGAACTTGGCGGTTCGATGAATCGGCAATTCATTGATTCGGCTGAAATTGGTATGAATTGTAAAGATATTAAAAGAATCATTTCTCGAAAACATAAATGCGAAAAAATATAAATAAAGTTATTAAAAAATCTTAAAATATTTTTAAGAAATAGTCAAAACTGCAATCTGATATTTTTTTAGACTAGCTTCCGAATTGAATCGGTTTGTCACCGATTTCAATCCCGATTCTGACAACTCTTGCTATGGGACAAAGAAGAGGGGTGGTGGCACTGACAGATGATCCCGCTGGATACGCCATGAATGCTACTACACATGATGCTTGTGATAGGAATATTTTACTTGGGGAAGTGGGAATCTTGATGAAAGTCTTGTGGGCTACTGCTTTTTGGATCAATAGTTCCGAAAAAGCCAGGAAGGAAGAAGCAACTCAAGTTACTCAACACTCCTGGCAATTAAGCCCAAGCCTTCCCTATTGCCATATCTCTTGTCATTTTCTTCGGTTTGTCTTCGAACAGGTGTAGGAAGCAAGCTTCCTTTGTATTGTGGTTTGAGCAGTGGAACTTAGATACAGAAGGGTTGACACTCCTTACAACCTCTTTTCTGTTATCTTTAGAATATATAATTGAGGAACTGGCATTGTTGCAGAGTTATCTCTCTCCTGGTTTGGGTTCTTTCTCTCTCTCTCTCTCTAACTTGTTTTTCAAGTTTTGTTATTTGATTCGAGACAAATAATTCAGCAAGCAAAATCTGCTTGCGTTGAAGTAAACAAATCAGAGAGCAATACGGAAAGATACCGTTTCCTTTATTTTATGTTCAGTTTAAATGCTGTGTAATATGTAACGTGTGCAGCTCTCTGGTCTTGGGATGGCAGCCTATATGGGAACTTCTGAGCATTTCTGCTCCTTCTGGGTGTCGGAAGATTACGACAAATGGGGTTTCCCAAAGAGATCCCTTCGATCCCATGTTTAAAGTTTATGCTTCATGAGGAAGTAAAAAACAGCACTATTTCGGGGTTCTGGCATAATGATCTTTTCTTTGGTTGAAGGCAATGGTTTTTATCAATTTTGGTACGTAGAATTCCCCAAAGAGATTCAGAGAATCTGCCTGAGTTGTATCGAATTGGATCAGTCTATTGGAAGAATTAAACTCAGAAAGATGAACTGATGCATTGTCAGAATGACTCGCTATGTCTAATCAGAGTCCAAATACACATTAGACGCCTCAATCATGTTACCAAGCAGATACCATAACTGTGAAAGAAAATAAAAGATCGGTTGGCGACTCATTCTGATGAGATTGATATTGATTTCAACGTCATGCCTCTGTCGAAACAGTTATTCACACACCACAGTTCTGCACTTTAGCCAGCCTTTACCAATGCTTCCTAAGCTTATTCTTTAGTTAGACATATACCAGCATTTCGAAACTCATCATAGGGTTGATAATCAAGAGATTTCTGCTACAGTAGTTCAGGTATTCAAACATGCCCATCTAATCAATGAAACTGAGTCTTTCCCCATGAACTTCTAAGAAATTCTGCTAAACAAAAATAGATTCCAAGAAAATGACTAGATTATTTTGTCATAAATGCATCATGTCATTGCAGATGTGCTGATTCAATACTGATCTTTACTCATAATTACCACCTCTCAATTGCATTTCAATCTGCAACTGACAGACAAATTCATTAATGACGGGCATGAATGGTGGAGTTGGCAGCAACAAAAAGCAATGAAGAGACACAGTCCAGTGTGCGCCGGGAGAAAACCAGACAGGTTCTGGCAAAAGTGCTGTATTGCCCACCCCAACAACTACCAGTGGTGGAGGCCCAAAAGGATCTGCATAGTGGGGGCGGTTCATGGCTGTCAGATGAGCATTATATGTTGGGTTTCATGTGCGCTTGTTTCTCCTTATGCACGACAAATCTGTGGTCACTTCCTGGAGCCAGGGAGGAATCGAGGCATGAGGATTAAATTTTTTCCATTCGATCATCAAAGATAGCAGTGATCTAAAAGTTGGAAAATTGACCTGTTGATTTCTTCCAGATATTCGTTTCTTTTGAACAATTGTCCTAAAGATAAAACTTTTGTAAGCTTCAACCGGAGTGCTTTCAACTAACAGCTGTTGCCAAGAATTTACCAATGACAACAACTGTGACCTGTAACCTCCTATGGAACTGAACGTCTTTTGGTTTTTTCTTTCATCTGCTTGCAAGAGTCTGTATACATACACACTTTATAAGTAGAATTTTCATACCATCTGCAAGAAGAGAGCAAGCTTGCCATTTTTATATGGATGTTGAAGTTGCAGATTAAATTAAATTAACACTAGATGCTTATATGTGGGTTATGAAATAAAAACTTCGAAAGTCTGATCAGTAGAGAGCTGGAATTGTAGCAAACGAATCGTTGCATCATTCGGTCAGAGATGATTCCAAATTTTTTTACATGATATAGTAGCACAGCATATAGATTGAAAGCATGGAAATTAGGAGACCACGTAGATTTCTCTTCATTGGAAGAAAAGAGCTTCCTTTCAGCCATTACAAACAGCAGGGAACTCAAAACAAACATATCAGATGTTATCTGTACGTCCTGATGCTACAAGTCTAAAACAAAAATAAAAGATACATATATATGGGAAGCAGGTTGTCCTGATATGATGAACGCACACAAGCATGGTGTTGCGCATCTACGAGCCTCAAAACCCCTTCCAAAACAAGTGATCTGATCATCAATAAGCAACACATGTGCCTCCGCACATTATACTCCTGTACAAAATTAAAAGCAATGTCAATGAACAGAACCTGTTATGCAACTAAAAAGATTTGTTGACAAAGTGGAAAGTGAAAGAAATCATAGGTTTGTAAATTCATTAAGATGTGAGATAAAACGTGTTCTGGATATTCTGATTAAAAGGCACCCATGTTTTCAGAACTACGAAGAAGATGTCAAGAAAAGTAATTTTCATGGGGCGATGGTGGTAGAACAAATAGCAAAATAAATATGAAAACTGCATATGAATCTTGAAAGCAATTATAACTTGAAAAGCAGGCATCGTTTTGTTACTGTAGGTTCCTTCGTCATCAGATAAAAGAGAGCATCCCAAAATCTTCCGTTTTCTCCATACACCTAAGAGGACCAATCTTTTGAATGAACATTCCATGAGCTTGGTCCAAATAGCACTTGACCACTTACATGATTGAGCAACCAGAACTTCTCTTTTTCTTTTTGATCATTTCCTTCCTTCTTGGGGGTTGAAGAACAACCTTTATAGCAGTATCAAAAACAGCCTTGATATTCTGCATCAGAAAAAAATGGAGAAAAGCATGTCCATAACTTTGCAATGGAAAAGGTTACAAATCAAATAAGTTGTAATTACTAATAGATGAAAATGAAACAGCTTTCAGAAGGAAAAAAAATTGCATTCAGTATCGAGCGATCGAGAATTAGCAACCTGCTGAGTTTTGGAGCTGCATTCAATATAAGCGGCAGCACCAATCTGCTTCCTTAGCTCCTCCCCCTGAAACAAGTAAGCCAGTGATTAGAACATGAAGCAAAATGAATCAGGTTAAGGGACAGGAAAAATCACGGGAGCCCTCTTACCTGTGCTGTTGTTACTGCACCGGAACCCGCATGATCAGCCAGATAACCTTTATCATCACGGAGATCTGAAAAATATTCAGGACAAAATTTATGACAGGTCTCATACTTCCGTGAACAATCTTTTCGTTGCAAATGCCATGACAAATTACATGTCCATTATACAGTAACAAAGAGTATTACAACAACATTTCAATGATTATGCCTAAATGTGGACTACAAAAGCGTTCAAGTAAAATTTACAATCAAATGGATCGATGAACGCACCTAATTTGGTTCCAACGAGAACAATTGGAACATTGGGGGCGAACCGGCGAAGCTCAGGCATCCACTGCACAGAACAAAAGACACACAATTGTTGAGAGTTAGTCGAGTAAAACAAATAAGATGGCTCTGAAAGGTTGCAACAAGAATGTTATGAACGAGGATAATCTGACTCAGAGAGCAACGACAAAGAGAGTAAAGAGGTGCTGACCTTCTTGAGGACATTTTCATAGCTTGCCCTGCTGAGCAAAGAGAAGGCCAAAACAAACACATCAGCTCCCCTGTAACTCAGTGGCCTTAACCTACTGTAATCTTCTTGGCCTGTCAATGTGCCCTTCTCCAGTTAGTATAGTTCACGCAGATAGACTTGAAAAAAAAAGAAAGAACAAACATCTAAGAGAAGCCCCTCCTCTACCAACCATGGAGTCTCTCTCTCTCTCTCTCTCTCTCTCTCTCTCTCTCTCTCTCTCTCTCTCTCTCTCTCTCTCTCGTGCGCTAAGTGGTAGCTTCTGCTCATAGAAGAATACCTGCTGTGTCCCAAAGTCCTAAATTGACAACGTTTCCATCCACCAAGACATTTGCACTGAAGTTGTCAAAGACTGTAGGAATATAGTCCTGCTCAGAACCCCAAAACAAAAACAAGAACATTCTCAAACAATGTCAATAATGGAGTATCGTAACGCCTAGTGAACACATGTAAAATGATGCAAGAGAAACTTTTAGAAGTACCACGTACCAAGATCTTAAAGGCAATTATTTTTGTTTGAATAACAGATCAAAACCATCTTTAAGTACTGAAACTTTCTTTAAAACTAGAACAGAGACAAGATTTACAGGCAAAATATGAAGTCTGTCCAAATGAAAGTCATCTTCTGGACTGAAATTGCTTGAGTTCATCGGAAAAAGTAAACGGAAAAAAAAATGAAACCATGGTACCCTTCCCGTTTAATGCGGTGAAGCAACAACACCCAACCAGCTACTTCCGACGGATATGAACGATTTATAATAAAAAGATAACTTCTTTTTTTTCCTCATGCTGCCAAGGATAGAAAACTTAGTGGGGAAGGATAGAAAACTTACAGTAGGGAACTTGTTGCTGGTGTAGCAGATGAGCATACAAGTCTTTCCCACAGCACCATCTCCCACTGTCACACACTTGATGAACTTCGAGGCGCTCATCTCTCATGAAGAGGATGAACTACTAAGAAGAAGAAGAAGAAGAAGTCGAGTACTGAAAGATAACTTTCTGAATTACAGGAAAGCAGTGAGAGAGAGAGAGAGAGAGAGTGAAGAAGTATTAGTAGAAGAGGGGGCCATGGGGATCCAGTCAAACTCTATTATAGGTGCCATCCATCCACTCCCCCCCATAAATTTTCAAATCTAACAGACATTTATTTTGAACCTACAGAAGCTTTTGATTGGACCCACCAACCAAACGGCTCTCTGTAAGCTTCAGGTGCTCTCTCTCTCTCTCTTATGTGAGAAAGCAGAGGACATTCAGCAGTATTTGTTACAAAACTACAAAACTGTCCAAAAGCTTGTGCCGTCCGCTCCTCGAATGCTAATCAAATAAACAATTCATACAAATTGGCTCTTTCTGTTCCTATATTGTTTCCCCATTTTTTCCACTTTAGTAGTCCTTGTTCTATTAGAGGAGATATGGATATTGTGGACATAAACGAATTAAAAGGGCACATGAAAATCTTAGAGACTCACTAAAGTGAGCGAGTAGCATAGTTGGTCGGAGTAAACAGTTGATACATTTTTATTTTGATTTTTATGACTGTTTTTTTTTTTGGGCTGTTAAAAAGTGGGGTACGCTCTGTCAAATTGAAGGTAGGCCACTGCCCACCCAAACTCCAATGTACTTCAAGTCTCCCAAACAAAAGGAATATAAGGGCATCTCCGTTTCGTTAGTTTGAATTGGTTTCATTTATTTGTGAATTTATGTTCTTCAAATGTTTTATCTTCTTTAAAAAGTTAGAATCAAACTTTGAAGAGCATGCATGAGTTGACGGCGTTCCTGTGGAGGGGATAGTTTTGTAAATTAAAGTACTTCCAGAGGTATAAGTTTTGTGGATTCAAATGCGGAGAGTGCACGCCGAACACAACGGCGGCGTCGCCTCCAACCAATTGCTCGCCAAAAGATCGCCGGAGGAGTTGTGCTTTTTCCGGTCTCCGAGGAGCAAGGGAATGGGAATGTTTTCTGAGTTGACGAAAGTGCCCTCTTTCCGGCATTGCCGATTTTCTCGGGCCCGATGAGTGAAGACGCTTCATCCAGAGAATGACGAAAACACCCTTTTTTACAACTCGGGAGTTCGGGCCAGCTCCAAATTTAGGGCTTCGAACGGGCGGGTCATTATTCGGGTCTGGATCTTTCTATATTCGCCGAAAGAAAAAAGGACGCGTGCACGCGCCCCGAACAGTTAATAATCCAATTCGGATCTGATCCGAACAAAATTACGGGCAAACATCAAACCTGTATTGTCTTATTGGTTCTCTGTTTCTGCTTTTGACAAAATAATTAAATTTTTTTTAATTGGTATTCAAAATAAAGAAATATAAGCTTTATATAGGCTGGCATGGTGTCATATAAGGACCGATACGATGTGTATCGGCCGATATCTGCTCTGCTTTTGACAGCTCTCCTTTCAAGAGTTTCTTGTGCTTGAAAAGCCAACTAAAAGTGAAGCTTTCAAATTAAAGCAAGTCAAACGTTGAATACCCAAGGCTGCCTTCTTTGCCCTAAGTCTAGCTTGCCTGTAGAATTTTTTTTTAATAAAAAAAGAAAAAAAATTATAATATCTCTCAAACATATTGAACGAGTTAGTAGGTAAGAATTCTTTGTTTTTTTTTTTCCCTCCTTGTTGGGGATGCAACAAAAGAATTTATAGAAAGTAACTTATTTCAGTACTATTTTTGTCCAATCACGTTTAACTTCAGAGTTCTAATGAGCCATAAAATGAAAATATATAACAAAATTTGGAGACAAGGAGTCCCTTAAGTATATCCGCAAAAAACAAACCGCAAAAAAAAATATACAATACAATGCAGAAAAAAATAAAAGAGAGGGAAAAGATGGCACGACACAGTCACCTAGCCGCAAAAGGACAGCGGCGCTTCAACCGAATGACAAACTAAACATCTCATTGCACAATACGAGCCACAGAATCTGGTGAAGAGAAGGTGTCCCTGAAGACTCTGTTGTTGCGCTCATCCCAAATGCACCACCAAGCTGAAATGAGCCACGGCCTCCAGACATGACCCCAGAAACAGTCAGGTGGAGGGAAGGACAAAAGAAGAAAAGAAGACTTCAGAGTTCTAATGAAATCAATCGTTAAGGAGCATTAATTATAAACATTTAAATATTTAAGAGGTACATAAATGATAAAAATTATATTAAAATATCAATATGAGAATAAGCATTTTTCCGGCTATGTACAGGCGAATAGCCTACACATCTTCCCATTTTCTCTTGACTTCCTCTAGTGTTGTTCGGCCCGAGCTGTACGTGGCAGAAACTTGTCCGACTTACGGTTCCGAGGTTGAGTCCCACACCGGCAGGTGCCTATGAGGTTCGGTTCCGATACTAAGACTGCCTGGCTCCAGATTTTCAGGTTCGGATCTTAGCTCGATCTGAATCAAACGTGGACTTGAACTCAAATTTGAAAGGAAAGCAGGAGCAAAACCCGAACGCTAAATCCGGATCTGACCATTGGATTCATCTGAGCTTTGAAGAGATGAGCTGCATTGAACAAATCCAATCGAAGCAAAGAATCCAAGGCGGCAAAGTCAGAAATGAGTTTTTAAAAAATCAAAATGACTCCCAACTTCAAATCTTCCAACGGCTGTTTCTTTTATATATATATATATATATATATATATATATATATATATATATATATATATATATATATATATATATATAAAAAAGAAGAGTGGTTCGGGTCACCTGATTTTTATATATCTTGGGTACACGTGTTCTTTGCACATACAAGCAGGATCAAATAATAGAAAATCAAATAACTAATGTTAGATAGTTTTGAATGAGATACAAACACGGGAGCACCAACGCTCAAAAGTCATGCAAGTCTCACTCGAATCTTCGAGAGGAGACTTCGTTGCTTACCTAGCCACATATAATTCTATAGCCCTCATTTTCCTCCTTGAAGTATATAAATATTGCTTTACTTTGATAAAGAATTGATGCTTATAAGAATTTAAGAACATCGTTGGGACTAGCGTATCTCCGTTTTAATTACCATACGAAAATACATTATTAAAAAGACCCATTACTAAAACTTATTCTATGTACCTTTGTATTCTTTTCATGTTTTTTTTTAATTCTAAACTCTCTCTATCAATGGCTTAATCTGATAGAGAAAAGGAAGCAAAGCCACTATCATTAAACCCAAAGTCATTTAATATGACAAGAAAGAAACTAACATGCGCGTGAAGTGCCTTTAAATATTTTTTTAAGAAACTGCCATTAAGCTTAATCTAGTAAAGGGAACAGAGAGGAAGCGCGGGTTCCATGAATAAAGAAAGCAATCAGGAAGCAAAGGGCATCGAAACATGTTAGCAAGGTCTGTTGTGAAATAAAATACTAGGACAAACTAAGGAGTTGAAAAGTGAGGCAAAATTTAATTAATTTTTTGGTGATTGAATTTAAAAAGATAGCCAAATAAAAGATGGTATCAGTCAGGATTGTGAGTAGAAAATATAAAATAAAACAGGAAAAAGAAAAGACTTGAGGGGTGCCGCAGTTCGCCTCCTTCTTCGCAATTACTGACTGTTTCGAGACTTGGATGAAGAGCGAGACACCAGAAAAGCCCTCGCAATTACTAACTGTTCCGAGACTTGGATGAAGAGCAAGACACCAAAAAAGCTCTCGTAATTACTAACTGTTTCGAGATTTGGATGAAGAGCGAGCCCTCACAATTACTAACGGTTTCGAGACTTGGGTGAAGAGCGAGACACCAGAAAAGACGTTGAATATGGGCATGAAAGATTTTAAGGAGTTTTTTGTTTCTTGGTTGGGTGCCAGAGAGAAGGACCCACCCAATTTTAAAGTAGGAACGAGGGACACGCATGCGGACCGCTCTCTCATGTCGCCAATTTCCCGAAAGGGGCCTCATCTTTCCGGGAATTACCTATCCTTATCGTAGGGAACGGGTCGGGTTTGTGTTGCATATCAGGGCCCAGGCAAAACTCTAGAACCCGGTCGTTCGGAGCAGGAAGGATTCGGGCCCAAGTAACACGCCCGGTCGGGTTTCAGATATCGCCGTCTCCCGGTATCTGGTCCGTGTACCATTTTCTTTTTTCTTTGCGTCCCCCTTTTCATTTATTGTATAATGTGATTTTTTCCGATAACAATTTAATCTAAATAGGCGGCTTTATAGTAATTAGCTACTCACGTTATTGATCTTGAGCATAAGATCTATGTTTGGCACTCATAATAACAATCACATATTGTTATTGTTCAATGATTTCGTATTAAAATCTAAGATATATTTATAGGATCTTCCAAAGTTTCATGAATCTGCTTCAATTTTTAAATAGTTTCAATGGTGAGTAACCGTTTGTAACGTGTGCCAAAACGGCTTCTTAATTACCGACATTCTATCTTATAGAATTAATCTCATGCAATAACTTATATTTGCATTAAAAGTACATATAAATTTCATAGGTCAATTGTGACGAGCGAGTCGATAGTCAGCCAAATAAATTTCTTGTGTTGAGTTATTATTAACATAATTAAATGACAAAAAAAACAAAGATTTTCATGCCCATACTCGAAAATTTGGTTTTGCATCAAGAAAAGTATTAGTACCAGACCAAACAAAACCAAAAATTTTGGTTGGTGGGGGCACTAGTTCAATAACCATAATGTTTTGAAGGGGTACTATATATATAAACAACCAAATATATGAAATTATTAACATAAAAATAAGTAAAGTTTGTGAGGCTGGTGTGGGCAACAGCCCACACTAGCCACCATGTAGCTCCACCACTGCTGACAGGTAAGTGGCCTTAGCTGCAGCCAACATAAACTGGATTCGAATATGAATCGTATTAATCTGGATTCACCATATAGTTTGACGAGTACTAAATCCAAAAATTGTAGGATTACATATAAATGTGGATCTTATGGTAGTTGCATCTGGATTTGCTTTTGAAAGCAGTTGAAGCGTGAGATTGATCAGTCCGAATGTGAACTAATGACTTGGGATTGGGATTAGGACAGACAAATCCGTTATCCGACGGAACCATTAGGAAAAAATCAGATGTGGAAAAAAAATTAATCATTTGATTGTGACTTTGGATTGGATTCAGATTTAGGAAATGACATCTTGTCGGGTTCCAATTCGAATTCAGATATACATAAATATACAATCACATTTAGTTTTAAATAAATAACATATGTCCGATGTTCTTACATTTTGAAAAATGACTAGATGTTATTCAAAATTTGGATTTTGGATTTCGATAAGACCTTTCTTTGTTCATATTTGAATCACAATTCGAATCTGAATATGTAAACATCTAAAAAGGTAAATACGGTTAAAAGTATATCCGATTTGAATCCAATCCATCGATCTCCCTACTTTTCGCATTTCAGTAGAAGCTGCTGCAATATTTTTGGTTGTAATCTTTTGAGGAATTAATGGCAGAAGCAAAAGGAACTCAAATCACAGTCCTTGACGCGGTCAACATGGTGAATTTTATTTCATGTCTAGAAGAATGGATCTCCAGTCTGCAATACGGGTTAGTGCTGCAACAAAACATGATCATCATGCTCTTTCTAGCTACCGTAATACTGTGAATTTCTTTTGCTGAACAAGACGAAAAACTGCGAGAAAGGAAGATAAGAGCGGGTTCTGGTTGCTTTTACAAGAGCAGCTGATTCGGTACATCAACCATGATCGATCGAGGCCAATCGATCTTAGTCACACAGTTTTGAAATTGAAGAAGAGAGTACAGTTTTCAGCACATGAAGAGATTCGAGTTCCTGCTCCTGAGAGTATGAGAAAAGCATGCATTTTGCTCCTCATTTACTTTGAAAAGCTTTCAAAATTGTTGCGTCAATGCAGAAACTTGGTGAAGTTTTACCAGTCGTTTCTCTTCTTAAGATTATCCAATCGAAGGCAGCTGTGATTCTGATAATGGATACTACGCGGTGAATTTTGGTCCCTCACTGTGACTGCAATTCAGAAATATTAGAACATCAATCAGCGATTATAATCCTCATCCAAAAACCATTAACTTGCTTCGAGTTTCTCTGGATTACTTCTCAAATACTGTTGTTGGTCTGAAGGCCTGTGTGCCTTGTTCTCTGTTTTTCTTATTCCTCTTGCATTTTTTAATTCTCTTAAAAAGATAGGAAGCCGCATCTCGCCGCAGATCTGCATCGAAATTATTTGTAAATTGCCACTAAAAATTTGACAGTTGTTCCAGAAATAATGCGCTTCTTTAGGTTTCACTCATGTTCATGTGTTTCCTTCCTGTTAAGAACACCCTCTCCATCTCTCATAGAAGTGGTTTTTCAAGCTCTTCATTTTGTTCTTACAAGATGTACCTACGTTAATAATGTTAGCGAAGCAAATAAATTTATTGCATTGAGTTCCTGTAAATCACGTCAAAGTTTAAATATTTTCGTGCCCATATTCGACAATTTGGGTTTGCAACACTCTTTGACAACCGGCCAAACAAACATAAAACTGGATCCGATTGATAGTCACATTAATGAAATTTTCGTATATAAACAATGTAATTTTTTTAGGCTGATTGCCCACACCAGTAATGTACAGGACCAAAGAAAAGAAAAACTCAAATCACCACTCAATTCACAGACATAGCAGGACCAAAGAAAAAGAAAAACTTGATGCATGTCACCGACCTTTTAAGTGAGCAAATCACTTGGAAAAGAGACCCGAAGCTCCTTCCCTTAAGTTCCTTCTACTTTCGGGGTCTTGGACTGCGTTGGCACTAGTGATGACAGCAATTTAGCTTTCCATGCCCCGCCACTTAAAACACAGTACTACAGCAACCACGAGAATTGAAGTAGAGACATGTTTTTTTCATATACCCCAAGCACACTATGTTATGTCCCTTGAAATCAGATAGCCGATCTTCACAGCAACATCAAGGAAAATTACTCATGAAAAGAATTACGTAAGTCTCATAGGTTGTGTTTTTTTCACCGTGGATCTGAGATTTGAGATCTGCGATGATCTGAGATCCGTGGATTTAGATTCGGAACGCCCCTCCATCCGTTGGTTTTTAACGTGTAGATCAATGTTACCGAGATCTCCAGTTTGTTTAAACTAATGATCTCTCAAAACACACCTTTTTATGCAGTCTCGAATCTAAAAATCAAGACTATCAAACACAACCATAGATAGTGCATACGATTGTTGGTGCCAATTAAAAACATTTGCTCTTAGGTTTAAATTTCATAAGTTAAAACAACACAGAAATCTCACCACCTGATATCGACACAGCTCTGAATCTTAGGAGCAAGGGGAAGGAAGAGAGCTTCGGCTATCGCTCAAACAGTGGGATAACCTTCTCGCTCACCCAGACAATAAGCCGCAAGTTGGGCACTCAACCCACAAGAAAGTCACTATTTTCCCTCCCTTAACCCTTTTGAGATTATAAGAGAAAAAGTAAGATCACTATTAAGACGCTTTAAGATTACAATGTTTTCTTCAAAATGCCTCAAAGTAGGAGATTTACTTGCTAAAAGCCACCGGAAGAACTTGGAATGTTGGATTTAAAGCTTTGAAACCAAATTAATAAGGTCAAGAGTTCAATATCTACACTGAGCACATTTTTCATTCTACCAAATCATTTAACATTATGGCTTCCATATAATTATCCAACCCAATTTCTCTGCCAGCTTTTGCAAAATTTGAAATCTATGTCGGCTGACATGAGCATTAACCTAACCAATTTATTTGATGTCCAAGAAGTGAGAAAGAGGGCAATGGGGAATGGGAGCGAGAAAGAGAGATGAAAAAATGGGATTTATTTGATGTCTATTAAAAAGCGCTTGATATATATATATATATATATATATATATATATATATATATATATATATATATATATATATATATATATATATTCAACCACATGATTGGCATTAGTGTCGATTTATGGTGATGTGTTGTTTTATGGTGGCTTTAGCGATGACTTATAACTCTTTTGGAGACAAATTTGAAAATTTTAATCAATGCGAGAATTTTCGGCATCTTGCAACAGTTACTTTCCTCTCTCTCTCTTTCTATATATATATGTGTGTGTGTGTGAGAGAGAGAGAGAGAGAGAGAGAGAGAGAGAGAGAGAGAGAAATTTCTTCTATATATAATATTAATTTAACCCATAAAATGAGATTGAAGTACAATTAGAGAAGAATTAATGCATTGCCATACTCAAATTTAGTAAAAAGCTCCAACTGCAGGAGTTTTTGAGCTATTATGGAACTTTAGTACCAGCACTAAAATTCCACTTGAATAGGTAGAACTTTAATACTGTGTTCCATCTGAACAAGTAAAACTTTAATGCTGGATGTTTGTCAACTTCTCAACACCTAGAACAAAAGTTAGATGAAATCAAACAAATTGGGTTTAAATGAAATGTAGAATCAACATTCTCAAAATAAAACACGCTGTACTAAGTACTTGGTAGTTTTAAGCCTGGGTATTTATTTCCAATGCATTCAAATCTTACCTAAGGGAACTGACATGCAGCAGAACTCCTTTGATAAGGTCCTGCATGCATCCTGTGGTAGGCTGCTTAGCTAATAGCTCTCTGCATTGAAGGCCGGATATAACTGGAGACCACCCTAGAGCCGAGTCGAGCCCGAGTTCAGTCAGCTCAAGTTTGGCTCGACTAATGAAATCTCGAGCTCGACTCGGCTCGAGAATAGCTCGACGGAAGCAACTCAAGCTCGATTCGGCAGTTATGTGCTGAGCTCGACTCGATTAAGACTTGACAAACTCGTATGAATATATCGACTGTATTAAGGCTCGACAAACTCGATTAAGGTTCGAACTCGACTCGACAGTTACGTGTTCAACTCGAACTAAACTCGATTATTTGAACGATTCGACTCATGAACTCGAGCTCGACTCGTTAAGCAAATTACTTGGCTCGAACTCGTTAACGAGACGAACTTTAATGAGTCGAGCTGGAGCTCTAGCTTACCGAGAGTGTTGTAATTCAGTGAATAAATAAGCTGAAACAACCATTCATTTTCCTCACTTTGATTACAATCGAGGTCCCGAGGATTTTTTTTTAAACACAAGTGCTTAAAGTTTACCATATTTATGGATGACCGCTTAACATTTGAGAAATTACACATGATGGTCTGATTTCATAAGATAGTTCATAAACACGTTCTATGATGAAGAAGATTAAAAAACATACTCTGAAAAACTGCTTCACTCTTTGTAAAAAAGATAACTTCTTCAAAGGAAATTTTATAAGCTGCATTTTAAGTTGATTCTATGCCACTTTCACATGTCCCTTGCTTTCTCTACTTCTGACCATCTCTTGGTTTTTGTCTCTAAAGCCGCACCAAATAGAAATGCGAAATGGTGGAAAAACGGACAAAAGATGTATGTATTCTTAGAAGCACTTTACTTTGAAGATATTTTTTTTTCTTGTACTAAAACGGTTTTCTAAAATACAATTTAACAATTTTGTTCATATTAAATTATGTGTTTGTGAATTATTTTATAGAATTAGGCATTTATTTGTAATGAAGTTCAGCAGCTATATGCGAATTTCGCCAGATAGGCAACAAAAAAAGAAACTTTCATCAACTTTCTAAGGAAACTGCACCTTGCTAACATGTAAAATTTTCCGAGTGTAACATTGGTTTAGTATATCCCTAGACAAGAAATGCACTCTGGGTATATATCAAGTCTCATGTTCTCCTTCAACTTAAAATGATCAAGAACAAAGAATTGAAGGACAATAAATTCATATAGGTTGTGTTTGATAGCCTCAGATCTCAAATATCCAAAATTCACTTAAGATCTGTACAAATCTTAAATGTGTGGATTTATGGTCGTCCCCTCTCTCTTGGTCGGACCACAATTCGGTGATTTTTGTGTTTATGAATGTAACAAACAATAAGCTTCACAACTCAGCGCATGTCATGCACTTCGTATCTGAAATCCGAGGCTATCAAATCAGCCATATAGTTATTTTCACAAGAGAAAAAATGATGCAGTGAATTAGGTGCGCGTACACCTGCGACATAAATAATGCAATGAACAGTTTCACCTACACCTAGACCCACATCCACCTAGCAGATTTACTTCAAGTGGTTGCTTTTTTTGAGTTGTCTGGGTGGATGAGATCATGTGGCTTAGATAATTGAGATACAATGAGTTAGAGCCATCGGGGTGAGCGAGAGAGTTGTCCCACCACCCGAGCAAGAGCCGAAGTCCTCTTCCTTTCCCTTACCCATAAAAAACTACACAAATGTGTCACAGAAATCAGCTGGAATCCATTTATCCTACTTGAAGTCTAACACTTTTTTATTTGATGGGTGGCCGGTCTGATAATTTACTGGAGACACGCGACAATTTTTGTTATTATTTTATTTTTTTAATTTGAATAAAAAAATTATTATTTTCGAGGAGGTTGGCACAATAGATAGGGGCGGGGGTTGATAGGTTGCTAGCAGAGGCAGAGCCCAAGGGGGGAGAAAGGGTCCTCCCCTCAATTTTTTTTTTCTTAAAATTTTTATTTATTCTATATAAAAATTTTGAAAAATAATATTTCAGCAAAATACAAGACAAAAAATAGCTAACTACTGAAGTGGGGATGATTTAGAGGTAAAAACGGGTACCAGTATCCACGTTGTACTAAAAAAGTGGGCTCGGTTCACGAGCCGAAGACCCGACCCAGTGACAGGATTTGGATCCGTCGAACCCTACGGTCTGCGTCGTCCCGCCTCTCCACTTCCCCCCGCCACTGGCAGTGAATGACCGCCAGAGTTATCTGCCGGAGAAATGGAGAGGGAAATGGAAAGGAGCTCAGCGGCGGGAGCAGTCATGAGAGTCCTCTTTTTGGTTTAAAGCAGAGGGAGAGGGAGGCGGGGGCATTGATGGGGGCGAGATGGAGGCCATTCATGACGCCCAACTAACCGACCAACCACCGTTCCCTCCCTTCCTCCCTCCCTCCTCTACACGTGCATATATACGTAAATACAGACGTACATGGCTCTCTCTAATCTATCCCGCCTCTGTATCCTCCGCTCTCGCTTCCCTCGCCGCACTGCCTCTCGTCTCTTCTCAGGCACGCCACCTCCCTTCCTCTCTCTTTATATCTCTCACGCATGCACACTCACACGCTGAATTTGTGGTTTATGGATTACGGGAAGAAGCTGAGTTATTAGTGTTTTACTGATTTGAATCTTTATATGAAGATGTGGAGGTCTAGTTAGCTTTAATTCTTACTTTTTACCGGCCGATTGCTCTCGTAATGCAGTTTATGGATCGGCCTGCGCTTTCCCGTTCGGTTTTGCTTTTGTTTTTTGTTTTGTTCGTTGTCGTTTTTGTGAATTCTGTGGTTGCTCCAGGTGATTTTATTATTGGAGTTAAGATTTAGTTTTGGTTGAATGAAGGAGTAGAAGGAAAAGGAAAAGAACAGTTGGCTAGCTTGTCTTGTTTCCTGTGTTAGGTTCATTCCGAATTAGGTCAGAAGACGCTTGAATTTGAAGAGTGGAAACGGTTCGTTTCTATGAGTTGTTTGTTGATTCTGTTCTTAACGTAGGCTTTCTTGGTGAGTGTTTGAAATTCTCCATTGTGATCGGTCGAATGTTGATCTTTCTTCCTTGTTGAGTGGAGTCTTAGGAGTGACGATTTGTGAACCTTCTTTTGGTTAGTTTAGCATGAATTATGAAGGTTGACTTGCTTGATGAGGAATTGATCTGCGATCTGATTTGTTTTCCTGTTTTTCTCTTCGTTTGCAACTTTACATTTTGGAAGCTGCTAAATGATCTAGATCCGTCTTTTTATAAATTGCTCTCGATGTTTATAGGTAATTGTGCATATATTTTGATTGGAATACTGCTATCCTCTTAATGAAGTTTTACTACTTTTGGTCCTCTATATTTGAAGCTGAGCTACAAAACTACCGTTTTTTTCTTTCTGCTTGAATTTTATGAAGTGGAATGGCTGACGATTAGCCGTTAATTGATGCCACCGTTGTGGTAAAAATTTTGGAAATAGAATGGTATTTGTTGATTGATGCCACTGTTATGTGGAAAAAAATTTGGAAATAAAATGATATTTGCAATTTTGTGTGGACTTATGTTGACATATGATTTTTTCCTTTTGAGAACAAACCTTTATATGTTTGTTGGGTGGTTCCTTGTTTACAATTATATGATGAAATCCTGAAACAAATGAAGGATAGATTACTTGAACCTTGAAGCACTGGTCCTTGTTTTCTACTTTTTACTGTCCAAAGTTCATCCCTTCCTCTTGAAAGGCATTGGTTAATTTTTAATGTGGAGGACAAGGTACACGAAGTGGTGTGCACTTATATACCTATGTCACACAGGTATTACTTTTACCCGTACCATACCGATATGATACAGGTATGCCTGTTTTATGGAGCCGTACCCATAGCATACCGGTACAATATGTGTATGGGTATGCCTTTGGGTATGTCCTAGGTATGGTTAAAGCAGTATTAGGTACGGTCAACGTATCCAGGACTGTATCCATCCTTTCTTGGACTCGGTCAACGTTGACCAAGTCCATTTCTGTCCAAAAATTAGGGTTCTTTTTTTTTAAGTATGTTTCTTACTTTCTTACTTTGTTCATTAATTTCTTCTTCATAATCTATACATTTTGAATCATGAATGTGTTGTTTTGTTTGTTTAAATTCTTTTTTTTTTGTTATTATATATATGATTGTACTCATAGTGACATAGTCACAAGAAACACGAAAAAAATATGATAAATTAAATGGCCATTTAAAACTTAAAAAAAAAGAACACATTTTTTTGAAAAATTGTTAAAAACGAAAAAACATGTTTTTATCATTTTTTTATTTTTTTAATGCCAAACAATTTTTTTCATTTTTTATTTTTTATTTGTTGCAAGTCTACTTATCTTTTGATGTTTGTGTTATTAGTTTCTCATTTATTTTATTTGTCTCTCATTTTTAGTTTTTTTTTTTTTAATTTTAAAAATTTACCGTATTTTTTCCATTTTTTTCAAGCTCATCGTATTATACCCGGGAAAAACCTCACCGTTTAAAACTCCGAAATGTTATTTGTAACTATGATTGTACCTTCGTATCCAAGTTTCTTTAAAATGGTCCGTACTCATACCAGCACCCGTACCTGTACCTATGTGACATAGTTATATACTTAGTCTTTGTTTTTGTCCCAAATTTTCTAAACATTGTCTTCTGTTATGAATGTTCATGCACAGGTATTGTCTGCTTCAGACATTTGTCTTTTGGGTTTGTGACTGCAAAACTGTAGTATGGAAAAATATTTTAGGGTTCTTACATCCATAAAAGTTGGACAAATCAAGATACAATTGTTCTCGAAATTTGCATATTATGAACTCATACTTTTCCACAGCTGGTACATTCAAACAGTGATCAGGGTCTTGTCCAGTAATTGAGACATATACTGGGTCTGCTATTCATACATCTGATCTGAGATTTGCATCAGGTACTTCAAGACCATCGTCTACTATCCTCATGGAGTTGGTCAAATCAGCTGCAAAGATTGGTTCAGCCCATGAAAGGGTTGCTGTAAGAGCTGGAGGGAAGAGTCACAGCTACTTTCAACTTCTGACATCAGCTTTGCAAATTTCTACGTGTTTCCAAGAAAGCCAAAACCACCAGACAGACTCCATAAGGAATGTTAGTCAAATTTTTTAATGTTAATACAGTGACTTGTCCAGTTTTTGAAGAAATAAATTCTTCCTCTCTCTTTTGCATCTGCCTGTGATGGCTTTCCGTTGTTGAAGAGTTGATGTCACAACTATTTTGCATGTTTAATAGTATGTACAGAAGATGGTACAAGTTGTTGGTGGATTTTACTAAAAAGCTGCTGTTGCATATTTTTTTACCTATCTAGGCATTTAATGGGACTGAAAGTGGACGTGCAAAACAAGTCATACAAGGACAAGGGCATCTTAATGGGGCTAGGGTTGGAATTGTGGCTAAACCTTCAGCTGAGTTTGTATCTTCAGTTTTGGCAACATGGCTGAGTGGAGGAGTTGCAGTTCCGCTTGCTCTCAGTTATCCAGAGGCTGAGCTTTTCCATGTGATGAATGATTCGGTTTGTCTTTTGCCTTAATTCTTATTCCTTCATGTGTTGTTTCTTATTGTCATTAACTAACAGTTGCCATATTTAGCGGGTGTAAAATCACACTATCTTTAGAAGAGTCATGTTCAGTTATTCCACGGGTCTTGTCTGTCATGTCCTATGTCACATGGGTGCGGGTACGATACGGGTACGGGGATATGGGTACGAACACAGCAATTTTCAAATTTTTTGAATACGCGGATACGGCAAATTTTATATTCTCAAAAAATGATAAAATGAAAAAAAAAATTAAATTAATAGTTCTGATAAAAAACGTGTCTTCTTCTACTGTTTTCTGTAAGAGGAGAACTAATACAACAGGAAAAATCATACTAAACGACTTCATTTATTGGTTCGGATCGGGTCTGGACCAGACCCGATCCAAAACGTATCCACCCCGTATCCCATATCGGTATTCCCGTATCGGCGTATCGAAACCCACGTACCCGTGTGTCATAGGTCATGTCCCTCGAGTGTGCAGCTTCCAAGTTTTGACTCTGTGTATTTGATGGGATTGGAAGTGGTTCAAACAATAGGTGGTGATTTATGACCCAGCCTGACAGGAGTGCGATCATCAACAACCTCTGCATTTTTTAATGCAAACAAGTATTGTTTTGATATAATTAGAGTAAATGCCCAAATTATCTGTATTTATTTGATAAATTAAAATAGATATTGCGGTTGTGATGTCCTGCAAGGAAGCTGCGTTTTAGCATGTGAACCTTTGTACATCTTGTTTTGTTGTTCAAAGAATTTTTTCTTTTTCCCTCTACCTCCTTAATATCCTTTCACTTTTCAATGGTTAAGCCACAAATTAAGGCTATGCTTGCTTATAATGAAACAGAAAGCAATAGTCATTAAATTGATAACAAGCAGCCTTTTAGGCAAGGTTTCCCCATTTTGTAGTAAGAATATTTATATTCTAAAGTTTCATGTGTTGGTGGATATTGTACCAAAATTTGAGGTGTATTTCAGTTAGATTCTTCAACTTAAGGGGCTCAACCTCTTTTTTTTTTTTTTTTTGGGGGGGGGGGGGGGGGGGGGTGGGCGGTAGTAGTGGTGGTGGTGGGTGGAGGGTACGCATATCCAGGTTATGTTTGTTACTTTTGTAGATTGTACTTTTTCAATATTAGACAATTTTACCTGGCTTGTGTTATGATACTGAAAAAATGGTATTTAAAAAATTGATGTTATTTGTTATAGGAAGTATCTGTGCTTTTGAGCCCTGAAGATCATCGAATAGTTATGGAGAGTGTTGCTGCCAAATGTTCTGCAAAATTTATGCTCATTCCGCCTGTCCCAAGTATTTCATGTGATAAAGTTTTGCCTACAGAATCTACAGCTGGAGATGTCAGCCAACTAGCTAATCTGTGGGGGGAAATTGAAAGCACAAATATGATAGAAGGTAATTGGCAAATAAATGAATGATGTTTCTTGTGGAAATGGAAATTCTTTTTGTAACTTTGTGTAGTTTTGCAGGAGAAAATCCTGCCTTGATTGTATACACAAGTGGTACGACAGGAAAACCTAAAGGTGTTGTCCACACTCATAATGGTATCATATCACAGGTCATGATCTCATCTTGAAGAGATCTTTTACACAATAGTACTGTTACTCTGCATTCATTTTAGGTTCCAAGTCATAGGTTATTATCTGCAAGTAGAGCCAAGTTTAACAGGGACTTGAATTAATTTCATATATGAGGAATTTTGTGTACATTTTTCTTTTATGGTGCAGGTTCAAATCCTGACAGAAGCATGGGGATATACTTCCGCTGATCAGTTTCTGAATTGTCTTCCTTTGCATCATATCCATCAATTAATATACTCTCTTGGGAGTTACTTTGTTAGAGTTATTTTGTTCTTATTGATTCTTTTTGAAATTGTACTGTGTTCGGCAATGTTGATCAGCTGTTAATTTGTTTTTCCTTTTTCTCTGAATGTCAACGACTGGATCCTTAACTTTGTATCACATGTTCATGGTCTTTTCAATGCTTTGTTTGCCCCTCTTTATGCGGGGTCTGTGGTAATTCCTTTTCCTGACCAGTGTGATTTGCTTTTTGCATGAAATATTTTTACATGACTTGACATCTACTTTTTTTGCTTGCTGTTGCAACTGGTACTGCTGTTTTGAAGGTTGAATTCATTCCAAAGTTTAGTGTAAGAGGCATTTGGCAGAGATGGCGGGAATCATATCCAAAAGATGGGAACAGAGCTGATGATGCTATCACTGTTTTCACTGGAGTGAGTTGTTTCTCTGTACTGTGTTGGAATTTCTTCTGTATGCTAAGATATCAAAGTCATGCTAAACTAAGTTGTTTGAAATCTTTCATGATGGAGATATTTAATTGGCTCACTACTAGAGTGGCTTCAAATAAGATGGCTTTACAACTATATCAAAACTCTGAATATGTTAGTGTTCATTAAGAGTTGTGTGCCACTTCTTCATGATTCTACTCAGCATGTTCTTCTGTGGGCAAGTCTACCCAAAGTTTTACTTTCTCTACAAAGTCTCTGTTTCTTGGGCTGATCGCATGCCACTGTGTTTAGGTTCCAACCATGTACACAAGGCTACTGCAAGGCTATGATGCACTGGATTCAGAATTGCAGCTTGCTTCTGCATCAGCCGCACGCCAGCTACGCCTTATGGTAAACTTTGATGTCAATCCTGTTACATTTTCATTTTCATTTTCGGTGTAAGTAGATTTCATTTGTCATTCTCATGCCCATATGAAACGATATCTTGCTTATTCTTCAAATTGGCATTTGATGGTTGAGTAAAATTGAATTATGAGGTTAGCTGATGAAAAGGAACATCTGTAGATTATTTTGTTGGAGATTATGTTAAGGCCCATTTTATTCATCCTTGGAGTTGGAGAGTACAGAATTACACCTTGAAAGGATGGCAATACCCTACTTGTATCTGCTCTTGAGCTTGATCGTTGGAGATTGATGCAGTTCATACATGTTGGAATTATTTTATCACCCATAGAGTCTACTTCCATACTGGGATGGGAGTTGCAATTCTAAGAGTAAATTTGGCATTACTATTTCTTGTAAGGCGAAGGGACAAAACTAAAGAAGTATCAGGTGCCCAATGAGCAAACCATCCAGTCACTCTCTCTCTCTCTCTCTCTCTCAGTCCTTTCATGCTTTATGGTGTTAAAAAGAGCTTGTCACTGAAAAACTGGAGGTCTATTTTTTCCTAAAATAAGTTCTTTTTGAGATGAATCTTATGATTAATGGTACTTTTAATTCTTGTTCTTTGCACATTTACCTCTGTTTCTGTGTGGCAGATGTGTGGCTCCTCTGCACTTCCTTACCCTGTCATGCAACAGTGGGAAAACATAACAGGACATCGCCTTTTGGAGCGTTATGGCATGACTGAGGTTAGTGCAGCGTGAAACTACTTTTCCTTATTCAACAAGTTTGAGAGTAGCTTCTAATTGGCTATGAACTGAACACAGGTACCAATCAACCATCTTGTCATTATACCAAATCGTGATAATTGAGTATTTTAGGAAATTTCTGGAAGGAAATGCAGATTAAATAGGTCTTTGCTTAAAATCATATATATCAGTTCTTACGTTTGTTTGAAGTAAGTTACTTTTGAGTTTTGACTCATTTGGTAACCTGGAACTGGATCCTCTTGGCTGCGTGCCTCATGTGCATACATGATGGCAATTTTCATCAACATGATTATATTGATGTTTTTATCATTTTTTTAGTCATTAATATTCTCTCAAAATAACAGTTTGTAATGGCACTTTCAAATCCCTTGGAAGGTGTCCGCAAAGGAGGTACTGTTGGTAAACCTCTTCCGCATGTTCAGGTTATACAGAACCCTCCACTAGCTTTTATTCTTTTAGGACTCTTCTGCTTCATTACACTAGTGTTCATCCTATGTTTAATGATGTTACTTTAGGTCAAAATCCTTGCCGAAGCTGGAAGTGGTACAGCAGATGTTGGAGAGCTGTGTGTTAAAAGTCCTTCACTTTTCAAGGAATACTGGAAACAACCTGAGGTAAGCTCTTGATCACATTTTTTGAGTTTTTTGGCTGTATCTATTTAGGATTTATCTTTTCTCCACGTTGGCAAATAATATGTACGTATGGTTGTATATGCAAGTGATCAGGGTTAAAAAGTGTAGCTTCGTTTAGCCAAAAATATAACTTGTAGGCCCACTTGAATCCAGGAAACAAGTGAAAAAATGACAGGCATGTTTTGTTAACTTGGCAAACTGTTTTAACTTCCCAGTCTTTGAAGACATAAGTATACTAGGAGGTGCAGATCCATGCCCTTGACCTTAATGTTGCAAGGTTATGTTGTTTCATACTTTTTGAATCATCTTGTCTAATTCTTATAATTGACTTCTTTTTTGTGTCGTGATGGCAAAATTGGTTAAGACTTAAGATTAATTCTGATATTATCTAGATTTGGAAATATGTTTTTGTCTGATCACATCCGGGATCTATGATCCTCCATGGCTCTTCTGAGATTGACCATGATCTCGCTCTCTCTCTCTTTCTCTCTCTCTCTCTATATATATATATATATATATATATATATTTATATATATATATATATATATTTATATATATATTTATATATATATATATATTTATATATATATATATATATATATAGATAGAGAGAGAGAGAGAGAGAGAGAGAGAGAGAGGGAATGCTTTGATTGCTTTGCAACTCTACTGGAGTAGGACTATGTTCTTTTTATAGAAATCCTCCTTCGTGATCTTTTTTCCTTGTAGCATTATATTCTCATCATTAGGCTTAAAGGTATAACAATTCCTTGTCTTTGTACTGTTAGATGGAAAATGCTTCAGCTTCCAGAGTTTAATCTTTCTTCTGTGCTTCTTTTATAAGTTCATTTCATTGTCCTGCCATCCACGAACTTCTGTGCAAGTGCAACATTTCTATGCTTTGCCTGCAAAGAGCCTTTTCTGTGTTTTTTCTGCAAGTTCTTCCTATTTCACATCACCTCTTTTCAGTCTTTTAAGAATCCGTTGAGAAGACAAGGTTATCACTTCTGATCGATTTTTCTCTGAGACACTGACTGTTTCTTATTTTTTCTCACTTTCTGGCTTTTTCCTCTTGACATTGGACTCTTTTTATTGGAGAAAGAAAAAACATGTTGCTTCTCTTCGTTGTGTCATTGCACATGAAATAACATTTGGTTATTGTTGAGGTACCTTATGGAACATTCATATTATAAAACATTGTCATAAGACATCTTTCTCAGGCTTTTACTAGCAAGGGTTTTCTCAGTCACTAATTAGGAAGTTTCTTTTTATTGAAAAGATCTCAGAATTTAAAAAGAAAATGTTATTAAAAAAGGAAAATGTTATAATGATTAATAGAAAATTTATGAAATCATGGGATTTTTAGTTTTTTACTAATTTTTCTTATAAAAACTGATAAAATCCACAATAGTTATTAAAATATCAGAAGAAACAAAAAGTTTAAAATATATTAAAAATAATCTTTTGAAGAACCTTGCAAAAATATCACAATGTTCGGCGATATTTTTATTTGCCATTATTTTCAAAATATCATGACCTAGCTTTTTCTTAAACATGTTTTGGCATTTTTTTGCAATGTTTTGAAAATATTGCTGATATTTGTGACAGTGTTCTGAAATAGTGTTTGCTTTATTATAGGTAACAAAGGAGTCACTTGTGGATGGAGGATACTTTAAAACAGGAGACACTGTAAAAGTGGATGAGGATGGCTACTACATTATCTTGGGACGTAAGTTCACAGTTTTTGAATTGAAACCCTTTGCACATTTTCAGCGTGCTGCCTCTCAACCAAAATTTTATGGGTCACAACGTAATTGCTAGTGAATGTATATGCTCCACATTATGCATTAGTGTAAAGTTTAGTTATCACATTCTCATTCTATTTATTTCTAAGAGATCTTAAGTCTATCAAGGGTGACATAGTTATAACTTTTTTTAGGTACCATCTTTATTACTTGCTAGAGTAGTATGCTTTCACATTATAACGACCATGCTTTTAGAATTCATTTGTTTTTTCTGGTTGTCAGATAGTTAATGTGTAATATATATTGGTAACTATGGCTTGTGAAGCTAAATTGACAAGTCTGAATTGCCATCTGGTAGGCACAAGTGCTGATATCATGAAAGTTGGTGGATATAAGTTATCCGCTTTGGAAATTGAAGCCGTTCTTTTGGAGGCAAGTGTATTTTGTTGCTTATTGAAATTAAAATGATTGCAATCCTTGTAAAATCCTATTCAAGTATTCAGTAGGTACCCTTGAATTTTTCTTTGACTGTGACATCACTAGGTAAAGTTCTGTGTGGACTGTCTTGACGTGGTTGCACCAATTTTTGCTTGTAGAAGTTAGTGACAGTCTAAGGTTTCTCAGTTGATCGAAGCCTCAACCTCATTATCGAACACATAATTTTCAAATCTTACCTAATATCTGAGCTTCAATGAGCACAAGAATTGCTAAAAGTTTTGCAAGAAATGCATGACTTGGCCTTTCAGTTCTTATGGATAATGGAACTATTGGGTCAGCTGTGTAAAGCTTAGCTGCCAAAATTTTTTACAAAAGGATCTTCGGAGTTGTTGATTTCCAGATTGTGGATTATATAATGGGTTCATGATGTATTGATTGTGGATTATATACCATGCAAAGGAACTTGAGAGCACTCTCCAAGGTCACGAGAATCATCAGTCCTCGGTGGCCTAGAAAATCCAACAACGTTATCTACCTCCTGTTGTGATACAGAATTTATTTGATTGCTTCAGGAATACCAAAATCGTATTTGAACATTTCAATTTTGAATAATAAATTCATTGTAATGCTTGCTATTAGCTGAAAAATTGAATAAATTGCAAACGCTACTTGGATTAAGCTATTTAAATATAATGAGGTACATGGTTCCTTTAAGGTAATTCCTCAAATTTTTGTGTAAACTTTCTAGTGTTTTTTCTGTTTTCTGTCCTACTCTCAATTGTGACTGTTGAAGCATGTAGTCACTATTTTGTTTACGACCCAGAATCTGGTTTTGATTTAGCTTGGTCTTCAATCAACAATGATGTGAGAACATCGTTGTTGTTCATAGTATTATCTTGGGTGCAACTACGATGTAATAAATCAACAGCAAAATAATACTTAACACTCTATATTATTGCTGGCTTTTTCTTCATTGCTGTGTTCATCTTTAAGAAGCGTTACATATGCTAAAACATAAACTTGATTTACCAAGATAGAGTCGAAGTATGCTGACCTGACAGTTCGAACATCTAGTAAATGCTCTAAACATAACATTACAACTTACAAGTATATTAATATACATTAAGAAAATATGTCGCTATCTGTAAGAGTCTTCAATATACATAGGTCTCTGTCAAGGCAACCAAATTGATTGTAACTTTAATGCAGTGTAATCTATGTTTGGGTCTTGGAGGATTTGTGCAATTTCTGGTTTTGCTAATTTTATTTGGGTTCAAATTACTTATAATGGACACCATCAAGTTTCATCTGCTTGTGTATTGTACTTATGCTTGAATTTTGTTCTCGAGAGTAACTTTAGGGCTGAGTCACTAGGTTCTCTGTTAAACATAAAGAAGATATTACAAACTGATCTGGGAAATAACTAGATGCTGTGTTAATTTAACTCTTGTTTTGTACTTTCAGCATCCAGTAGTGTCAGAGTGTTGTGTACTAGGCTTGCCTGACTTAGACTATGGGGAAGCTGTTTGTGCAATCATAGTGCCTGCAGCAGATGCAAAGACGAAGGAAAACGGAGAATTCATGCCAGCCATTAGCCTCAAAGAGCTTCAGTCCTGGGCGAAGGATAAGCTTGCACCCTACAAAGTATACGACTATGTCCTTTTCTTGCTATGATCTCATTCTCAATCTCTCTCTCTCTCTCACGCAGTACTTGCGTTGGCACCTTGGAGTGAGATTCGTGTAAGCTGCGTCCATTTTAAAACACGTCGTCCATTTTGGATTATTTTCTACTTTGAAGTAAGTCTGTCTGGCGTGTTAAATGGAAGGATATAATGTTTTTCCTGGTATTTCATGTTAAAAAAATGGTTTTATTTCTTTGGTTGATTTTGTGCAAAACTTGAAGTTGATGTTGCCTTCAGTGAGTCGCTGATACGTATGCCAGCTTTTGGCCTACAACACACACCTCCATGTTGGCTGGAGATTTTATGAATTTGAATTTATGCTTTTGCGTTTTTGATTGATGATTAATTGTGCTACGCATTCGTTTTTGCCTTCTTTCAGCTGCCAACAAGGTTATTTCTCTGGAGTTCCCTTCCTCGCAATGCTATGGGAAAGGTTTGTTTTTTCTATCGCCTAGCTGTTATTATCTCTGCTACAGATGATTCACGACTCTAATGATTGTCGGTCGTGAGCAACTTTCTTTTCTAAATATTACAGGTGAACAAGAAAGAACTGAAAAAGAGATTAGGCGACGAACGTTGATTAGAAGATTGACCGAGCCATTGAAGTTGTGGTTGAGTTTTTTGTTTCATGGTATCGGAGCGAGCTTCCATTGGCTTATTGCTGATAACTATGTGATCGTTTCTCTTATTAATGGCAAGCGACCAACTTCGCTTTCAACTCTTATATTATTGTTTAAACTGAATTTAAATGTTGGCGCAAAAAATCTGTTCTAACAGTGATAAATGCCCGTGATGTCGAATGTTTTCTCAAGAAAAACAGGAAAAATTATTTAAAGGTAATCTTGGGATTAGTTTTGATCTGTTTAGAACTGCTTAGGTCTAATCTGATCCCTACCCAAGCCTACTTTCATTCCTAATCTCTTGTTCTTTGTACTACCTCTTCTTCATGGCCATAATTTTATATACTTCACCATTACTTCATTGCTAGTCAAAACTTTTGGTAGAAGTTATTCTGAAAGTGATAAAATCCACTTACTTTTCTTATTGGCATGCCAAATTTTAGCTTCTTATGTTTCTTATAACCGCATATGACTAAATTTTTGTTAAACCAAACGTAGAAGTCAAAACTCCAGCCTTTTAGCAAACTTTTTTCCTTAATCAAGCTGCCCCTTAGAAAAATGTATTATATGAAAAGTATAAGTTGTAGATCGTCCGGTTAACTCCTTTTCCTTTTTTTTTTGTCACATCTTCAATTAGCCTAGCCGAAAAAATTGGCTGATATATATATATATATATATATATATATATATATATATATATATATATATATATATAGAGAGAGAGAGAGAGAGAGAGAGAGAGAGAGAGAGAGAGAGAGAGAGAGAGAGAGAGAGAGAGACTCTGTTCGGCTTGTGTTGAAAAAACAAACAAACAAAGCGGAGCACACCTTGGGTTTGCTGCAGTAGGGCTGCTCCTGCCCGGGTCTCGGCCGCTGCAACCTACGTTAAGATACAAACACTTTAAAAAGAGAGAAAAAAAAAAAGGAAACTCACTTTAGGTTCAGCCGGAGCCACGGCGCTCCTAGGGTTTTCGCCGGCGATCTGGAATAGCCGCCACCGAACACGGAATCCGTGGTCCGACAGAAAAATCGAGAGAGGATAGAGAAAAGGCATTTTATTTTATTTTATTTTTTTACTTGAAATCATGATTTCATTTTCTGATAACCGTGTATGGCAAAACTTTTGTCAAACCAAACAACAATAAGGCAATAATTGGAAATGGACCCTTATTTGGTGAATGCAAATTGAATGAGGCAGGAACTGGGATTACAGCTAAGAAGTGGCAGTATAAATGAAAAATCCGGGGAGGCAAAGGGCAAACCAGCACGCGAAACGAAAGAGTAGTCGCCACCCAGCCAGCAGGTAACCACGAAGCGTGTCTTTCCCGGCCGCTGCTGGTTTTGAATTTTTGACTCCACTTCCCACCGACGGCGTCCTATTCCGGAGATCAGAGAAGAACGCGATCATCCGGCGTGGGACCGAAGGGAAGATGATCGGCCATTGCGGTCCTGCCGCGTCTGCACAAGGCAAACGACAAGGGCTTGGAAATTTTGCTTTCGGTGCGGTGGCTCATACGTAGAAATGGAAGAAGTTTGCGTTTTTGGTGCCCGTCCTTTTCCTGAGGAGTCCATTACTCGGCCTTGTAATTATTTTCTTGCCTTTAATCTTTTATAAGGCAGCAGAAGGAAGGGAAGAAGATTTTTATAAGGCAGCAGAAGGAAGGCAAGAAGAGGGGGAGATGAAGGGGGGAAATGGGAGGGAAGAAGATGGAGTGAGGAGGGCGAGGGAATGGCTGGAGTCGGTGAAATGCCTGGCGGAGAAAGAGGGGACGCACGAGTACCTCGCCATCGCCGGCCTGAGATTCGTCCGTACCGAGCGCGCCCGCTTCGTCTGCTCCTTCAGCGTCCCCAGATCGGTCACGGTATTCTCTCTCTCTCTCTCTCTCTCTCTCTCTCTCTGAAATCACATGGACTCATGGTTTCGGTTGTTGGGGAGGAAAGGACAGTGAAGGGAAGTGGAGCAGAGGAGCCATGGCGACGCTGATGGACGACATGTGCGCCGTTGCCGTTATGTCGTGTGACCTACCCACCCCGATTTCCGTCGAATATTCCATCTCTTACTTCTCAGAGGTCGCGGCCAAGGTGATCTCCCCCCTTCTCTCTCTCTCTCTCTCTCTCTCTCTCTCTCTCTCTCTCTTTTGCGCTCCCGAGCCGGAAGTTCTGATTACACAAGGAGTCGTTCACAGAAACATAGGTCACCGATCCTATTAGTTTTATATTTCAGATAAGATCAACAGACGAAGACCGCAGGTCAGATCGAATCTCAAATAATGTAGGTCAAAACAAGTGTAAGAAACTGATAAAACACCCAATCTGACACGATTCTTTATTTTAATTGGTGAATCTAAATTTATTGTCCCAAGTCTGAGCTCAAATCTCTGGGCAACAGAGAAAAGCAGGTGGGCGAAAAGTCTTCGGCTGCCATGATTAACAGCTTACGATGGCGGTCCTTAAGCCTTTGTCCTTCCCATATATCATTATCCCGAGCGTGAACTGATCCCCCGATCGATTTATTCTCTGGCCTGCCTATAATACTCTAACCTGGCAATTTACCTGAACATATAGATTGAAGAGTATGGTAAAAATTGAAATGGTGCAGGAGGAAGTGGAGATCGAGTCCAGGGCTTTGACACACAAGGGGAAGCTGTGGGCCGTGGTGGTGGATATCAGGAAGAAGGCGACCGGGGAGCGTGTGGCCCTTGCAAGGCAATGGATGGCCGTAATTAGCAAAATTTGAAGGCAAACAGGAGCTTTCTTTCACATATATTTCTGTTAACTGTGAAGGTCCTCCCTAACTCTTTCAGCATTCTTCTGCGTTCGCGGTTCACTGCAGAGATCGTCCGCATCCGCTATCACTTTAGTGAAGGAGAAGAAATAATGACTAAAATATAGCAAGTGGTGATGAGTGATTTACAATTCAGAAACAGAAAATCTTATAAATCTCGTATTGATGTTATTTAACGTTGTCACCATAATTATCTCATTTGTAAACGATATATGGAGGAGTAAACCATGGTGAAAAAAAGCCAAAAAAGATAAAGTTTATTGAATTATTATTTTTTTCATGGTATCATAGCCCTCTTCTTCTAAAGGACTAATGGCATCGTCTTTCTCTTTTATCCCTGCTACTCATCCATTACAAATCTTGCATATGGACTTTTGGGGACCAGTTCCCGTGGAGGCTAGAGACAGATTCAAGTATTTTCTGTTCATTGTGGATAACTTTTCTCATTACTCTTAGATTTTCCCATTAAAGGCCAAATCTAAGGTTGTTAAATGCTTCAAAAATTTTAGATTACTTGTAGAGAAACAACTAGGATATTACATATCCACTATCCAATCAGATAATGGAGAAGAGTTTTGTAAGAATGAGTAGCGACAATTCTGTGAGGCGAATGAAATTCTATAGTGTTTTTCATGTCTATATACCCCTGAGTAGAATGGAATAGTAGAGCGCATGAACATGTTATAGAAACTGCCCACAATATAATGCATGATGCAAATTAAAATATTCTTTATGGGTTGATACTTGTAGAACAACCATATACATTATTAATGGGCTTCCGACTATTAAGTTAGATGGTCAATCTCATTTTCAAAAATTGTTTGGGCAACCAACAAACTATGGTCATTTTTTAGTTTTTTGATCAAAATTCTATCCCTTTCTCACTCCCACCAATTTCTCAAAATCAACCCACGACTGTTAAATGCATCTTCCTCGGACATGCGAGTAGACAAAAAGGATATCTTTGCTTTGATGAAAGTCAACAAAAAAATAGTGTGACCTGTCGTATAACATTTGATGAGGTGCCTTTTGAAAATCCTTCTTCTCATAAGGTATCGATACCCAAAGACAATGCAGAAAAAAAAATTAAAACTTTGATTCAAAAAACAAAAAGTATTGACGTTTATAAACATGATGATCATATTGGCCACCTGCCTCCTCAAGGTATTGTTCTACCTATAATATTACTTCTCCAGTTTTGCAGGATCAAGATCTCAACTTCATTGCTCCAGCCACTCAACCAACTTTATTGTCTTTCAATATGGCTGCAACATCTCTAGTTGGTCAAGATATGGCAGATTCTAATATTGAAGATCAAGAACCGTGACTATCACATGCATCTCTACATGAGACAACCTGTAACAGAGAGACTGATGTACATATGTCAAGACCAACTTACCATACTCACCTGATGACAACTCATCAATGACTAGGTCGCTAACTCCCAAGGCGCTTATTGGAGCAATCGAATCAAATGAACCCATGTCTTGAAAAGAAGCTTCCACCAACAAAATATGATAGCAAGAAATGCTCAAGGCACTTCAACAATATCAAACATGGCACTTAGTTCCACCTCTACCAGAATACAACGTTATCAGCTCTAAATGAGTTTATAAATCAAACGCAATGCAGATGGGTCCATCGCTTGATATAAAGCACAACTAGTTGCTTGGGGATTTTTACAAGAAGCTGGCATCGACATCAAGAGGCTTTTAGTCCCACTATTAAACCCACGACAATCAGGGTCCTTCTTACCATGACTATGCAATTCGGATGGGATTTACATCAACTAGACTTTGACAATGCATTTTTAAATGGTTATCTTGACGAGGATGTCTACATGGCCTAGCCTGATGGTTTTGTTGATTCTCAACATCCCACCTATTGACAATCACTCTATGGGCTCAAAGAAACACCAAGAGCATGGTATTCTCCACTTAGTTGTCATCTACAAAATCGTGGATTCCAGATTTCTCGATCTGATCCTTCACTCTTCTTCTACATTAAAGGTGAAGCTGAATTATTTTTGTTAGTCTATGTTGACAACTTTATCATTACTGGTTCAACAGTTTGTTCAAGAATTTTCTGTCAAGGATTTAGGAAAATTATCTTATTTTTTTGGAGTCGAAGTCACTCGAAAGGCAAATGCTCTATATCTATGTCAACAATAATATATCAAAAATATTATCTCACGAGCTGAATGCATCCCAAACATCTAGTTCTTCATTGAGCCCAACTAATGCTTGGGCCTTGCAATATGCTATCCTTACACGACCCAACATTGCATTCGTTGTCAACTGAGCATGCCAACATGCATGCACCTTTAGCTGGTCATTGGACTATAGTGAAGTGAATCCTATGCTATCTTAACTGAACTAATCACTATTCTCTTAAATTGGTTCCCTCTCCATCATTGCAGCTTAGCATCTTTGCTGATGCTGATTGGGTTGGAAGTTCAGAGGATCTTAAAACAATTAGGGGATTTGTCACATTTTTAGGTAATAATGTTGTGTCTTGGGCTTCTAGAAAATAGGAGCTCGTTTCATCTCAGAGGTTGAGTACAAGTCTCTCACATGTGTTGCTGCAGAAGTGTTGTGGCTAAAATCTCTACTTCAAGAACTAGTAGAAAAGTGATTCAGGGTCCTATACTATGGTATGATAGTCTTTGGAGCATTATACCTTGCAAGTAGCCCTGTATTTCACGCACACACCAAACACATTGAAGTCGACTTCCATTTTGTACAAGTTCATGTTAGCAAGAGTCATATTCAGATAAAATTCATTCGGACTAATTTTGTGCATTAGTTGTTACCATATCTTATATGAAAACTATATATAGAATCGTAAACCGTGGCGAAAAAAAAAAAGAACTAGAAAAGAAATAAAGTTTACTGAATTATCGTTTTCTTCAATCACAAACAATGTGCAGCTCGCACCTTCGAATTAGAGAGACTTTAAGAAGCAGTGGTGGAAAAAAGAACTCGGTTCTAAAAGCTTATGTTAGAAACAGATCTTATAACAGGCAGAAAGAAATTGCCATCTGTTGTGGAACTGCATTTAGCGGTCTCCTATCTGAAAAAGCTGAATTGCAGTACTTCAAAAGCCAGTGTCGATAATAACACTGCGGTGCTCTTTCAACTAAACGGCATTGCCATGCACCAGATGCAAAATAAGACTTGAACCAGAATTCAATACAATAGAGAGCCAACTTGGCCTTACTCCTAGAAGCCTAAAAATGACAGACCGTTTGTTTACCTGCTCATAACGAAACCCAAACCCTTTCTCAGAGAGAACAAGCTCAGGCCAAGGGCAGTGTATAAGGTACAAGACCATCTGCAAAAAACTTAACCTGCTTGTTGTGGCTATATTCCTGAGCCCATGGCTTCAAATCAACACAAAGAGTTGTTAACTGCATTGATATCTACATGCACGTGAGAACTTTGGGGAAAGAATTCGAATGATCAGCAGTTACTTGAAGATATTGAATCAAGAAAATGTCATAACCAAAAACCACACTGCAAGGGTCATCGTCCTGTCAAGCCTGTGGTTTCAGTGTGTATTCATCTTCGCCAGATTCGTATTGAGTTTGAGGCAGATCAACAATAAACGCAACACAATGGCTGCATTTGAGCTCCTGTTGCATGCCCATCATCACATCGTGAAGTTGTTATGGCCAAGACAAAACTTGAGAAGAGCATTAGTCTTCTTCGGGAAAATGATTCCTAGAAGGAACGATTCCACTGAAAATAAGGTTTTGCCCTGCCAGACCGTTCGGTGATCAGTTCGGCCATGCATGAAAGAGCTATAAATTTAAACAAGTGAACCCAGTAGCGTATGTTCAAAGATATGAGTCAACACAGTCAGATTTGAATTTGAATTCAATTTCAGGTTCGAATCAAATTTAGTTTAAACAAATATCCTAGCTATATCTTGTGTCCATAAAATTTAAAAGTTGTATTTTAACGTATTGTGATTTGCCTCAGATTCGGTTTTAAAATTGACTTGGGATTAAAATGTAAATATAAAAATCAGGTTCGGATTATGAATTGGGATTCAGATTCGAATATGAAAATACCTGTATCTCATTCTATTTAAGTCATTATTCTCCATTCTTTCTACTGTAATCTAAGGAATATTTTGCTTTAATTAGCAAATTTGACGCCAATACTACTCTGAAACACTAAATCAAATGCAGGGATGATTTTGCCACTTGCATTGAGCAGAGGTTAACTTCTTAATTGCTTCTAATGATTAACGAATTAATAACTTATTTTTAATTTCCGCAACTGCTCCACTAAACTAGTAAACCAGGAGTATGATAAGCCATGCCATTCACATGCACATATGCTAACCCAGGAGGGAACTCACCGACAACTGGTTGTAAACTCCCAACGGCGTCGTCTTCTTCTTCTTCGGCGATGGACGATTGCGGCCATTTTCATATGGTTGTGTAGAAGTTGTTCCGCCATTACGGTTCCGGCGTTTCCCCTGCGGTTATTCCTCGTCCTTTGATCCCGCCTCTGCTGCAGAGGGCAAACCGAAGGGTTTGGAGAACTTCTCTTAATGTGGGGAGGGAGAGACTGCTATTTTCTTGCCCGTCTTTTTTCGTCGTATCAATAGCCTTTGATGCTGTGCAGCGGAAGTAAGGAGGAAAGGAAGAGGACAGGGGAGTCGAGCGGCGTAGAAGAAGTATGAGTTCGGGGGCTGAAGACGCGGTGGAGAGAGCGAGGAAGTGGCTAGAATTCATGAAAAGCCTGCCAGAGAGGGAGGGGACAAACGAGTATATCGCGCTCACCGGCCTGAGATTCGACCGTACAGAGCCCGGCCGCTTCGTCTGCTCCCTCGCCGTCCCCAAAATACTCACTGTATGCTCTCCCTCCCTCCCTCTCTCTCTCTCGCTCACTCTGTGTCTCACGGTTTTGGTTGTTGGGGATGACAGGACGATGAGGGAAATTGGAGCAGAGGAGCCATGGCTACGCTGATCGACGCCATGAGCGCCGTTGCCATCATGTCGTGCGATCTACCCATCAAAATCTCCGTTGACTTGTCAATTTCTTACTACTTGGACGTCTCAGCCGAGGTGAGCTCTCTCCCTCTTTCTTCCTACGTCTACGCTGTCCCATGGCGGATTATAATTTTAACTAATGCAGCTGTAAGTTTCAACTCGATACTCGATTCAACAATTTCGGTATCAAATCTTATTTAATATGTCGAAATTGTGGAGCCTCCAACCTAATACATGATAGTCGTTTCTCCTTTGCGAGTGCGACAGCTACTGTGCTTGTGAAGTTGTGTTTTTACAGTCCCTCCACTTTCTGCCGATTCCATGGGTGAAGGGATATCCCTAGCTCCATTTGTGCTTGGTTTCAAGAAAACTGGCACAACTTTTGAATCTTTACTTGATATTTACTTACAACCATCATCTTCTTATATATAATTGATATGCATTTTATACACTTTCTAGTGATATAAGCTAATCCTTGCTAATAGGCGATGATGAATGGTTCTAATCACATTGGTGTCAGTTTATAACGCTTAGCTTAAGGATGAAAATTTTTGGTAAGGAAGACTGCATCTCTTTTGGCATGTATCTGACCACAGACAAGAACTGAGACCCTTGGATTAGATCAATTGCAGTAAATTTATCAGCTGATTTGAATGACCTAAGAAGTAAGAATGACTCAATTGATCTGTGCATTCTCCTGTCGATTGTACTGTTTTATACTGCGCATGTCGAATGAAAAATAATCGAAAATATTGTACTGATGCAGGAGGAAGTGCAGATCGAGTCTAGAGCTTTGAAACACAAGGGGAAGCTTTCGGCTGTAGTGGTGGATATCAGAAAGAAGGGTACTCTGGAGGCTGTGGCTCTTGGCAGGCAATGGATGTCCATGCCCAGTAAATATTGAAGTCCAATTTATCACACTTTTAATTTAATAACACGTTTCTTTTTTTTTTTTTTTCATTCTGACGACCTTCTGACTTCTGGAATTCAAACAGTACTTGCCTCTGGTTCTAGTTGTGACGGTTCTTTCTCTCTCTCTCTCCCTCTGTGTGTGTGTGTGTGTGTGTGTGTGTGTGCATATTAAACATGTTCTGGGGGCTTCCTGTAAGCAGTGGGAAAAACCAACTCTGTTTTAAAAGTTACTCAGCTTCTCGACAATGATTGAAAGAAGAATAAGATTGACACTGTAAGGAATTGAATCGGACATCCGAACGAGTTCAATCATGGCTCCAAGAATCGTGTTCAACAGCAAAACAGCATCGCTTAGCGAAATAACATTGCCATGCGCTAAATGGAAAAACAAAGCAAAGTCTAATTGAGCAAAAGAATGATAGAGAGCACTAAAGGCAAATATGGCATAGATGGCACACATCTAGAGAGCTTTGGGGATGTCTTCAGCACTGGTGGTGGTGATGTCACCCCCTTCTTCAATGTTGGCAAGGTTTACTTCCAGGTTATCAGCCAAGAGCGCGAATCTGCGGAGCGGACACCGAGCCTTTTCTCAGTGAGATCAAGCTCAAGGCCAGGGGCATGAGTATAAGCAGCAGACCCATCTGCAAGGAACTTGACATGCTTGTTGTGGGGGTATGTCTGAGCCCAAGCCTTGCGCACGAAGGGGTCATTAACTGCAAAACTGCGCTCCCGCAGATGAGTTCAGGAAACAAATCCAAATACCCAGACAGCAGTTAATTGAACATATCAAATTCAAGCAAAAAACCACAACCAATGCAAGCATATTTTCATCAAGAAAATGTGAACAAGCATGTCTAACTGGTTCAGAATCATCTTAGACAGAGATCATCAACAAATAGAAAAACTTCATTGCGTAGCACTGATGAGGTAAATTTCATCGATGCCCTTTGATTTCAATTCCTCAGCATTGTCGATGAAGCTAGGCACATGCTGCAAGCTGTAGAATCAACAGATCTAGTCAATTGACTGTTTCATAAAGGAACAAAAGGAAACAATGCAATCTGATAGCACAATTACCTCACGGAAATCAAATATTTTTTATCCTCTTTCAGAACTCTTAAATGTAATCTACAAGGATCTAGTTATGAAAATGGATTCCTAAACTGGTTTATTTTGAAAGATCAATATAAAGATTGGAAGTTTCAACCAAAGAAAACCTGAAACTTTACAAGTTGCAAAATGCCAACGAAACTAACAAGCTGATTTCATTAATAATAATCTATTAACAATGATAAAGAACTTGAGAGATTTCTGCTCGAGGAAGCTAGCTTAATGCATGGGGAGAAGAGCACCTAGGCGCGCGGCTACATCAGACTCACAGAGGATCAGGATATGCGGGAGGATGAGATCACAGACCTGCAGGTATGCGTGAAGGCTCCTGGGACACCGAAGAGGATGACCTTCTTCCCCGCGGTCAGGGAATGGACGGTGGCCTACTGCAGCTTGTCATCGGCGTCGAAGTAAGAGATGGTTCCATCCGGGAGGGAGTTGCCTACTGCAATCGGTGCCATTTCTCTCTTCTTTCCCTCTCTTCTTGTTGCTGTTCCTCAGAGCTTATACAGTACTATTAGGAGAGACAGTGATGGTATGGTAGATAGGATGTTGTGGGGAGTTGGCTTTGAGGGATCAAGAAAATAACTAGGCCCTTTCATTGTGAATGAAGGGAAGGAACAGCTAAAGATCACTGGCACTCAGATTGCACTGAGGATTCTGTGTCCGTTGTTTCCTTGCATACTATCCTCAAATATGGTACGTAATCAATTTTTTTCACATGTGATTGCATGTTTTTTTTATCAACCAGTTTTCCCGAGTTTCTAAAGAAGCTTTTGTATTTTCATAATCCTAGCTATATCTAGTGTCCATAAAATTTGAAACTTGTATTTTAACGTATTGTAATTTGCCTCAGATTCAGATTAAAAATTGACTTGGGATTAAAATGTAAATAAAAAAATCAGGTTCGGATTATGAATTAGGATTCACATTCGAATATGAAAATACCTGTATGTCATTCTATTTAACTCATTATTTTCCATTCTTTCTACTGTAATCTATGTCATCTCATGAGAAGGAATATTTTGCTTTAATTAGCAAATTTGACGCCAACACTACTCTGAAACAGTAAATCAAAAGCAGGGATGACTTTGCCACATGCATTGAGCAGAGGTTAACTTCTTAGTTGCTTCTAATCATGAACAAATTAATAACTTATTTTTGATTTCCACAACTGCTCCACTAAACTAATAAACCAGGAGTATAAACTAAGAGTAAGCCATACCATTCACGTGCACAAATGCTAAACCATGTGGGAACTCACCGACAACTGGTTGTGAAGTCAACAGCGTCGTCTTCTTCTTCTTCAGCGATGGACGATTGCCGCCTTTTTCATATGGTTGGGTAGAAGTTGTTTCCCCATTACGGTTCCGGCGTTTCCCCTGCGGTTAGTCCGCGTCCTTTGATCCCTCCTCTGCTGCAGAGGGCAAACCGAAGGATTTGGAGAACTTTTATTAATGTGGGGAGGAGAGACTGCTGTTTTAATGCATGTCTTTTTTCGTCGTGTCAATAGCCTTTGATGCTGTGCAGCGGAAGTAAGGAGGAAAGGAAGAGGACAGGGGAGTCGAGCGGCGTAGAAGAAGTATGAGTTCGGGGGCTGAAGACGCGGTGGAGAGAGCGAGGAAGTGGCTAGAATTCATGAAAAGCCTGCCAGAGAGGGAGGGGACAAACGAGTATATCGCGCTCACCGGCCTGAGATTCGACCGTACAGAGCCCGGCCGCTTCGTCTGCTCCCTCGTCGTCCCCAAAATACTCTCAGTATGCTCTCCCTTCCTCTCTCTCTCTCTCTCTCTCTCTCTCTCTCGTTCACTCTGTGTCTCACGGTTTTGGTTGTTGGGGATGACAGGACGATGAGGGAAAGTGGAGCAGAGGAGCCATGGCGACGCTGATCGACGCCATGGGCGCCTTTGCCATCATGTCGTGCGATCTACCCATCAAAATCTCTGTTGACTTGTCAATTTCTTACTACTTGGACGTCTCAGCCGAGGTGAGCTCTCTCCCTCTTTCTTCCTACGTCTACGCTGTCCCATGGCGGATTCTAATTTTAACTAATGCAGCTATAAGTTTCAACATGATACTCGATTCAACAATTGGTAACAAAATTTCAAATCTTATTTAATATGTCGAAGTCAGTAGTTCATTTAGGCCTGAGCAAAGGCAAGAAGTTGACAAAAATGGAGGGCGAGTCGTTTCTCCTTTGTGAGTTGCATCAGCTACTGTGCTTGTGAAATTGTGAGCCCTTCCACTTTCTGCCGATTCCAGGGGTGCGGGGATATCCCTAGCTCCATTTGTACATGGTTTCAAGAAGACTGGAACTTATGAATCTTTACTTGATATTTACTTACAACCATCATCTTATTATATATAATTGACATGCATTTTATACACTTTCCAGTGATATAAGCTAGAATCCTTGCTAATGAGGCGATGATGAATGGTTCCAATCACATTGGTATCAATTTATAACGCGTAGCTTAAGAATGAAAATTGGGGGTGAGGGGAGACACTTCTTCTCTTTTGGCATCTATCTGACCACAGACATGAGCTGAGACCCTTGGATTAGATCAATTGGAGTAAAATATATCAGCTGATTTGAATGACCTAAGAATGACTCAATTGATCTCTGCATTCTCCTGTCGATTGTACAGTTTTTATACTGCGCATATCAATGAAAAAATTGTATTGATGCAGGAGGAAGTGGAGATCGAGTCCAGAGCTTTGAAACACAAGGGGAGGCTTTCGGCTGTAGTGGTGGATATTAGAAAGAAGGGGACTCTGGAGGCTGTGGCTCTCGGCAGGCAATGGATGTCCATGACCAGTAAATTTTGAAGTCCAATTTATCACATCCACATCCATTTCAATTTAATGACACGTTTTTTTTTTTCATTCTGACGACCTTCTGGAATTCATGCAGTACTTGCCTCTGGTTCTCGTTGAGACGGTCCTCTCTCTCTCTCTCTCTCTCTCTCTCTCTCTCTCTCTCTCTCTCTCTCTCTCTCTCTCTCTCTCTTCTGTGTGTGTGTGTGTGTGTGTGTGTGTGTGTGCGTGGCGCATATTCAATATGTCGCAGTTTAATTCTGGGGTTCCTCTAAGCAGTGGGAAAAACCAACTCTGTTTTAAAAGTTACTCAGCTTCTCGACTGTGATTGAACTTAACAAGAAGAATAAGATTGACACTGTAAGGAACTGAATCGAACATCGGAACGAGTTCAATCATGGTTCAAAGAATCATGTTCAACAGCAAAACAACATCGCTCAGCGAAATAACATTGCCATGCGCTAAATGGAAAAGACGAAGCAAAATCTAATTGAGCAAAAGAATGATAGAGAGCACTAAGGCAAGCATGGCATAGATGGCACGCATCTAGAGAGCTTTGAGGATGTCTTCAGCACTGGTGATCGTGAAGTCACCCCCTTCTTCAATGTTGGCAAGCTTTACTTCCAGGTTATCAGCCAAGAGCGCGAACCTGCGGGAGCGGACACCGAGCCCTTTCTCAGTGAGATCAAGCTCAAGGCCAAGGGCATGAGTATAAGCAGCAGACCCATCTGCAAGGAACTTGACATGCTTGTTGTGGGGGTATGTCTGAGACCAAGCCTTGAGCACGAAGGGGTCATTAACTGCAAAACAACGTCCCCTCAGATGAGTTCCGGAAAAAATCCAAATACCCAGACAGCAAAAAACCACAACCAATGCAAACATATTTTCATCAAGAAAATATGAACAAGCATGTTTAACTGGTTCAGAATCATCTTAGACAGGGATCATCAACAAATAGAAAAACTTCACTGCGTACCACTGATGAGGTAAATTTCATCGATGCCCTTTGATTTCAATTCCTCAGCATTGTCGATGAAGCTAGGCACATGCTGCAAGCTGTAGAATCAACAGATCTAGTCAATTGACTGTTTCATAAAGGAACAAAAGGAACAATCTGATCGCACAATTACCTTACAGAAATCATCCTCTTTCAGAACTCTAATGTAATCTACAAGGATCTAGGCATGAAAATGGAGTCCTAAACTGGTTTATTTTGAAAGATCAATATAAAGATTGGAAGTTTCAACCAAAGAAAACCTCAAACTTTACAAGTTGCAAGATACCAACAAAACCAATAAGCTGATTTCGTTAACAATAATCTATTAATAATGATAAAGAACTTGGGAGATTTCTTCTCGAGGAAGCTAGCTTAATGCATGGGGAGCAGAGCACCTAGGCTTGCGGCTACGTCACAGAGGATCAGGATATGCGGGAGGATGGGATCACAGACCTGCAGGTAGGTGTGAAGGCTCCTGGGACACCGAAGAGGATGACCTTCTTCCCGGCGGTCAGGGAGTGGACGGTGGCCTCCTGCAGCTTGTCATCAGCGTCGAAGTAAGAGATAGTCCAATCCGGGAGGGAGTTGCCTACTGCAATCGGTGCCATTTCTCTCTTCTTTCTTCTTCTTTCCCTCTCTTCTTGTTGCTGTTCCTCAGAGCTTATACGGTACAACTAGGCCTATCCATTGTGAATGCAGGAAGAACAGCTAAAGATCACTGGCACTCAGATTGCATGGGGATTCTGTGTACGTTGTTTCCTTGAATACTATCCTCAAATATGGTATGTAATCAATTTTTTGCACACGTTATTGCATGTTTGTTTTTTATCAATCAATTTTTCCCGCATTTCTAAGGAAGCTTTTGTATTTTCATAATCTTTTTCAGAATTTAGCATTTTGCCCTTAATGAAAATCCGATTTCCTCGTCATAGTGGACCTGATCATTTATGGGAAGTACTTGAATTCGTCTTCACTAAGCTTATTCGGAAAACTTTAATGCGCTGTGAACGGCTAGAGTTTTCTTTTTTGAAGGATCCTTCGCTATTTGAAAAATACTTTGCCTCAATGAACGGCTTGTTTGTGCGTTTGTGTATACACTGTAGATTTCTACAGCCATCCGGACTCTCACGCCTCTCATACACACAGCCCGGTAGCGTCCGATCAGCCGGAGGACTTTAGCTCTTCAAGCTCCGATTTGTGGAAGATGGATTCTTGTGAAATTTTAAAATAAAAACTTCAGAACTATTATTTTGCAAGTACGGGCCAATACGCCGTAGCGTTCAGGCTTCCAATGAAATCTGACTTTTACGACATTGACTATACCTCACACCTGAAAAGAACAAGTAGGAATATCAGTTCGGATTTGAACAATCTAAATACATCGCAGATCAAGTTCTATCAAACACAATATAGATACAAACCACGTGCAAACCTTTTACATCATAGGAGAATGTGGGCACTTCCCTCATTGAAGGTGATTTCCTGTGAGAGTTGATTGTTCCGACTGAAATTAATCATAGTATCATGCACATATGGCCTGCTTATTCAAAATGATGCATTTGAATCACCGGAATCCAATGCAGAAATGGTTTTTCCAGACATTCGGCTGCTCCTCTAACAAAAATAACATCATTTCTTTTGTTGGTTGAACATGAACTTCACGTTAGTATTATGCGTAAAAATTGCTATACAGGGACCAATCTGTACAATAATGGGATACAACTCTTCCGTGGTTTTCTCGGTGTATCGCTTTTTACAACAATATGGAGCCTTTCGAGAAGAAAGGCCAAAGAATACAAGCATGTGAATGAACTCCTCAAATTGATCACAAGGAAATTGAAAAAGGAAACAGAGAAAATTGAATTCCTTCAACTAAATTTTTGTAAGCAGGCTTTCTTAATACCAGTGTGCTTCTAGTCCACTTTTAGCTGATTTCCCATGCCTGCATTTAGGAGAGTAACTACGTTTACATATCAGAACAAAAATTTGAATACGGACAAGCCTACCATGTAAACCACCCAGAAATCCCATTATGCAAAGTCAAGAAACCTAGCTACGCAACAACATTTTGGAAAAATCTGCATTTTTTGTTTTTGCTATCCAGACAAAAGACATGCAGTTTTTCACTCATGTTGCATCATCATCATCACACACACACACACACACACATAGAGAAAGAGAGAGAGATTTACTTGGATCTGTCCATCTGCAGTTCCAAGAACCAAAACTTCACCGTTGGCATGCAAGGACATGCATAGCACCTTACTGTTAGTCCGAGTCTCCAGTATTCCTACTCTGCCGTGGTTCTCCCTTGACCACACCTCTATATTACCTGTTCGACAGCCTAGGTAGATAAGCTCAGAAGTTATGGCCAAGGATCGCACATCTGCTGTAGGCACTAATGATCCCACCGTTGTATAGGATGCAGTAGTCCACATCTACAGGCAAATTAATAATGATATAGTAGTTAATATCAATCATGATCAGTTGCTCTTCATTATCCTAAAGCTTCTCAGATTAAATTACCTTCACGGCTGGTCCTCCCTCTAAAGAAGCATGGGATGAGTAAAGGAAACCATCACCGACTTCCAGAGTATATATTGGATTAGTTTTTCCTATCAATTTCCTGGTAGCTGGTTGAATTGTGATTGAAGTTCCAGTTGCCAGATCAACTTCCTACAAAATTAGCTATTTGCATAATCAGAAGCATGATTAACTGACTGGCACAAGGGCCAAATATGCAGGCCAAACATATTGATCTTCCTTGGTATGTATCAGCAACCAATATGTAAAATTTTATTATGGCAAATGGATTTAAAATATTCTAAATGTAGGCAACAGGAAGAAAAGGAAAGTTTGACAACGTATAAACCCAAAGTGTCAAAAGAAAAGTATGAAATATTGTGGAGAATTACAGCATGTCTACAGTTACAAAAGGAAATGAATAATCGTACCAAATTAGAGTCTGCATCTTATATCAGAAATAACCTGTGGAACAATTCACAGGTGTGGATTTTTACTACAATATAACAGCTAGAGAAAAGTGAGCGTTTAAATGAATAAAAATTTCAGCCTGTAGCACATATACCTATGATATCATTCCATTTTAAACAAGAAATTCAAGACATTTGCCAAAAAAGAAAAAAAAAATCCAAGAACTAGTAGTCAAAGACAAATGCATGTTTTTTTATTAGCGACAAGTTCTGTCATAGACTTTACAAGAATATGCATTAACTTATGCTTATATGGAGACAAATATAAAAATGAACAGTTATAGACGGGCTACTTTGACATAATGTAAATTTATTGCCAAAACATATTTCATAACATGGATATTTGTGATAATCAACAAATCGAGGTTAATACCTGAATGCTGCCATCATTGCATCCACAGTAAAGTCTTCCATGTACCAAACGGATGCATCTAACATGCTTGTTAGCAATTACCAAGTTGGAGATACCATTCCAGGGATGCACCTGTCAATGTTGTGAAGGGCATATCAAAAGCAAAATTCAATTGATTTTCAAGAAGTAAAACTACTTAAATGAAAAGGCTTCTACCTTTACACCAGGTCCCTGGGTTATGAAACAAGCAACAGCATTAGCAACAGCAAGACCATGAATGGCATCCTTCACATTGTGGACTTGAACACACTCTATTCTGTTTACACCCACAGACCAGACCTACTCACATCGAGTATCCAGTCATAAACTTAAAAAATAAAAGAAAAGGATGAAGTGTTTCTAATTGGTAGTAGAAAACTTACCCTTATTGATTTGTCCAAAGAGCCACTGTATAATCTCCCATTGTTCTGCAAGACTTCCAAGCTTGTAACTGATTTTGAATGTTCTCGAGTTTCCTGGATTAAGTGTAGGTGGCTTCCTTCAATGCCCCAGACCTTGTTAACAGCCATATTCCATGTCAATGATAAAGCTGACGAGGATTGAAAATTGTCACCAAGAGAAAGGATTTGAAAAAAGAAACTCAGCAGTGCGGCCATTAACTTTTTCTGATATTTCTGGACAGCATGTATATTTGGAAATGAAAGCATGGAATCCATATCTAAGACATGGCCTACTCTATGTCACTTGGGTGCGTGACACAAATGCAAAGTAATCATACCCGCACACACGCATATAAATGCGTGGACATCAAAGTTGCCAAGATTAATTTTGCAATTTGCACTTTGTTAGTGTAACAACCCGACCCACTCCTGGGCTCGGGCCCCTAGTTCGGCGGATCCCAACCCACCCCCTAGCAGTTTTGGCTCAAACCCTAAAAAGGATAGGAACTAGGACAACTATATATTCAGTAACTCCCTTTATAAACACTTGAAGATCCCTCACAATCTTCAATACATGACTAAATTTCTGGGGTGTTACAGTTAGTGAGACTACATTCCAAGGCTCTGGGTCATTAGAATCAAAACCAGACTCGGAGTTGAAATTTAAAGTTCAAAAATTAAGTGCAAAGAATAAAATTGTCACCTTGATTGTTCCATCTGAATGGCCACTAAAAATAAGATCTCTGTAGCAATTGATAGCTAGCACTCCTCCATTCATACTGCAACTCATTTGAAACAACTCTTTATGAAACCAGATACCCTACATAAGGAGAAAACCTTTAGTCCGCATGACCATCAAAAAAAAAAATCTTGATTACTGTTAGATTGCAGCAAACTTACAGCATTGACTTCTTGCTGTCCCATAAGAGCCTTAATCATTTTAGCTGATAAAGAGGAAACCTCCTTCAATTCCCTCAATTTTTTCAGTATGTCTCTCATATGTAAAGAAAGAACTTGGAAACCATCTGAAATTTTCAACAATCATGGCATGAGATATAGAATTATGGTACTTGCTAGCAGTTGGCACTACACTTTTGACAGGCTGAATACCAACCAGGGTCATGTATAAAGCTATTCATGGCAAGCATTGCAAGAGCTCTCTCTTCCACTTCTTGAGCCGACTTAAAGTTTGAAATAAAAAGTTCTAGCAAGCATATACGGGCAGCTCCACGTACCCCTGTGTCTGGAAGCTCTCCTAGAATAGAAGCAAGCCAGGTTGCTGAAACAAAGCATCTTGCAGATAGCTCCTTATAACTGTTCTTCAGACCCTCTCCTAAAGCTTCAAAAATCAGGCCAAACTCATGGCTGACTAGAGCAAATGCCATCTTCTTTTCCCATTTCACAGCCTTCTCCTCTTCCTGTTTCAATCATCCCATCCAAGAAGAAAATAAGAAAGAGCATGCGGGAAGAATGCACATACAGTTTTCTTCTTCCTTATGAAAAAAAGAAAAAGAAAATATATGTTGCAAGTACCATGTCGATACAAATAGGGAACTGATTGACAACAATTAAGAGTACTTTCAGTCACCTGCTATCTGAAAGGCATTTACAGTATCAAATTATATCAAATTGCTTATTACCAAAACAAACTTTCTTCTTTACCTAGGGAATTTGTGCAACGACCCAACTCACTCCCGAGCTCAGGTCCCTGGTCTGGCGGATCCCAACCCACTCCTAGCAGTTTGGGTTCCAGCCAAAAAAGGGTTACGAACCAGGACAACCAACCTACTTTAACAATCCCCTTTATAAGCTTTTGAAGATCTCTCACAATCTTGAATATAGAATTAAACTTTTGGGATGTTACAATCTACCCCCCTTAAGGCACACGTGTCCATGCGTATGAGACTCCAGGTCCGAGTGTTGAATCATGCTCCGATACCATTGTAACGACATGATCCATTCCCGATCTCGGGTCCCTGGTCTGGTGGATCCAACCCACCTCCTAGCCGTTTCGGTTCCAGCCAAAAAAAGGCTTAGAACTAAGATAACCAACTACTTTAACGATCCCTTTTATAAGCCCTTGAAGGTCCCTCACAATCTTCAATATAGGACCAACTTTTAGAGTGCTACAATCTGAATGAAAAATTCATTCCTAAAAGGCATAAAGAGTAAGGCCAGCTCCATCTACTTTGAAGCCAAAATATCAAGCATGAAAAGAACATGCGATGAAAAAAGGTAAAAGGGATAAAGCTTAGGACATATACAGCAAATCCATTCACTAATAAATAAGGACATAATTTACAATGAATAGGAAACTCAGAAAACATATAACCAAAAGGCTTTATTAGCTTGGCTGGACAAGGAATACTAACCAAATTATCCACTACCGCACTTTCTATAAGACATCTTTGGTCTCTCTGCATCATGGCTCTCAAATTCTTGTCAATTCCAGCACGTTTAAGAAGGAGAGAACGGGTAAGTGGTTTTCCTGATGCAGAGAACCTTCCTGGAAGTGCAATTATAGCTTCTGCAGCAGCTATTTGGGCGGTAGGAGATGTAGAATCTCTAAGGCAAGAAATGAGTACATCTATGGCTTCCTCACGATATATGCTCATCTTTCTAGGTTCTGCCTGCCAAGCAGGAATTAGACCAACAACCAAGTTAGTTAAATCATAGATAGTGGAAAATCGAAAATATAAAGAAAAAAAAAAGGAATCTCAGTAATTGGCACACTGATGTAAAAATTTCCCAACCAAGAGATCAAGTTGGAGCAGGAGACCAGCGATCACAGGGCGCTGATCTAGCAGAGCTGTCTGTAGGTAGAGAAGAAGACCATGCATTAAACTGAAAGAAGCCTCATCCTTCATCTTTTGCAGAAGCTGCTCGCTGCATGTCCTAAAGGAAAACATATCCATTATTCACGAACTAATGTCAGACAAAGAAATATTAAAAAACTCAAATAGTTATTAGTTATTACAGCATATAAGAAGCATATGAGAAAATAAAAGAACCAAACCATGCAGCAGAAATATATCATCCGCCTAATAATAGGAAGCAGATTAACAAGCAAAACTATCCTTCCCAGGATGGCATTAATTACAACAGAAAAATAATTTGTTTGCAAAACTGTATCCTATTCCTGGCAAAATTTGAACAAAGTCATTTTGACAAGCAATAAATAGTATCTATCTGCCTGATGAAAATTTCAGTTTTTACAAATTTATGAAAGGGAAAAAGCCAAAAGCCAACTGAGCTTTCTCACCAAGGTCAGAAGAAAAGGTTAGTAATCCGGCTTAAGTATTGATATAAACTCAAATATCCATCCAAATAGCGCCACTAAAAAATTGAAAAGGCAAATGTGACTCAGAAAACGAAAACTGCTATTCTAACTAAAACCTGCAAATCTAAAGCAAGCAACTTGAAGAATGGAAATTCATACAGAAAAATAAATTAGGACATATTGATAATATTTAGAGAAGACATGATTTAGACAAAAAAAATGATTCATATACAGCCAATCTCGGTATTGATGGCATTAACTAACAAAGAGGAGAAGCATGCCTGTTTATGCGGACGAGTTCAGACAGGAAACCGACAATTTCAAACTTCTCCGCAACACTGGCAATCATAAAGATTCCAAAGACAGAAGACAAATTAACCTTGTCAGCAATTATTCTCCTGCAACTTCCTTTCTCTTTAATGCAGTTTAATAGGATTCTAATAGCTGCAATTCTCTCCTCGGTTCTATCAGACTCGAGGCTACTGACTACATTCTCAAGCGCCTTCTCCGCAATTACAGCACCACCAACCTTATGAACATTACCATCATCTCCCTTAAGAATTTCCATCAAAAGAAGGATAGCTGCAGTCTTTGGCCTCAAATACATCCGTGGTTGCTCACTTCCTTCTTGCACTGCTGCCTTCACAACTGCAAGTAGGGAATGAATCAGATCCATGGCTACAAGACTTGCCCATGATGGCCTCAGAAGTGAAATTAATGCAGCAGCCTCAAAGATCCCCTTCTTAAGCAGCACAACTACTTGTTCCAGAATATTGGGATAACTCTGCATGAGTGTATGCATGACAGTTTCATCCCTTGCAACCATCTCTGACAGTAGATAAATGGTCGTCCTTAACACCCGAAGATCCAAGGAGTTGAAGAGTATCTCCACAAGCCTGCTAACAACGTCAGGTTTTGCCAACGAGGTCCGAATTTCATTGTCCGCATCTGCATTACCCCAAGCTCTTTTAATAGCAAGCACAGAATTCTCTATTTCATGCAGAGTTCCTGACAACCAAAGCTTGCTTATATCTGACGTGAGCTCCGGCACGATCCCATCGACCTGGCTGGTAACACTAATTCCGGACGAGGACTGTTTGAGCTTCATTGAACCAGAGAGACCCATTTCAGGGCTTTCATATTTAGATTGAACAAGGACTTTGGTCTCCGGAGCTGAACCTGCATTCTTCTCCCTCCAGTTCGCATTGAGATCCTTTAGCACACAGTTGGTTTTGGGCAGGATGGTGGTCGATAGTTTTTGGTGTGTAATAGGGCGCATGTCTTTCTTCCCTCTCTCAATCCACTCCTGAATGGCACTTCGCTCATAAGTTTGTCCCGTTTCTAGCGTCACCTGATCGTCAAAGACCTGACCCGTTATGGGGCACAAGAAATCTGTTGACAGCACAGGCTGGTGGGTCGTCGAACCATTGTCAGATGCATCCATTAACAAGCCCAGTGAACTGAGAGAGAGTAATGTGAGTAGTAAAGCCATATTGATAAGCGTAATAAGACGTGATAAAGCATGATACTCACCAGCTTGTTTCTGCTTGTTCGTCAGTTCCCTGCTTACGCTCACAAAATGAGGTGTCTCCGTGCATGCCATCCTGCGGTACAAGGTATACAGATTACAGTAATGTTGACCATTAGCATCGACAACTACATCAAAGGAAACAGAAGAAAGTCCCGATCAGAAAGTAGAAACTTCCATTGCTGTTTCTTGGAAGTAACGTTCGCACCTCTTCTTCGTCCTCGGTGTCAGAAGAAGTAAGGGAATGAGCTGAGGAAAGGACCAGTCCTTCCATTAGAAGACTGCTGTAATCCGAGCTAGTGCTTACGACTTCTGTTTTAAGGTCTGCAGGAACCATATGCCGCCACGAAACCAAAGGCTTTTCAGTTATGGAGGTGGAGGAGAGATCAGTGGCACCCTCCTCTTCCGACATTGGCTAAGCATACTCAACGAACATTGGGCAAAGAATATTTCAGCAGTGACAGGTGGGATAGAGAATGCATGCAAAAAAAGGTAGAGCAAAACGCAAAAAAAATGTAAAATACAGTAACCCATTATGTCAACGAAAGATCATGGTATGACACCCAGACGGTCTGACCACCTTACAGAGGTATAAAAATGGAAGCACCAACTGAACAGAGAGGTGCAAAGACAATTAAAATAGGTATTACTCTTCTCTATCATAAGTGCGGCCACATTTTGCCTCAATAATTAACGCACTTAACGGACGTGAATTAGTGGCAGAGTCAGAAATTTATAGCTTAAGAATACTATTGCAGAAATTCTCAATCCTCAGATGCACCACTATATATAAACAAGCAAATACTTGAAGGCACTTATAAAACAAAAAAAATTATAACGCTGATACCAGCCCATCTAGGAGTCCATGCCTTTTCAACAAGTATTTTATGTTTTGGCTTCATTGAAAATGATTTTTTTCTGCTTTAAATATATCCGGCCTCAATATGTATTTCTCGACCTTCCGGCAAAGACTACTTGTTCCCCTGTTAGTTAGCATCAGTATCAACATTATAGTCGCCCGTTTGGTCGAACGATATTGTCCTCAAAGCCTTCCCATAGCATATTTAATATCATATTGCAAAGAAGTTTGTTGGGCACCTTTATCAGGTTTGGTAGAAGCGCTAGATGTCATAATGGAATGACAAATTACCAACTCAAGCAGAGAAGGAAGCTCAACTGCTCAAGTGATAGAAAAGTTTGACCAGAGGGAGTAGGTCTAGCTCCGGAACTTTCGGGAGTAGGACCCGCTGTAATGTGTATACGTATTCACTCAACTGACAACAGCTTCTTTGTAACCATGTTACCTTTAAATTTGACTAAGTTGAACCATCATGACGTCAGCAATACTCCTTGACGACGTCATTCATATAATTTATAAGACGAAATTCCGTGGCATGTTGTTTCGTGAGAATGGGCAACAGTATTCTCAGGTCCTAGGGAATAATGGTTCACCCAATGCAGATAAAAAGGGGAGAGATCTAAGCGGGGCCCAGCATCCTTGTAGAAAACAGAGCTTACACACATGTGAACATGGAAGCCAAGAAATTAAGGACCAAGTGAAGACAGAAGTAAAGGGCATTCGTGCCTAATGTGAACATGGACTAAGCGTGACGCAGATGGGAGGGAAGGTCTGCTCGCAGACTTTCTTTTCCTTTTCAAATGGACATGAGTGCGGAATTTGAAAGAAGCACGGAAGGGACCTACCGTAACCTTAGAGTGTGCAGGACAATCATTGTCAAATAGGTTTACTTATATTTTGTGACACTAAAATTTATCGTGAATGGTGCATTCTCTAACAACAATACATTCATTCGCCATAGTTTTTAGCTACGGACTGCATTCTTTACAACATTTTTTTTTATTATCACAAAATATAAAAAACCTATCCGGCGATGGCTGTTGGCCAGCAGATTTATATATATGAGAGAGAGAGAGAGAGAGAAGGAAATGGGGTGCTTGACCTACAATCTTGAACCAGCTGAAACAAACTGGGAGGATTACCATGAAAAAAACATGAAGAAAGGACTGTTCAAGTGGTTAGACGTGGCAGTTTGGAGGCCAGAAGAAGCTGCCGCCTACGGGATAAAAGAATGGGACGGGTGACGAGCCTCTTTTTGCGGCACTGCACAATCATATTGACTTTGCGAAAAGAGTCTAATTTTGTTGTTTCTAATAGCTCGTCTAAATTGAGTTCTGTAATGGGCAATCAGGTTTGAAAGAACAAGCCACCTGAATTACTTTTCTTCCTATTCTTAAAGTCCAGTTTGATTGCTTGACGAAAGGACCTTGTCCTCTGGTTCAGATCTGCCCAACCCCAACTTTGCCAATCCAAAGAAAGGGCGAGAGAGAGAAAGAAAGCCCCTTGATATACAAGCACAAGTCAGATGCAAACCACGACTTGTTCAAGATGTGGCACAAGATCTTCACCTAACCCTGTGGCTGTGGACCAACAAAATGCGCATATAGCCCAACAAGAAATTGGTGCCAAATAGAACCAGATCTAGTTGGGTCCAGAGCCAAAAGGCCATTGCTCCAACGAGGAACTAGTCGGCGTCCTACATGTGAGATCAGGTACCGGCCACACGTTCATGTGGATACGGAGCCCATTTTACCAGGAATGTTGGTGGGTCGAGAGTCCATGGTCGATACTCTGGAGGAAAACTGGAACCAAGGTTGGGATCCTTGGCCTCCATCTACTCCGCGAAGCCATTAATGGATCGGGCCCTTATGTTCTAGGAAAGGCATAAAAAATGTTTTCCTCTGACACAAGAAATACAACTTGAGAATCAAATGTTTTCCTCTGACACAAGAAATAAGCTTGAGAATCATCCAGCACATATAAATTTTTCAACGTAGAACTAACACCACGGTGCCATGAGTTATTCAAACTATTGGCTTTTCAAAAATAGAACAACTTTTGGGATCAAATTGATGGTTATAGAACAAAGGCACGTTGCCTTAGAAGGCGTTTGATAATAATAATAAAAGATTATTTTTCAAAAGCAAAGTGTTTTTGTTTCAAGAAACACAATGTGATTACTAAAAGTACTTTTAAATCTAATAATCAGAGGTCCGTTTCTTTAAAAACATTTGGTAATGATACAAAAGATATTATAATTTGAAAAACGGTGTCACCATTGATGTTATGTTTAGATTTATAGACCAAATGCTAAGCATAAACATATCATATTTTTAAAAATAACTTTGCTTTTTCTTTGTAACCTGTGTCTCAAAGGCATTATGACTTACTGTTTTCTGAAGACACGCTATCCACATATAAATCTAAATCCTTTATCCTTTTTTTTTTTTGAGCTTTCAGAAGGCTAGACAGCGATTCAACTCCGGGAAGACTGAGACAAGCAAGCATCTCGACTCTCGAGTATCAGGGTCCGAATCTTATGGGTTAGGTAGATGCAGACCCTAAAAAATCGGGACCCGGCCCGACCTAAGTCAAACGTGATTAGCCGCCTTCTGTCCCACTTCTCACAGAGTGGATGAGGAAGAAAAAAAAAAAACAGAAATGTTGAGAAGAAAATAGGGAATATTCAGAGAGGAGTTGTCCTTACATTATACCGTCCGTTGCGGAATCCGGCGTCCCCCGTCTTCTCCGGCAGCTTCTCTGCTCCGGAAACCCTAATTCCCCTCACTTTATGAATCACCGGCACGAAGATCTTCTTATTCTTCTTCTTCTTAGTGTTCGTAAGCTCTTTGTCCTCTGAATTCTCCAGAAGTTCCCTCAAGAAGTTGGCCAGAAGCTTCGTGTTCTCGTCTAGAGCTTCCTCGTGAGCATCCTCCAGCATCCTCAGCTCCTCCACCGTCTCGTTGCTCATTCTCGACAGCAGCTGCCGGCGAGAGGCCTCGTCGAAGGCGATCGACTCGCTCGTGAACGAGAAATCCAACGCCGGCATGGATCCCTGCCGGTCTTGGAACTCCGACGAGACGGAAGCGAGGATCGCCTGCTTCTCGGCGTAGAACAGCCGATGCAGCGGGAGGAGTGGTTGCACGAGGGATTCTTCCCATACCTTTGGCGCGAGATCGCCGCGCGCGGAAGACGGGTCGGAAGCGAAGGCATCGAGGAGGAATCGAGCGGAGCGGACCGGATTGCCACGGAGAGTGGCGACGACGGCGAGGTGGAGGAACGCGACGGCGGAAGTGTGGGGATCACCGCCGAGGGCGGAGAGTAGGAGCTCCTCGGCGCGGTCTAGTAGGTCCAGACGAGAGTCCGAGTCGGGAGCGAGGATGGCGCGGTCGAGGGTTTCGGCGGCGAGCTGGAGGGAAGAGAGGGAGGGTTCGGCGTTGCTCGACGGGCGGGCAGCGAGGGAACGCCGGAGGCGTAAGCGGGCATCCGGCTGTGAGAGTACTTCTTTAGAGAAGAGCGACGCCTGGTGGAGGAAATTGGAAACCGTTGCGGAGGTCATCGTGGTCCGCCGGGTCCAACTTCCCCGGCTGCTGGTGGTGGCGGAGGGTACGGCAGCAGTGGTGGCGCTGCCTGGCGGCGAAGGCAGGAGCCGAGGAATGCGCGCGATTATTAAGTAGTCGGGCCTGTCAAAATCGCCTCGTGTCATCGAAATATTACTTCAATGCCCACATCGTCGTCGGAACTCCGGAGTCCGGTGGAGCCCCACCTGAATAGCGTGCATATATGAAACTTCTATAAGAAAAACGAACGGCTTAGATTGATCATTGATCTTTGGATGGGTAAATGTCGTTTTGCATGCTTTGATTAAGTTTGACACGAATATACCACTTTGAAAGTATGAATTTTTTTCGTTTGGAGAAATTCACTAATAACTAGTTGCTCAGCTGTTAATATATTCATAAGTAACGGATTAAAGCTTAAAAAAACCTAATAACTGCTTAACTTTATAAATAGTTTATACACGCATGCTTTCGTAATGAATATCGATTGATACACGTTTTGTGGACAAACATGAAAAAGTACATTGTTCATATGACATTGAAGTTTACAAGTTGATCATACTTGATGAAGAATAAATTAATTTTTTTAGTGCATTAATGCTGGTATAATCATACCTTAAAATTACTTTTCTTAATATACATTTATCATAAGCATATGTTACAAACACTTTTGTTATGAGAAATATCATTTGGCTATGTTTCTTATTGTTTTTTTTTTTTTTGTTTATTTAAGGATGAGTGGTGCCCTTTCTTGTTCGAACATGTTTTGGGTTCTTTTACAGACCAGAAGTAGAACGCACTGGAACGTGACAGTGACTATTCTAAAACTTGAACCTGAGTTTTTAAAGGAACCAGACCATCTTGTCACCCAGTACGCTACCACCCTTGGATATGTTCCTTCTTGTTTGATTTGTTAGATTTAGGTTTAATATCACCTGTATTGTTTTTTCAAAAAAAATCAATATAGAATTTTAAAATCTGCCCAAATCCTCGTGGGGACGCAAGGAACATTCGGATCCTAAAGAGGCTGCCATTTTCGTAATTAATCTGAGGTTTGAGGGTGAGAAACGATGCGGTCCGGCGGGCCCCTAACCTCACCCTCACGCGCCAGCGAACCTCTAGGTGTGGACAAGGTCGACAGGCTTCTGCGGGGCCCACTTTCCGAGCCCCGCGTTTGCCTTGTTGACCGGGTAGTCGAGCGAGCTCAGTTCCGCCGGCTCGACTCGCTCCAGGTTTGTTCTACTGTCCGCATTCCTCAAACGAGGACGCGTGCATCCCTCCGCGCTTTGGACCTTCGACTAGTCTGAGTTCGGTGTGGGCTCTACCTTTTGAACAAGTCACCGTCCAACCGGCTTTCTTTCCCTGCATCTTAACTCTGCAGACGATGACGAGAAATGGCTTGATGCGATCAAGTGGGTCAGATCAGCCTGAGTCTTGTCAGTCCAGTTGTGAACACGACCACCATAGGTCCACGAGCCATCTCAAGCTCATGCGGACACGGGTGGAGCTACAGATTCTTGGTTAAAGAATATTAATAATAAATCAGAATCCAAACCCAAACATATATTTATTGGAATCGGTGTGTTTCTTTTTGTCACGTGTCACGTGTCGACTCCTTCAACCCGTGCGGCGTGGCCAAACTCTCGTCAATAGGCGAAAGCAAAGGACTGTACAGACTCTAGACATAAGAAAACACTTTACTATATCATTTTTTTTTAAATTCAATCAAATACTTAATTGAATCTGATCCGTTGACATCCCACACAAACTATAAATGTCACCAACAGGGATGGTAGTTGTAACAACTACAAAAACTGACACACATTCTACCTATATCCTCATTAAATGTGATTTAATAGAAAATGGGTGACCGTGGAGATAGAGATGGAAGTCATATTTTCTCATTTTTTGTATAATTGAATGGTGCATTTCACACCTGGAAACCATTTAATTAAGCAAGTAGAACACCTGGAAACCATTTGAAAAATTTCTTAGAAATATACAAAAAAAAAAGTAAGAAATTTTTTGATGTCTGCGTGGGCAATTGCCCACAGGTAGTCCATACTTGCATCCGCCCCTAAAAAGGAACATAAAAATTAATCAATTGCTTATAAGTAAATCATGATTTTATTTCTTAAGAATTCAACCTTTAAATTTTTTTTTAAGGAAAATAAATAGTGTTGGATCAATTTATACCATTATATGAGTAAATTAATTGCATTTTAAACTGGGATGCACAAGGAACAAGAAAATGGAACACACACAAACACAAATTGTGTTTGACTGATTTCAAATTTTGGGGTGCCCTTGTTCACCCCAGACAAGTACTTCACTTGATTTATTGTCATAGACAGATTCAACTTTCTTCTAGGGTTCATCACTTTTGAAAATAAAATCATGAATATTTGCTCAACAACTCTGATGTAACGTTATTTGTTGATCCATCTATGTTCTTGATTATCCTCTTTGTATACTCAAATAATATATTTCAAAAGTTTTAAATTGTAAACAAGAAAAAAAAAACTTTGTAAATAGCCAAATAGGGGATATCAACCTATTGAATTTGAATCACATACACTCTTTAACATTCATATATCTTGGATTGGAATATGAATGAAAAAAGTCACATCTGAATCTGAATAGAGATATAAAACCTGATTTCACAATCTGAATTCAGTTTTTACATTCATATCTGAATCCGAATTTTGAATTAGGCCGATTTTCAAAATGTAAGAGCATTGGATATACAATATTTGTTTAAAACCAACTCCAATCTTATTCTGAAACCGAATCCAATCAAATATTTATGTATATCTAAATCCGATCGAATGTCATTGCTTAAATCTGAATCCAATCCAATTTCTTAATAAGATATATTTTTTTTAATCCAAGTTTTCCAAAATGGTTCAGTCAGATTATCCGATTTAAATAGGATATAATGACATATCTATTTCAAAATCGCATCCCCCAAATTATTTTGCCCATCTGATCACTTTATCAAATGATTTCATGATTCCATATATATGCACACAAGCATTATGACACACTTAGATCACTAACTAAAGAAGTTGGTGAAATAAAAGAAGACGACTTTCTCTATTAATTCATCAAACTAAAGAACAACATCATCATGATTCAGGGAAGAATCATCTGAGTTTCAAATTAATTACAAGTCAATTAAGCATTTTCCAACGAAGTTCTTCGAGTTATTGGTAGACATCATGATCCATGAGATAAGGATTATTTAAACTCTTAATTATATAATTTGACCAACTCAATTGTGATTGCTTGGAACTTGGAAAGAACAAGAAGAGTGATAATAGGCCTGGTAGAAAATTAAAATCATTTAAAAAAAAAATTATTTATCTTATATAAAATTTTTGGAAAATTATATTTATAGGATAAGAAACATGGCTGAGTGTTTTAAGGCCCATAATATATCTTATTAGAAAATAATATTTTTTTGGACAGTCGAACATGCATTAGGGTTTTTCTATGAACAAGTTTTCAAAATTGGAAACTCTCACTAAGGGGTAGTTTGGCAGACATGATATTTCTTATGAATGTGCTGTAAAGAATGAGATATGTTAATTAGATATTACCATGAACTAGCTTCAATCTTTGATACAAATTGTCAAAGAATCCCTAAACAAATTAAAATTTCAATTCATATAAATAATTTATATAAGTTTGAAATTGGGATGATCGGCTTAGACCATTATCACTTGATTCAGCTTGACTCATCAGAAAAGTGATTTTTTTTGGTATTTTAGAAGCAAATAAAATGATTAAGGCATAGTTTGAAGGGCATATTTTATGCTACTGAACAGTTTACATGTATTTTATGTGTTTTTTTATGTAAATTTATTCAGTCAAAATCAACATTGGATTCAAATATACGAGTACGTGTTTTAAAAATTCAATTATTAAAAATGCATCAAACATCACCAGCTAAATAAATGCCCATTTCTAAAAAAAACCTACAAATATAAGTTTGAGGTATGAATTTTTTATCGCAACGAACACTTTTATGCACATAGATCGAGCAAAAACAATTTGAATTCTAAATTTTCTATCGAAGTTACATTTACAAATTACAATAGTTTTACAGCAAATATGTAATGCGTTTTTAATTACACTCTTTCGTTACTTGATCACTGTCATGTTTCAGTGTTTTACTCATCTATATTATAAATCGTGATGAAGGCAACAATCTAGTTGAGCCAAAATCTTGAAGACATAAACGATGGTAGGAGCTTTTCATAGAAAATGGTTTCTCCTGAATAAATGAATGTGTTCCTAATTATATTGTAGAAGGGACGAAGCGAGCGTTGAATCGGATTTATACTCGATTCATGCTCAATCCGACTTTTTCTTCTTCCGAGTGACGACTCCTAGTCGAACTTGGTGGGAATAATCGATTTGTCCCACCGAAGAAGCGGACTCACTGCGGCTGCTTCGTCTTCTTCCCAACGTTATGGCAGTCAAATGCCCCTCCATTCTTCTCCCGAATCGATGTTCACCGACTTACCTATGTAGCAGAAGCATCCCCAGTGGCTTGTCTCTAAATCTGCACAACTCACTCTCTCTGTCTCATCAACGGCTTGGCTTTGGAGGCAAGCGATCTTCACCACTATCTGCAGCCAAGCGAGTGTCTGGTGGTGGCAGGTGGGTGATGGAAGGGAGCAAGTGGAAGAGAACGGCCTTGTTGGTCGTCGACATGCAGGCAACCTCTCTCTCTCTCTCAAGAGGCAGCAAAAAATTTTCAAGTTCTTTTCTTTCGCTTTCCAAGTCTGTTGGGTTACAAGAGTCCATTTTCGTATCCCATATTCATAGAATGGGAAATCGGTTGACTTTTGAGAAGTAGACTTCTTTTTCGTTTCTTGCAGAATGATTTCATACTGCCAGGAGGACCAATGCAAGTGGTTGGTGGGGCCGTTGTGGTGCCTTCTGTGAGAAAGGCTGTGGAGATTGGTAGAAAGAGAGGAGCACTAATTATTTGGGTATGAACAAGATGGTTCTTCAACCTCTTCTCCTTTTCTTCCTTCCCTTTTTGTTTGTAAAATGGAATGATATATCTGTGAATTTCTTTTTGCATTAGTGCAATTCCTTTTTGGGGGAGAGGCGATTTAATGCTGCCTCTTGCTTCGTTTGGTTCCTGTTTTTATATCAATGGGAGATGTGGCTTTTATTTGAAGTTTTTTTTTTTGTTTTTATCATTCTAAAAAACGAGAAGTATCTGCCAGACCTCCGATATTGCTTCATGGCGACTCTTCACTGCTTCTAATTGTCGGCGAAGATCGTCTCTAAAAATGATTGAACTGATTCCGTGTCTTTCCTTGCAAAACTATTCTGATTACTTAAAATGCGGAAACACTAACCAGCCACATATTGGGGACACTAATTGAAGTCGGGATTTCAGCACTAATGCCATTTGATGGTCCTGCTTGTTTAGAGGTGTCTTGCATTTCTGAAGTTTCTTGTTTTTTGTAGGCATGTTTGTATTATTTGTTGAAAATGTATTGCTATAAATTATGTTTGCAAATCCCTTGTATTTTTATATTAGTGTCTTCTGAAAGGCTAACAGCTTGGAGGGGTGAAGTTTCTGTTGGTTATCCATTTGCTTGACCACCGTAGCCTAATTCCATCCTAAGATTCATTTCGAAGACATGTTTAGGTCAGCTCATATCCGACAAAACGCATAAAACTGATAGTTCGCAAATTATGGTCAGTCTGATCCAATATTCTGTGATAACTGATAAGAGAAATAAATGGAAATGATTATGGTTTGGCAGCTAAACTGTAAAGTTTTCCAAGCATCAGAAGCTTGAAGTATTTGAGAAACTAGAATTAGAAACTCATGCAGCTCCATGTGACTTTGCTGCAAATTTTGAGTGGCAAAAACCTCGGGAAACTCAGTTTTGATCTTCCTTTCAAAATGATTCTTGGTCTGCAGCTAGTAATCTCGGCTAGTGCGGAGATGGTGCTCTTGGCTCTATTCTACTTGTTGTTCACTGTATAGAATGAAGAACAGAGTTTACATGGTCCCTTTCAAAATGGCGACTATTATTCTAGTGACTAGTCTTCTAGCTTACGGGTATGACAAACTATTCTGTCGTACAGATTAGTACACCTCAGCTCATGCTTATGTATGTTGTCTTTATGCAAGTTGCACTTTTGTTTTGTAGGTTGTTCGTGAACATGATCCCTTCGGAAGAGATGTTGAAATATTCCGGAGGCACTTATATGGTGATGGGAAAGAGAAACCTGTCAGCAAGGGATCTAAGGGTGCTGAACTAGTGGATGGCCTTACAATTGAAGAGAGAGACTATAAATTGGTGAAAACACGCTTCAGTGCATTCTTTGCAACACATCTAGATGGGCTTCTTAAAAGTGCTGGTGTCACAGACCTTGTCGTTGTTGGTAAGTGAATCTCAGTTTTGAGCTACACACACAGGAAAAGTTTCTCTTAAATACTCGTCAGTGATTCCAAAATTAGAGTTCGGTTGGCAAGGCCAAAGGGCTAAGCTAAGATTATTTGCAATGGATATATTTAGTTGTTAGATCTCTTGAAGGAAGGGAAGTCTAATTTCAGTGAACTGAAATATTTTAAGACATTCTATACCTTAGCAACTAAGAAAAAGTCGAAAGAGTACTTAGAATTTTATTATGGTTGGACCTTTTTGGATATGCAGATAGCTCATGCATCAGGAGTTTAAACGCTACGTGTAAAAACTCTGGCATTTCCTATAGTATGTTGTGATTCTACTTTTTCTTATTACAGCTGTTTTCATATGTACAGGAGTTCAAACACCAAACTGTATTAGACAGACTGTCTTTGATGCCGTTGCACTTGATTACAAATCTGTTACAGTTATTGTGGATGCAACTGCTGCTGCTACTCCTGACATACACAATGGTATGCATTTCAGTCAGTATTCTAGATGATATTTTGTAGTTCCGGTAGTTCCTAACTTGCAAACTTTATATACATAACACCATTGTTGTGGGGTGAATGGGATTAAATGTTTAGGTCAACTTTGAACGACAGAGTCTGGCAAGAGCGTTTTTAAAGGATTGCATATAAAAGGAACTGCATGACTGGTTTTTAAAATTTAGAATATTAAGTTGCTGATAGCTAATGCCAAATAAATTCTGTTTTCATCTTATTTCTTGATCTTCTGTTGGTATGGCTATGCTGAATAGCAGAATCTTTTTTATTATGAATGTTGTCTAATTATTGATCTTCTCTTTGAGCCAGCCAATATTTTTGACATGAAAAATATTGGAGTTGCGACACCAACGTTGCTGGAGTGGTGCGGGGATGACGCTTGATCATCTATTGTTTTATGATGCTTTCAGATGATCAACAAGGTTTATTTTTTGCCATCTGTTACCTTCACCGTTATCGGTCTTGCTGAAGTTATCCAGTAATAGTTCCAGCTAGAATGGTTGTGACTACTTGGTGTACAAATATTCAGAACAGTTTCCTCTCAAGTCGTAGAAGTCTGTAAACATTTATCTCTATTCAATTTAGAAGTATCCCATGGTTGGGTTTGATCTAATAGAGTCTAGAGGAAGAGTATTTTTCCTTATCTGAATAGCTTTTGTTATTCACTTGGTACTATTTTTACTCCCTCTCTATCTATCTCTTGCTCTCTACATTATATGGACATTATCAAATTTTGTTTAACCCAACTACATTGGGAGAGGAAGAAAAAGAACCACTTGCAAATCCAGTGGCAGAGCCAGAAATTTCTAGCTAAGGGACACTAATTATTAAATTGCAACTTTTCAAGGGGCAGCCAACTTCTAAATAAGTAAATGTGCATGAGGTACTAATACATAAATAAGAAATTTATGTGAGCTTGTGTGGGCACTTGCACACACAAGCCCACATCTCTGCTAAACTCAAAATTTCCATGGTTTCCAATGGCATCTGCCAATAGGAAGTTGTGGACATGGTGTTTGGAGAAGATGGTTCTCGATGGGCTCTCAGCAAACATGCCAATAATGTAGAATTGTAGATAACAATGAGCAAAAACCATGTGGAGAAATTATCAGGATACCAGTTGAGGTTTTGGTGCAGGCCAGCGTTAGCATTATAGAAGGTATTCTTCAAGATAATGAGTTGAGTTCCAATAGATCAGACCAGAAACTTCGTTCTTGTATACTTCTGGAAAGTGAAGGAACATGAACGAGTCAAGCAGGCAACAGTTGAATGAATGTAACTGCAGCTTGCACGGCATTTTGAGCAGCTAGAAGTGCAAACATCGAAGCTTCATTTGAAACAGAAGAACCGCCACCAGCCAAGTCTAAAAGGGATCTCAAAGCAATGAAGGGAATCCTCTGCTGCAGGGCAGACCAGTCCAACTGCTGCATTCTCCATGTCGATTGGGGTTATGTCGAATTTGGAGTAGAGGAAGGCCCTATAGGCGGCATTGTCAACAAACATGTTGGCCTGCCCACTGTTGTCATGACCGGCTGCCTCGGTAAGCAGGAAGTTGTTCAGGCATCTTTCCAGTTTGACATCCTACAGTCAAACATAAACCACCCATTCTAGATTTAGATACAGCTTCAATTGGCACTGTCTAGTGGCAACAGTGATGGTAGGAAACTTTATGCAGGAGCATGACATGAAAAGAAAAAATTCAATCGCAATTTGGATTTATTTGTTAGTTTATTTTATTTGAGTCTAATTATAAATGTTTAAGTTTTATTTATTGCTGTTTGGTCTGGTTCCAAATCCATAAATCCGTCCTTACTCTATTTAAGAGCGTTTAGTCTTCATTTGTAATCAGTTTTTGGAGTTAATGAAAAACCCTAATGGTCATTTTACATTCTCTTTCCATTTTCCGTTCCCTTTTGCATCTTTTTCATTTAACCCTAGATTAGTTTGGTGTTTGATCGTGGATTAGAGGAGGGGGTCCTCTTTTCCACTGCATCAAAACTGCTGCATATAATGACAAGCCATTGTCACTCAGGACGTGTTTCAGTGTATGGTGGGGGACATGCAGACAGACATGAGCATGCGGGTGTAAATATATATATTCTATAAAAACACTCTTGTTGATGATATTTTTAGGGCGTGTTTGATCGAACGCACTTAATGACAAAATAAACGTACGCAGTCTTCTTCATTCTATTGCCAAATACCAGTGAAAACAGTGTCACTGTCACCTCTATGAAAACAACTGAAAAGACAATGTGAGATAGCCATAGCCTCTCTCAGACGGATTTTAATGCAGCCTCAGAAATGCCCTTAATATGAAAACTAAATCTTTACCAATGGTCACAATAGTAAGTTTCAGAAACTGTTTAGATGCACCCAAACAGTTTCATGGTTAACAAAAAATGCATATCTTGGCAACCATTTTTTCCGTTTTTTTTAATAGAAAATTAATCATTCATTTTGTAGATGCGCCTCTGAACATGAAATTTATGTACAGAAGGGATTCAAGTTGCTTGCCTTGAGTTTCTTCGAGACATCAAAGTAGTGTCTGTTAACAGGGATCCAGAAAGTGTGGTAACTGACTTCAGGGGTCCCATCAATGGGGAACACCTCCTCTGGTTGGTACCACACACTGTTGAGCAGATTGTTGGGTGGCCCTTCGTTCTCAGTGTTGTTGTTAAAACCTGCAAAGTGCAGGTGTCCTAATGCCCTTGTATAGTCACCATTTGATTCAAGAGGCAGTTGGTCATCAGGTCCATCCCCGAACCTTGTTCGTCATCAGTAAACACCATTAGAACAAACATGCACAAGTACACACACACACACACACACATTTGCAGCCATTCATACGTAGAAAGAGTTCTTTTGGCGGCGTTTGATGGGTGTGAAAAACTTGCAGTAACTCAAATGACTAACAAAGATCATCTTTATTCATAATAAGACGGCAAGAATTGGGAGAGAAGGGTGTATTTTCAAAGACAACCAGGTTGGGAACGGGATATAGAAAAGAGGCTAAGCCTTCTAAAATTGGATGTTCAATCCGGTAAAACTGTAACAAGTGAAACTGTAAAACAATGAACAACGTTGAGTATAACTGTCCTTGCATCAAGAAGAGAAAAAACACAAAAACCAAGTGTGGTTGTTCCTGATATGGAGCTTGGGGTAGGATTTTGATGTTTAAGAGTTTCACACCATGAAAGGAAAAATGAAATAAATAAAAACAAAAGAAACTATAATTTAAACGAAGAAAAGTCATACCTAAAACCAACTTTGAAATCCAATTTCACAATCTAAACGCCGATTACCTAAAACCAACTAGGAAATCCAATTTCACAATCTAGATGTCGATTTTTTACATTCACATGAATGCGAATCTGGGTGTTGAATCAAGTTTGACAAATTTTAAAGATATGAGGGCATTGGATATATGATATTTGTTTGAAACTAAATCTAATTTGAATCCAATATGTACATCTGAATAGGAATTCGAATCTGACCATATGTCATTTATTATACTTGAATCTAATATGATTTCTGAATCAAATATTTGTTTTTTCTTCAGAACAATTCGATAGCATATCCGACTCAAATAACATATCTCACACCGTACCCGTACCCAACACATTGCAAGGGACAAAACAAATCACCAGCAGCAAGTCAACCATTGCCAAAAAATGACACGCAAAAATGGTCAAACCATTGTAAAATAATTCCGCTTTCCTGGAAGCTTGAAAATCAATTGCAACTGGTTAGCAGTTTAAAAATTAACACCACATTGGAGTAAAAACCTCCAAAAACTGATGAGGGGTACAACTTTATGTTGAAGATGTTTTGTTGTCTCCATGAAAATGCTTGATCATTAGAAGAAATTCTGCATCAAAGTTTCATCCTCACTTTAAATGAATGCTAGCTGCATGGTATATGGATTCACACATACAAGTTGAAAATTGTTTCCAAAGCTAGACAAGGACCACCGCTATTGATCTTACTGATCAATTTCAGTGTTTTTCTGGAAGCCAGCCCTTCTGGGACATCGGTATTTCTACACAAGGCAAGGTAAACCATGAAGATGGCTTTCAGAAGCTCCATTCCAGTCACTCCTCCTCAGCAATGGGCCTTCAAATCTAGAGGTACTGACAGAAGAATGATTGGCAAAATGTAGAGAAGTCAAGCCAAGGCTAGAAAGTTGAGATTTGATTATTTATCATGAAAAACAGAGTTGAACAATACCGATGGATGAATCTGTGGGCAATTTAATTTGTTGATAATTCTTCTGCCCCTTGGAAAGTAAAAGAAGGTTGTCAGAGAAGCCAAACCCTACAAGGCTACAATTCACTGGTGCGCTGACTTCACGAGTAAGAAGATATTCAAAAGCCACGCTTCGAGAAACAAAAAGTTTTCTTGACTTTTTGTGAAACAGAAGGGTTTGCAAGTTGCAAAGATGGTGTATTATATTTTAAGAAGTTGGATGCACTTCAGAAGGCGGAACAGGATTTGCTGATGGGCTTCCATCATGGGTAGGGGTATAATGCATTGATGAACCGCTGCTGTTGCTGTAGAGGTGGATACAGATTTTAATGGTTTGGCATCACTCTGCTACAATCTACAATTGAAGTCCATTGTTTCCCTTGTCTGCTCCCCACGAAGAGATTCACCCAACCACCATCAAAACGATGTGCCGTACTGCTGGATTCATCGTGCCTACGGCTACCTTAACCGTCTGCATATATATAAGAGTGAATGAATGATGATTGTCAGTGTTTAAAGCCACCAGTCATCTAATTAAAGTCATTCATCTAATAAAAATAAATAACAAAAATATTTATTATCTTTTTCTGTTAACATCCATTATTATGGATCAAATGGTTTTGGTTTTGATTAGATGGTTAAGTGACTTTAAAAAAATCATATATATATATATATATATAAAATGAAATTGTTTAAAGCTTCAGAATCAGCATGGAAACTTGCATAGCAAATGATCAGACAAAAAAGGTTTGAGGGTTGATATTTCTGTTGTACTATATTTGATCCCAACGTGACTTCTTTTGCTGCTCAGATCCAAATCAGACGGTATTCAGCTTTAGCAAACGTGTCAGATCTGGTTTGAAGGTGTTGCCATTTTTTACTGTACTAAACTTAATTTGCTTCAAACCTGGCTTCTAATGGATTGAACTATCCATGCAATCCTAAGGCCTAAGGCCCCATTTCCGCAACAACCCTGCGGGGGAAAGGCCCCCTAACCTTTTATTGCAATAAGAGAAATATTTACAGCAAAATTGGCAGTAACAACGCCTCAAGGCCTAGCGCTAGCCAGGAAAGAAACCAAACATAAGAGTATATCAAAAGAAGAGGAACCAAAAACTACATAGAGCGAGCTAAAAGAGACAAAATATCATGATCAGGTTGTTGTTGCAGAATATGAAGACGATGCAATAAGTAGCTGTAATGATTGAGCCACCCGTGGGGGGACCGACGTCCATGAATCATGGTCTTGAGTCTTCTAGTCCAAGGCTTGTTGTTGGAGATAAGTAAAATTTCGNTTTCCGCCAAGGTTCCTCGTCGTATTTATGTCTCACCACCTCCCACACATCAGTCGTTTTGATGTTAGAGGCTGGAGTTTCCTGCCAAAGAAGGAGGTCCTTCTGCGAATGTAAATTAGGCCTCTCTATCCCAACTCGGGAAAGAAATTCCTTAAAGTTGTGAAGAATAGGCAGGTCAGAGTCAATGACCTGCTTAATGGAAAACTTCATGGAGAAATCAAAGGCAGATCTTTCCAAAGGATTCAAGTGGGCAATAAGTGGAGAGCCCCCCCAGTTATCCGTCCAGAAATGAATGGCGTCGATACCAACAGACCACCTGACCTGATGAAGAATGTGAACCCAACTTTTCCTAACACCTTTGAAGAACCAAGACTCCTTCTTGGGGCACTTTAAGGTCCAGAGACTGTGGAAAGCTAGATATTTCTTCCTGATAAAGCTCGCCCAAGAGGCCTCATCCTGGCAAATATGCAACGTGATACGACCGATACAAGCTTTATTCCAATCAGCAAGAAGCTTCAGCCCAACACCCCCTTCCAAAACCGGGCGACAAAGAGTTTTCCAGGCAACTAAGTGTACGCCTTTCCTAGATTCTTGGCTGCCCCAAAGAAAGTTGGCCATAGTAGCTTCAAGTTTATGCTGGATAGACTTAGGAAGAATGAAAACCGAGCACCAGTAGCCGATGAGGCTAAAGAGGACATATCTGATCAGGCAAAGACGCCCTGCATAAGAAAGAAGCTTAGAGGACCAAAGAGAAAGTTTTTTCTCCACCCTCAAAATTAGCGAGGCACATAAGTTGTCCTGCATGTTTCCCACAAATAGGGGAACACCCAGATAGGTAAGAGGAAGAGAACCTTGAAGCCAATCAGAGTTGCTAATGAAGGAGAGAGGAGCTCTTTGTTCACCAAAGGAGATCGCTTGGGATTTATGAGGATTAATGCTTAAGCCCGAAGAGAGCTTAAGGGCCTCTAGGGCATGCATAACCTCATTGTAAGAACGATGATCACCTCTGG